>CM055189.1:17723910-18176410 GCA_029224185.1 Karalla daura
AACATACAAGGCAAGGTAATTTAATTTGTATAGCACCATTCTTACACAAGGCAATTCACAGTGCTTTACAGAGAAACTGTAGAAACCTTTAGTCGACAACGTAGCACTTTGAAAACAGCAGATTGCAAGGTAGAAGTGAATGAAATTGACACTGTAAGAAAGCTATAAAAACAAACACTGACAAACAATAATGTTTTCAGCGATGATTGAAATGAGTGATTGTTTGAGCACACCTCAGATATTCACAGAGTTTGTTCCACAAGTGAGGACCACAGAAGCTCAATGAAGCTTCACCCTGCTTGGTGCTGACCCTGGGAACACTGACAAGACTGATCCCTGATGACCTGAGGGGTCTGGATGCTTCATACCCAAATAGTAGCTCTGACATGTTTTTATGCTCAAGACCATTTAGTGACTTGTAGATCAGTAACAGGATTCTAAACTTGATCCTTTGTCCTGACCAGTCAACCTGTTCTCACTAAGCTTTTGTTAAAAAAAAAAAAAAAAATAGTGCACCACAATTTTGCAGTGTTTCCTGCGATTTTTTATGTAATAGAGCCATGGTCACCATGACCAGCGCACTACATGCTGGTAAGTATAGACCATCCAAATATAATCAACATTACATGTTTTAAAAGTTTTTATGTTACAGTTTTTAGTGTTAGTTTTGCAGCGATTTTTGCATTTTTGTTTTGAGAAAGAGGAAATGTGGAAGTTCATCAGCAAAAAGTGCAACTTTATTTGTACAGTCATTACAAACAGGAAAACAGAAAATGACTATCTAGAGCTCATAGACACTCACTGAAAGAAGATTAACAGAAAAAAATGTTCATTGGGGACTGATCTGAGTCCAGTCGTGTTTCTGGGTACTGAGCGTAGTGCGTGCATGCAGACTGGTGTCATACGAATTAGTCATGAGAACAGTCATTGATTGAATAGTCATTTAGCCTAGACGTGTATGTACATATATGTATAACCTAATTGCTCCAGTTACCATTTAGTTGCTAACTCCAGATGTTTAACAAGGAGTATAAAGACACATAATCACATGCGGGTGTGAGCAAATTAGCATAACAAACTGTTATTGAGGACTGAAGATTAGTGCTCGATGCCTTCGATGCTAGCACCAGAGAATAAAGATAATATTCTTGTTGTCCATCCCATTCAACTTTTCTATGCCTCGTTTAAAAAAGATCATGAAATTAGAGATGATTTTAGACTACATGCAAAGTCAGATGAACAGATGACCTGCATCTCTATGAGGAGCAGAAAAAGGACACGTAAGGCCACCGAAACAAAACCTTAATTAATAGCTGGCACGTTGCTTGCCCAGCCTAATTGTTGGGAGGGGCATACCTATCACATTAATTTGATAGACAGGTTTTGGATGGGATTTGGTCCACTGAGAATCGGCCGCACACCAGTCCAGTCAGTCACCTTCATAGAGTCTGACACCGGACTGCTTTCCTCTAATTCAAACTTCACATCCAATCACTATTCATTTTCTCATAAATTCTGCTAGATCCCGCCTCCCTCCCTGTACTCCTATTAGGCGATTGTGTTTTAATTTGCAGCAGCGAATGAGCTATTAGCTGTTGCTGACACGATACCCATGTAATGCTGGAAATGAGCTGAGCAGCTGTGACAGTTTATCCTCATTCACTCGCTCACTCACTCGCTCACTCACTCACTCACTCACTCACTCATTCGCTGGGCCACGAGCACAGTAACTTGCTAAGAAAATGAAACGTGCCTACTTTTGGGAGTGAGATAAGCAGCACTGCCTGAGTCTCTCGCCCTCCACACTGAGAGACAGAACAAATGAGTGGAGCCAAATTTCTGAAACACATTCACATATGATCTCCTATTCACAAGGTGGCTCAGAGTGAAAAGAAGGGAAAAGTGGAGAAAATGCAGACAGAAAATATTTTTTTTTTGTGCTGATGAGAGAGACAGAGCTTTAGTTAATTGCGGTTGTGGGAGATGTCACAGCACTATCTGCTTGTGTCTGCTTGGCTTCGGAATTGACTGGCAGCTCGATAGAGCCCCTTTTCAGAGAGATAAAAAGTGAAGAGAGGATGCAGGAATGGGAAGAGGAGAGAGAGAGGGAGATGAAAAAGAGGAAGAAGAGGGAGGAAGGAAAAAGTGAAAAGAGATTGGGAGGAGAGATAGAATAAGAGAAAAGGGAGCATGAAGAGGGTAGAAATAAAAGATATTCTAATTCTGTCTGGCCTCAGAGACAGTAAGCTTTATCTGCTTCTCTCATCACCTTGCTGCTTCTGATCAGAGAGCAGTTTGACTGGTTGCCAGCAAGCAAACATCAGCATCGATAAAAAGTGTTATTAAAATAAAAATAAAACCTCTCATTTGGGCGTCTATTCTGTTTGTTCCCTTCTGCAACCCTCCCTTCTTCCACATGCTCCCAGTGGAATGCCTGTTTTGACTTTTAGCATTTATATTCTTTCTTCTGCTCTTTCTCTTTAAGCTTGCCCTCTATTTCTCTCTCCAGTGCAATTTCTTTGTCTTAAGACAAGTTTTCTGTTTCTTTCATCTGTCTCCTATTTTTTTTGCCTTTCCCTGCTGTTTATGCTTTATCCTCTCTCCACTTTTAACTCTCCTACTTTATGTTATTCTGTACCACCTCTTTGGATATCCCCTCTCCCTTTGCTGTCCTTTGCTTGGACTACTCCAATCAAATTCCGATCACATCTTTATATCAAAGATGCCAACCCTCCAGGAAGCACTGCTTTCATGTGATGAAACTTGCTTATAATCCTTTCAAAGCTGTAAAGCCGAGGCTGAATATTAACGCTCCACATTATTGACCTTCTACTTACACAACACTTTGTCGGTTTTCTCACTTGGAAAGTACTGACTGTTCTGACTCTACCAACTACAAGCCGTGGAGCAAAAAGCGATAAAAAAAATTTACATTTCCACAGAAGGTCAACGGAGGAAGTTGTTTCAGTTTAAAGGGCACCATGTCAACATGACTGAGGTGCAGCACGTTCAAAGTTCAATACATTTACTGTAACACAGCATTGTATACTATACATGCCCCTCTCTTATATGCTTCAACGCCCCAGTTTAACAACTGGTTTTGTGCTGAAAGTTTCCTGTAGACATTTTAAAAGGAGATTATGCTTCATTCCTGATAGGTGTCGAGGCCCTTGACTTGCATCCTTTCACCATAATCCATGAAGACCACACCTTTCAACTCATGGTTTATTAGTTGGAAATATGGAGTAGCTGTTCTGCTTGTAAAGGTGAGAGTTAAGTCGGTGTTAAAGTTTTGCCCTTTCCTCCTTCCATGATGCTTGAGAACCATCCATTATCTTATCCTCTTTCTTCACAGTGTTGTTGCTGGCTTCTGCCATTGCCTGTCCCCAACAAACACAAGGCTATTTTGAACTGGGGGAGGATACTGGAGTACCTGGTGAAAAAACAACGCAGACACAAGGAGTACAAACAAACTACATACAGACACGACCTTCCTGCTTCTTGCAACAGCACTATTCACCCTTCCTGTCTCCCTGTTGTTTCCTTCAACAATCCCTACATAAGCCTACTTGAATTTTTCAACCTTTCTTTCATGCTAAACATGTGGCATATCACTGTATGCCAACCACATGGAGACTAACTAAAGGCACTGTGGTAAAAATACAAACCACTACCAAAACACTATATCACATTATCCTCCAGCATAATATAATTTCTGACTGTTTCTCTATTACCGTGCAATCTATGGAGCCTCGGCCTCCTCACTTTGTTTTAGATTTATTCTCACATCATGACAAAGTTCAGCACCTGTGCCTGCAAAGCAGTGTCTTATGGAAGAGAATTGACTGTTTATGGGCGTCGGAGTAATATACAGTAGGTAATTCTTAAAATTAATGATATTTCCCAGTCATAAATTGTCACTTTGAAATGCACTCTTTTGCCTTGATTGATCTTTTTAATGATAGTGGTTGAATTAATTGAGTCGGTGGAGATAAATGTCTGTGCACTGATCATCCAGTGACTTTCAAATCATTGATTTGTCCCTTATCTTGGCAAATAAGATGCTGCTCATAGAGAACAGGCTGGCAGTGGTTATTCTGACTGAAGCCAATTAGTATTACCTGTTCCTTTGGCTGCAGATCATTAAACAAGTGAAATTTAATAGTCAAACACAGTGATACGTTAGTTGTCTAGCTAATTTAGTTGTGGCAGTAGCAATAGTGATAATCAAAGTCAAACAGACAGTAGTAGAAATGAATTTCTGTCAATGTGTGACAGAATACTGTAAATGTAAATTTCCTAAGAAATGGCTTTGAGACATAGAAATGTGACATACAAGAAGGATAAATTAATAGAAAGCTCATAATAGTTATCTTGCAGTTTCAAGGTCCTGATATTGTACCGTATAACTCACTGTCATAGCATTCACTGAAATAGGAAGAATGGTTGCCAATTTTCTAATATATGCTCTATATTTATATTTGTAACACATAAAAACAAGTGTTTGATATTTCAGTCATAATGTCATGAAACCTAATGGAGGCCTGTTATGTGTCATTTGTGACTTAATGTTAATTGAGATGATTTAGATTTGATTATTTTTGTGGTAAACTTGGAGTATCTGTTATTTAAATATCACTAAAATTCAGAGTCTAAGACTGAGGAAGATTAAGTTAACCCATCCATCCATTATCTTACCCATTTTATACCCAAATGGTGTTGCGGGGCTCTGCTGGACCAAATCCCCAGCACATTTCTCAATAGGAGAGAAATCCCATTAGAGGTTATTCACTTAATTTACTCTGTTTGCTTGACTTAAACAATTTTGAAATGTGCCATCATGAGAGCAATCTTTGCACTCTTCGTCTCTTTTAAACGTTTGTGGCCTCAATCTATATTCATGATACTGAGAGAGAGGGATAGCAAGCATCCAGGCAAAGCTAAAGTTGAAATGATGTTTGTCAATCAATTAAAAGATTTAAGTTAGTCAGATGAATTAAAACCAATGATGGGAATAAAGATGCAGTCAAGTATGCCTTGCATACTTTCACTATAAGACAAAGCCTTTACTCCATACTTGTGATGATGACTAAACTCTGTGTTGATATCCTGCAATTTTTACCATTTCTATTCTACATCTCAAGCTATATTCAAATGAAAGAGACCTATACTGTATGCATCTATATCTATATCTGTAAGGCAACAGCATTCTTCATTCTGCATTTGAAGACATTCACTTGAATCATACTCATCATCTGTTTTCTGTATAGTCTGCTCCCAAGATGCAGGTGTTGAATTGATGGAATGCACTGAAAGACGTTTCAGCCTTTATCTGTTTAGAATGGTGCATAGGAAGCCATGACACCTAACCCAGATAAATACTATAATTATCACTGCTGCCTCTCACGGCTCACCCGTCTGTCGATCATCTGTTGTATCCATCATGCCTACACAAACACAGAAAGGCACATATGCCTCACCAGCACACACACAAACACGCGAGCACACACACCGAGGCACTGTTTTGATCTGTCAAATCTGTATCCATCATCTCAAGTCAAAGTGAGATTTAGTGCAGCGCCCTGGCAGGGTAACCACACTGTGGGCGAGTCCATATTAAATTGTCTGCTGAAGTGGGCCAGATTGTGTTAGGCCAGTCTCTCCATTCATCTACGCTAATGCCCTTTCTGCCTCCATCCATTTCATGAGCTGAAGTAGACGGGAGATCAGAGAACAGGGCCCAGGAGAAGAGAAGAATGGAGGAGGATAAATGATGGTGTGGAAAATAAAAAGGGATAATATTTTAAACACAGTATGCGAAATTGAGATAATAATAATAATAACAATAACAGTAATAATGAAAATAATAATAGCAGGAACGAATACCCAGATATGAATATAAAAATTAGCATTTAAATATATAAGAAATAATTTTCCTTCAGGGATGGTTAAAGTAAAAGTGTATCTTATCTTGTGACAAACATGAACCAAAAAAAAAAAAAAAGTATTGCTGGTTTGTGATACTTCCTGGTAATTATTTTTTTGGGTCACTACTTGCAATTAACTACAATATCATTTCAACATTTGCTCAGGTTTGAAATGGGAACGCTTGCAGCGCCTTCTGCCCAAGCACGAGGGACAAAACCAAACCTAATAGAATGAAACGTCTGGCCATGTACAGGACGTACAGTAGCATGCACTAGACTAACAAGGCTACATGATAATGAGCTGGAGGGGGACAAAATACATATACAATTGGATGCACACATACACACACACACACACACCAACTAAATGCACTGAGACACTATGGGCTTGTTGTCGTTTTGCCCTTACCACTTATAAGTGTTTGTTGCTATGGCAACAGTGATTTATTTCCCAATTAAGACTTGGAGAACTTGCCCACTTACAACCAGTAATATGAAGCTATACATAAATTACTTTCAAGTATAATGTGCTCTGTTTGCCATTAGAAGTAAAGTAATATCATCATCTGGCATCTCTCAAACCAGCACACTTCTTTATCAGGAGTTTACTTCTCTGAGAGTTTATTGTGCAAAAACAAATATTGCCTAATAATTGCGCTCCACGTCTGTTCTGGAATTAACGTACTCACTAAAAAGGATGAAATTCGGAGGGCATCACGTCCAATATGAGCCGTTTTCATCCATCTAGCTTGAAATGAAGATAAACAATACACGGATGGATGAGAGAGTCAGCAGGCAGGTGGGAATGTAATGGAATCAATTAGGCAAACACTCATGATTTATATTCTGTGTTGATAACAAAGAAAGCTTAATTTACTTTCTTCTCCCTTCTCACTGGTATCATTTGTTTCTAATGTTTATGCACTGATAACATATGAATCTCATCCCTGCTTGTGACATATAAATTGAGCAGCAGAGCCCATCTTTATATGCCTCTGCATGTGCACACTTGCACATACACAGTGTGTATGTGTGCAGTGTATATGAGCATATAAAGCAGAAGTAATTGTTAATTATTAACTCTGACTAAAATGTTAATGCCCAGCACTGACTCATAAACATAAAGGCAATTCTGTATGTGTCTGGCTGAAGTAGATTATACTCTCTGTTTGTTTGCGCCTGTTTGCGCAATTTGTCTCCACATTGACATAAAGAATGTTTGGATATCTGTGGATGCGTGGAAATTAGGGGAAAGAAAAAAAAAGCGGCCCTTGCTCATCTCAGTTTGCAAATGCTTGTCCAACATTCTTCATCAAGGAAACTCCTCTGTCCTTTCTTTTTGCTATTCCCCTCAGTCTCTCCCTCTCTCTTGTCCTGCTCAGCGCAGTGTTGTTGAGAGGTAGAGCTCGTCTGGCCCTCATTAATGTCCCTGGCATTCACTTGGCTCTGCATCTCTCTTTTCCTCTCCCCAGCCTCTTACAGCTTCATCTCACATTCTACCCATGCAGTCCTTGTATGTGCAACACTAGCAGGCTTCAACTGCAATTAGTACCTGCGTTACCACACTTACACACACACGCACGCACACACAAACACACACACACACACCACACAAACACCACACCAACACCACAGACACACACAACTCTGCACAAGCATTTAGGTAGGGATCTTTTTTGTGCCCAGCACCACTCTTCAATTCCTTCACCCCTGCAGCCTTATCAATAATGATGGACTTGTTGGGCAATAATTAGACACACTTAATAAGCAGTTGAAGAAAACACTTTGGATGCCACGTAGGCATTTATTATACGTAACCTCAGTGCTGCAGAGCTGCAGGACATGGCTCTGCTGGTGTGTTTTCATATTTTACGTCTTGTTAAGGCCATGTTATCGTGGGGATAGTGTTGCCTGCAGTTAAAACCTCACTGGCACTTTGGTGATTAGGTAAGATTAAGTCCTACATGAACCCTGACCAAACTTCTGTTTGTGTGGTGTGGTGTACTGGTCGGCCATGCTGGGACTATGTACTACGTACTACTACTTACCGGTTGATCATTTTGGGGGGATTTGTGCAATCTGATGCTGCATTTGCTGTTCGCTTGCAGATCCTCTCAGTATCTTCGGGGCTGCAGTATGAATCTTTCATTTGGGTCTCTATCACAGAGTCCCTCAAACTAGGCAAAGTCATTACCGTTTTCACTTTTTCAATCTCTCACTCTTTTCATGTTCCGAGATCACTCCGTTATCCCCGTGTTCTATTTTTCATCACAACTTTATCCTCATTCATACCCTCAAACACTCTTTAAACTTGGAGAAATGAGACCCATGCCTCTTGAAAAAAAACAAAAAAACAAAGGAGCTCGGTCTGGGGTGATCACCAGAAAGTTTTTGACATGGAGAATCACCCTTAAGCTGGTGCTGAATGTTTTAGAGCGGGCTGGGCTGGTTTTCTGAGGGGATAAGCCGGCTCTTGTGTCTGCTTGTCTGCTGAGGCTTTGGTGAGAGAAGAGAGGCAGTTACCTGTTCTGCTCTCCCCTTGCATCTCCTCAGTCTAATTAGAGAGAACTGGGTTTAAGTCTTAGTGGGGACACACATCCTCTGCCTGTGTACAACCGAGTGCACGGAATCATATTTATTCATCACAGACGCTGTTTTTGTCTCAATGTGTCCAGAAACATATTTTTTAGGTCAACATTTTATTTGACAAGCTGCTGGTGGACCATGATGTGCCAACTGAATGTGCATGCATGTGAATGGTGTGCAGCGTGGCGGCAAAGCACCGCAGGCGATGATAAGGAGGGGGCTTAAGCAGTGGGCTCTCTCGGCCTAATCACTGCACACATTTCAAAGGCAAGAACGCCAATTAAAAATGATAGGGCTCAATATGGGCTTTGGGGCTGCCACAGCGTAGAGCAACACATCCAACATGAAAATCAATCAGCCCCCCGTCTCCTGGTCAGGAGAAGCGTTTTGCCAGCCGGTGATCCGAGTGGAGCCTCTGATAAATACACAGGCTCTACACAGGGCTGTAACCAGGGCAGGAGGGGAAAGACTTGTGGGGTCACAGAGACAGGATGGGGACTTGTGAGTCCCCAGTTGTCATGTGGCTGTGCTGGTGTGTGTCAGGGATCAGAGGGCCTGTGATCTCAAGTCCTAAAAGTAAGTGGAAAAGTACGTAAAAGGCCTTTGATATAAATATGAGGGGGATGAGATGAAGAGTGTCAGAATGAGTCACTCAGTATTCTAAAAAGCTTTCAACCTTCTTCATTTTGTTTGTTGTTACTGCTGTGACTGCATCACAAGAGCCCCAACCTCCAAATCCCTTTTTTACAAGTAAGTCAGACAAACAGAGAAGGAGGGAGAACTGAAGCGTTTTCTTCCTGCTCAGTGTGTGCATCTACAATAAACAATATTAACAATAACTTCAAATTGAAATTCAAATTAAATTGAAATAGTGGAATTGAAATTCCATAAAATCCAACTGATAATCGTGGTGTATTCCAGAATAATGCTTTACATTATATTCCAAACATGACTGTCTTACATATTTCATACAAATAGTTATTACTATGAACTTCATGTGCACATGACATTTTAATTACAGCAAATGTTTTTCATCGACAATTGAGAATAAAAGCATGGCCTATAAAAATGCTTTAATCAAATATAGAATCGAAATATAAATATAAATGATTGAAAGTGGCAGAAAAACACTTCATTTCCCAGAAATAAAAATAGTTACAAATTATTCAAAATTAAAGGAATTTAAGTATAACTTATTTAACATATCCATCCAATTCTTCAAATGAATTGAATTGAAATTCTAAATTTGGAATTTTTTTTCAAGCCCGCAGTCCAGACTGTTTGCTCTGTGTAACCCCCAGAAATCTGGTGCCGCTGACTACCTCCACAGCTTTGTCATCAATGAGAGGGATCAGATTCAGGATCAGCTTGTTCTCACTGCACCAGACCCACCACTGTTACATCATCTGTATCCTTTACAATGAGGCTTGAGGCGGATGGAGCACAGCAGCCAGGTTTCAGCAGCATAAACAGCACTGGACTCAGAACGGCCTTGTGGGGACACGATAGGGAGAGAGATGGAGCTGGAGCTGGAGCTAGTATTAGCTGGTAGGGGCTCAGTTTGTTTATCAGCGCTGGGGGATGATCTGTCTCAAATGCTGAGCTGAAGTCAACCACCAGCATTTGTAAATGTGTGTTTTTACGCTCCACGTGTGCCGGGCTCAGGTAAAGAACGGACGAGATGGCATTCTCTGTGAAGTGGGTTGACCAGTAAGCAAACTGATATCTCTTGAATACAGGGGGCAGAGTGAGGATCATGTTGTCCTTTATCAACCTCTCAAAGCCCTTCATCATTAGTTCCATGGTGGTCATTAAAACGTGTGATGGTGGATCCTCCCGGCACTGGAATCATGGTGGCAGACTAGCTGCTCCAGTGCGGTATTAATGATGTCCTTAGGTACTCCCAGGTGGTCAGCACACTCCCTTAGTACTCGTCCTGGGATGTTCTTGTCAAAGCAAGTGTCAGAGGAGCTTTCAGTTTACACAATTTGTACATAAAGAAACTTATCAGTATGATGTGAGAATCACTTCCTTACGATCAAAATGGTCTTTTATAGGCTGATTTCACCGAACTGAGGTAAAAAAAAAAGAAAAAGAAAAAGAAAAAAAAGTACATTTGATTCAAAGTGGAGAAAAGCTTTACAATTCTGTGACCTGCCACACAACTCTGATTGCTCTTTATACGACACAGTTGTTCTGTTACTGTTGTCCCACTGAAAAGGCTGAATGAATCCCTTCAGGTCACTGCATCATTAAAGAGATTAAAATGTGCCGGACCGCTGAAAGAACACTGGGTAAAACTATACTCACTGTTCATTGTAATCTACTGTAGAGACAGATGTCATGAGAGTTCAGAACAGTCTGGTAAAAATGGGTTATTCTCACAAAAATATTGCACAGAATGCTAGGAATATTACCCTCCACTGTTAACCGCCCACACGTCTGTAACTTTAAACCTACTTCAAACCCTTGCGGACTTCAGCAATAAGAAAACATCTTCAATCAGGGAAAACAGTGCCAATAATGTAAACACAGACGGCCTCAGCGGAACCTTGAAAAACAGGTGGAAACCATGGGAAAATTCAGGGGTATTTCATGACCACTCTCAATTAGTCTGCTGCTGGGTGTCATAACCCCTGCATATCTAGTCCAGCATTTTTAAAGTGGGTGTAAAATACTGTTTCAAGTGACATCCCTGAAATTATAAACATGTCTCTTCAAACATACATCATACATAATCTCAACTTTTTTTTTGTTTTTACATAGATTTACTGTGTATCCTGTATGATTTTGAAGCTACCATCAGAACATAAAGCACTAAATCAAGATGAAAATCTTAATTCTTGTTCTGTCAGGGCTTCTACAGGTGGAATTTAATTTAACTGACCGTTACAGCTTTATCAACGGCCTTTAAAATTGTTTGTCTCAAACTGAATTGAATGTATTTTTCGAAACGCTATAGTCAGAATCAATGCTGAAACATGATCACACAGATACACAAATGTGAGAGTAAGCAATCAAAAAGGAACAAAAATAGTCATGCACCTATTTTATTTTAAACAGTTTATTTAACTGTAAAAATACAGGACAAGTAGGTTTGTGGAATGAGTGTGTAAGGCTATAATTACAGTACAAAACTGTCAAAAAATCTCTTTCTGTGTCTGTTCGCCTGATTGTGTGTGTGTGTGTGTGTGTGTGTGTGTGTGTCAATGTCAGCTGGCTCAGAGAATCACAACAACCTGCCATGGTTCACATCACTGGAGCGAAACTCGCAGGCTACACGGGAGCTGAAAGTCAAAGTGAGCATTGCTCGCCACCATCCACAGTGTAACCGCTGCAGGTCGCACTCTGCCAAGGCAATTTAAGGTGACGTCCAACACCTTGTGATGTGTGCAACTCTGCGCTTGTACAGATGTGTGCTAATACACTCTGACAAGCTCATAACATATTTCTTGTCATACCATTTGACATCATTAATTAATAAAGATTGATTGCCCTTTGTTCCCCATCTGCGAGTGTTTGTACTGCCGCCCTGCTGCTGTGTGTGCGTCCAAGGGAGAGGAATAGACAAATGGGAGTGTTCTTGACCCACTCAGTCTTTTCCCTTCCACAGTTCTGACTCTGGTTGGACCCAACCTTTTCCCATGATGCTTTGCAGGCAAAAATCTTGGAAATATTCCAGGCGATGGCTAAGAGACATGAAAACAGAATAAAACCTCAGGGATTTAAAAATGTTTTCTGGTATGTCTTAATGATAATTGTAATCCTACACACATTTTCCAGATTCTAATGTCAAGCTTATGAATAAAGCAACATAGTTTTAAAAAATTAAATGGGCGCACCACTAATATCACTCTATTAAAAAGAAAAAAAAAAGCATTTGGAAAACATCCATGTGAACTCTGTAGAAAGGTCTGTTCAAAGAAAACTAGAAATATCCTCATGATGGTCAGGACTGTTGAATCAAGGGCCACTGGACTTGGCTTCACATTCACGTTGCCTCTTACATTTTAACTGGCTAGTGGGCGAATCCAAATTTCAACGACCAAGTCCATTTACCCCTGATACTTGGGATAAGCATGATGTGGATGACTGCATTGTGGGAAATTTTCTGGTAACTTTTCAGAACTTTATCTGTGCCTGCGGATGAAATTGGGATATCTATAACTATGTGTCTTTGCTTCACTATTTTAGAAGGTCTTTTCTCTCAAATACTCCAGCTTCCAGAGAGAGCTGCATTTACTGGGGTTCCCATTCATTTATGGCCATGCTTTGGCCATTGTGCAGTGTAAGCATACTCACAAGTCTGGTTTTTGGCCTTCCACGATCTCCTCTTTGGGAATGGGGTAGAGAGCCTCATAGGTGCGATTCTCTCCTGAGCCATGGATAGCATAGGAGTTCATCTTGTTGACATTAGGGGGGAAGTATAACCAGGGCAGGAGCGCCTCCCCCTTCCACCTGTCTCCATTTGTTGTGGCACTGAACACCAGCGGCAGTTGTTCCTGGAGGAAATATAAGATACTTCAACAGTCGAATCAAAATGTAGATGCCAAGTTTCAATGACGTGCACCTACCATGAATGCGTGGCGAACTCCTGACAGCAGTAATATCAAGTGCTGGCCATGTCTGGAATTAAAACATTGATTTGCAGTCTATAAACATTAGGTCAGGGATACAACTGCAGCTTGGCACTGTACTTACGGACAAAGCTCCACTTCTAGGTAATTCTGCTTTGTACTATCAAGGAAGAAGGACTCCACAACTGAGTAGATGAAGAGGAAAAATAATTTCATCAAGATAAAACCTTTAATCCTATATAATTAAACTCCTTCAAAGGGTATGATTAACCTCATCAGCATCTGTTCCACGAATTCAGAGTCATTTGTTTTAAATTACAGTTAAACTTTATTATGTAAAAATGACAGATGCATAAACTTTCAACCATGCTAGGAGGACCAGAACACCCGCTAACCTTGCAGCATGCTCATTATCTACTTAGATTGTAATGGGGTTGGTTTCCAATCTAATACGTTACATTAATGAGGCCAAATATGTGGGGCTCATTAACCGGAAATCGAACTTACTTAGGGTCAATTAGATAGGATTGTTATTACTCAACCTCATCACTAGGTTTAATTACTGTGTCACCACAATAATGATAATGCAATTACTATTATGGGCTCATAAACACAACTCGTACCTCATCTCTCCAACCTCACTGGAGTATAGTCCTGATCTTATTACATCTTATAGAGTAGCCTAAAATTGTACCATGCAGACCAGTTCTATGATGCATGACTGAAACAATTTTACCATATTGACATCACCTGCACAATATACAGTAACAGTCTACAAAAATATGTCTATTGTAAATGAATATCTGACATTTGTTTATTGGTTTAATTTAAGTTCACTTCAGGAGCGTGTCAAGGTGATAATTACACAATTCTTAATTGGTTAATTATAATCAATTATAGCAGCCGTTCGATGCACAGTCTTATATGGCTTTATACTTTATACTCTATACTTTCCTATATGGCTGTTCAACATTAAGCAACAACTAAGGGACAGTTTAGCGTTTTGCTGTACAGGTTAAATCCACTATATAGCATTATGCAAAACATGTCTAAAACTTCCCTTCAGGGATTAAAAAAAAAAAAGTATGATCTTATCTTAACTCATCTTGTCTATATCCCTGGCAGAATTTGTAAAAATGTGCCTTTGAATTCTTTCTGTGACCAAAAGTTTTGCCCTAAACACTCAATGGCTCAATTACTTTTTTCTAAGACTTGTTTTTGTTCTGTTTGTTTTGTTAAAATATGACTCTTTTGTGATGCTGCAGCAGTAAAAGCTCTTTGGGAGCTCGTCATTGTGCTCCTTTGAATCAGCCACAACACTCCTTTGCAGACAGCATTTCAGCTGAAAATACCTGTGGGTTTTTTCCTGTGCATCTTGACCAATTTTTCAGCAGTTAATGCAGAAATCCTTGTGGGTCTACCTGACTCTGTCTTGGCATCAACAGAACAGTTTGTACTCTACAAAACAGCATCTTCAAATCTCTGGGTATCTTTTCATATTGTTTTCCTGATTTAAAAAGTTAAACCAGCTTTTCTTGCAGCTCCTTTGATCCTTGTTTTGTTTTCCTTACAACTCACTATGATCCAAAGTCTGTGCAACCCTACTAGAATAGAGCAGCAGGAATCCCTCAAGAGCTCAGACACTCACTGACTATTTATCCACAGACTCTGCTGTAATTACAATCAAACAAGTCACAGGCTGGGATGTCAGTTTTACTCATCATTGTGATTTTAAAAGTGCATCATAAATGTATGGTAATGAATTGCTTCATCAGAAAACAGAAACGCCAATTGAGACCAAAAACATTTCTGAAATGATCCAATATTTATGCGCATTTATATGTAAATCTGCATTGCTTAGCATGTAAACATGTTTGCTACAGATGTACTGGAAGGTTGTCAAACATACTTGCATATCTAAGAAACCTAAGAGAAGGAGCTCCTAGCTCACCTACGAACCTGAGTTGAACTACGGCCTACAATGTCATACCTTCATATTCCCAGAGACCAGGGAAGGGCTGACCAGGGGGGCCTGGGGGAGCTGGGGGGTCATTGAAGAAGGGCCCAAACACTTCCATCTTCAGGCCTCCTTCCCCAGGAGAGAACCTGATGTGAATGGGATCATGAGTGACAGGATCACTATCCCAGGTGTGCTGGATAGAGTACTCCATTGGTATAAGAGGTCTGAAAGAAAAACAAATATGAGCATCTGTGCAGCTATAATAAAGTTACACATATTCAAAGTACAGCAGAATGTGGATAGAGTCTCACTGGCTACACAATTATTGTCAAGCTGAGCTTATCATCTTTCCATACACCCCCACACAGCTCTTTAAGCGCCTTGTTATCAAATGAGGTTAATGTCTAATGCAGTTCTTTTTCTCAATAACTAATGAAGATAGTCAAAGCCAAAGCGACTCCTTGATACGGAAAATGTAGTTATCATGAAAATGAACATTTTGGTGTAGGCGCCTGGGGAGAACATGCAGCAGGAGGAGGATGGGAAGGACTCATCCTTACTGCCCAGGGCTCAGCATTGATAATTACTGCAATAATTAATGACGTTTTGCTACATTTATTTGAACCTATGCACAACAGCAGACATTAACGGCCATTATCGTCCCAGAGACCTAGTATATTCACACATACCCTCATTAACTAATAAGATTTACATACACACAAACAGCACAAGGGTGACAGTCTGGACATTCAGTCGTCTGAAGAGACAAATATCGAAGTTAACTTACTTTGTGTTCATGTTGCGATTCCAGTCCTGTCAATCTACCCAGAAGACAGGCAACAATTTCAACAGTGATATGACTAAACTCCTATTTAAGACAACTGTACTTCCTCGTCTGACTGCGGAACCAAAGTCTAGTACGTGTCCCTCCCACTCCAAGCTACACCCACCCAGGCACCGAAGTTGCTTTATGTGGTTTGGTGAAACACAAGCATTAGTGTGTGATATTGTGAACATATATATATTCAATTGAATATGTTATTGAATTGATATTTTGGAATATGGAATTTCTTGAAATATGGAATTTCTACCTATAGCTATAGAGAGGGCAAATTTGACTTCGTAGTTGTACGACGGAACAACTTCTGTGCTACACACCTCCAACGCCATTGGCTGTTTGTTCGCTTCAAACACGACGGCGGAACCGGAGCTTAAAGTAAACATCTCCCTTTTGAATGCTTGTAGTTCAAAATACCCTGCCATACTTTTATTTTAAAGTGTCCCCTGTCTCCGATAATGGTCTGTAATGCGATATGTGTGACGGACTAATTGACCAGGGAGCTAAGCTGGGCTGAGATTGATTAGCTGCTGAGGCTAATGCTAACCTGTCAGGGTAACCACAGGCAACGCAGAGCAACTGGTTTCAACATCTTTCGAAGCTTCGTAGCTAAAGACAGTGGTTCAGACTTGTATTGAAACGGGTATCTAGTACACAGCCAAGTGATCAGAAGGTCCCAAATCGTCCCCGAGTATTGTTTGTGTCTAACTCACCAATGAGAGCCGGTTTACCTCTGTGCAGGCTGAGCTGTCATCATGGAAGCAGAAGTCGATTTTCTACGAGATCAAGGTAAGTTAAGAACCAACTAGCAAGTTGGTCTTTGTAAATTGAGAGATGTGAACAGGTCGTCACTTCACGAGCTTCCATAAGACGTGAGTGACACAACTCCTAATGGAGTAGCACAGCACCATGTCTGCTCCAGCAGACTTGTGTGATTTCCTCCTAACACCCCCAAAATCTTTCAGACTGTGTTGTATGCAGATTTGCACAAGTAGGTCCGGCATTATAACATCTAATAAGTAGGGAATGAACGTGAAAAATCCTAAACAAAAGTTGAAATTATGTATATGCATGTTGTACAGTATCTAACTATGAAAACATATTGTTTCACGATTCACAGTCATATTTCAGATCAATTCATTCTGCCAAAGGCTTGACGAACCCATAACTATATCACAATGTAGTGTCTCACTGATTTACTGATCAATCCTGCTGTCTTCTTATACAAATATGCTCCATGTTTCCTAGAACTTTGATCTGCACTGACTTGATTCATGGTTCCAATGACTACAGAGCTGCCTGATGACAGATCCAAACCTTGCTGGTTTTGAATTGAGTGAACATGCAGTTTAGTTTATTAGTAGTGGGTGGTACTGTTAACATTTGACAATACGAAGAATGTAGTTTATTTATGTATATGTATGTGTTTTCAGTCCGCAGACTCAATTCAGCTCTAAGCGAGTATCAGTATGGGCATGGTACTCAATCCACAACACCTCAGGTATACCTCCATCTTTAAAATTCCTTCAACTGTTTAACATGTAGCTCATTATTAATTGTCTTCACTAAAATTGTTCTGTTAGATACCCCATAATGCCAACCCTCATCTTTTACATATAGGTTGAAGAGTCAAGAAGGGTAGAGTCTCCGGCAACTTGGATCTCTGATAGAAGGTCAGAAAAGCCTCTTTGATGTGACAGTCTCAACAAATTCTTGCTGCAAGCTCTAATTTATGGGTTCATCAGTATCGATATGTGTTACAGCTTAATGGCTCCTCTGATAGCAGAGTATGATCGGCACATGGATGAAATGACGGAGCAGCTTCACAGATACCAGGTGGAAAAACCAAGAAATGATTTTGATTAACTTTAGATGCATAAATATTGTTTGGTAGAAACCCAGAAATAGGTTGAATATTTTAAATATATCTAATATAAATATGTATGAGACGTGTTAACAGTGAAGTTGTTGAAATGTACATTCAAAACTTTGAATGCTACAAAAGAAAAAAAGAGCAAACTTTTTTTCTGATCTCCTTCCCTGGGCATATTGTTACTGGTCTATAAGCTCTACTTTTTTATTACCACTACTCATGTTTAAGATTTGAATGTTGCTTCCCTGAAATGCCCTATGTCTGAATCATTCAATAATATCATGCATCTAATCATATCATATCATATCATATATCATATCATATCATATCATCATGTTGATCATCTCATTGAAATAATTAGGGCCTGATGACGGATCTCAAAGTGAAGCTGGAGAGGGTTGTCAAGGAGAATGAAAGGTAGAAAAACTCTGCTGAATTATTTATACTTATTCACTTCACTTATAACGATGAAAGCACACATCTATCAATATAAAGCTATTTATATATCTGTCATGACAGATATATAAATAATAAAATTTGATTTTTCTTGTAACTTGAGTTATTATTATTTGATCCATTTAAATGTATTTTTATATCCTGCCAGAAAAAAAGGTAATTGTTCTCAGTAGTCATTAATTGTGCTGCTGTGGCTGTGATCAGTCAAAAGTGTGTTCCATATATTGAAATAAAATACGGTCCATCATATTAAAAACCAAAAGCTCTGTGCAGTCGTTACCATCAAGTTACCCCTTTGTGTTTCTCATCCAGGCTACATTCAGAGCTGAGAGAGTCTGTTGAGAAGCAGCTTCATGCCATTCCCATGACTTCAGGATTTGATGGCAGCACCCTGGAACAGGAAGCAGTCACAAGAAAGCTCCAAGAACAGGTCCAGCTGTCCGAGCAGGTACGCATATAACCTGTGATCTATGATGTGGTACTTGTGATCTGTAATCCAGTTTTAAAATTGTCTTTATGTTTTCAAAATTTGTGAACAACATAAAGACAATTTAATTTTTTCAACTCTGTGATGCTGTTGTTCCAAGAGCCTCTTGTTTGCCTTCTGTCGTGACAGTCGAATCATTAAAAAAACTTGCATGTAAACTATTGTTTTAACTTAAACCAAAATGCTTAACTAATATCTGTGTAGAACAAATAGAGATGAGTCTCCCATCAGAAGTGTTGGTCATACCAAATTAATTCTTGCTGTAACAGCAAAAGCCAAGAGCCTTGAAGATGTGTCAATCTTTTCCTGTGGAGGAGGAAGAATATTTCACTTTCAGAATGATAAACAATACAGTCTTAATTTAAATAGGCCCAGAAGAAGACGAAAAACTTCTGCCCAACTCTTTAATGTTGTCATGTTTCTATGCAAAATGAACTTTTCACATGCAAAAGTTAATCTCGACAGAATGGGTTCATCAAGTAGCAAGTTTATATGACACAGTTTTGATCTGATGGCAGTGCCAATGACTGCCTTTAACTTCCCCTCACAGCCCTGCCATTATAAGCCTTGCCAGAAAACAATTAAATTCAGTGAAGTTCTATTTTTTTCAAAGCGTGAATTCATAACAATGTTATCTGAAACACTTAACAGTTCAAGCTAATTAGCAGATAACTCTTTATTAGATATAAATAAACAGAGCCTCTAAAATGCCACATATGTACAAACTCATTCACTTACTGTACAGGCAGAAACTCCAAGCAGAATCAGACTCAGAGCGGGTGGCCTTGAGCCATAAAAATATCCAAAAAATCAAATTAGTATATGAGGGGAGAGAGGAAAAGAGAGAGAGCTCAGTGTGCCAAAGGGGATTTACAGGCAATCTTAACCTAGCATAACTTGGGGCTGGTCTAGGTAGGGTAGAGCCAGGTGCAGCCAGTCATTACTGAATGCTTTATCAAAAAGGAGATTTTTAAGCCTAGTCAAATTTTTGGGAGGATTTGGGACACGTTTGTCAACCTACTGGACGATGGCTGGTAAATGGTTCCACAGGAAGTATAGTATTTTGATACTTATATACTATCTCCTAATACCAGTTGTTTTTCATATATATCTCAAGGTATGTACTGGATCATTATGGCTTTTATAGTTTGTGGCTTGTGTTGTCTATGAAAGCACATCTCTGTTTGTTAGGAGCGGGGGCAGGCCATGGAGCTGTGGCAGACAGCATCCCAGGAGTTGGACCGCCTCCAGCAGGTCTACCAGAAGGCCATCTCTGATGGACGGATCCACGATGCTCAGAGACAGCAGCTCACGGTTGAATATTCCCGCTCGAACATTTATTAGCTTGCGCGTTAGCCCATTATTTACACATCAGCCTTTTACCACTAGATGGAGCTATGATGATAGAGAGGATACTTATTGGAGAAGTTTGGCCTCAATAAAAGCCTGATGCGAGCGCAGGGCAATTAACAAGGAGTTCACTTTCATTGAACGCTTCTCTCTCCCATCGTAGGATCAGCTTGTTCAGTTCCAGCAGCACACACACAAACTTCAAGTGGCCAACCAGAAACTGGAATCGGTAAGTGATGGTTAATTAAAAGCATGTTAAATTATTGCCTCCCAATTAGCCATGGAATCGAAACGCTGTGCACTTCTCTGAAATTAACCCTGTTTAAATAATTAATCTTGAAACTAAGTGAACTCTAAATTCTCTAAATCACTCTTGTAGTCAGCCTGAGCTGTCTGGGTTGTATAATGGAGTGTCGGCCCACTAGGTAATCCTCTAACTACCTTAGCGTTTTCTTTTTTCAGCGTCTGTCTGTCTGTTTCTATCCCTCTTTATTTCTGTCTCTCTCTCTCTCTCTCTCTCTCTCCCTCTCACTCACACATGCACACATACGTACACGCATATATAAATACACTTGGCAACAAACTATTGAGACAGCATTCTGACTCAGGCTCTAGCTTACTTGGAATTGAAGGCACACAGCATGCAGTGCAGCGTATTTATCCACGTACAATCCCAAGCGCGCACGCGCACGTTCTTGCATATGCCAGGTGCTTATTGAGGACACAACACAGTGTGTGAGGGGAGAGTAATACTATATCCTTTGATGCATATTTAATGAGAGGGTGAGCCTTGGGCTTTCCCCTCTCTGACGTCTCAGACAAACAGCCCTTTAGTCACTGAGCGAGAGACTGACTTTGTAGCTGCAGATGACTGACAGAAATTCCCAAGTTTGTTCTTAAAGGACGCTGAAAGTTTTGAGAAACACGTTTTTGTGCACATTTGTCTCTCAGCGAAAGTTTATGGTGCGTTTTTTTTTTGAGGTCATGCCTCACAAATGGCACTCATGTCTCTCTTGCCATGCTCAGACAAACCAGCAATTCCTGAAGACGGTGACGGAGCAGAGCACGGCGATGGAGGGGCTCCACAGTCAGCTAAGGTAACGACACATTGCATCGATTCCAGTGGAGGAAGTTCAGGCTGCAGTTCCTGATCAGCCACGACAGCGTTAGTCATATGTGGGGAAATACATGTTCAAGGCAAAGAAATGGAAAGATTAAAGTTCATCATATGAAAAAAAAGAGCATTATTATTTATTGCTTCTGTCATTAATGATGCCATCGTGCTATTATCATGATGATTAGTCTTAAAATTAATTCTTCATTTTTAAATGTGTTGTTTACACCAGTTAACCCTAACCCTGGCCGTTCCTAGAACCCCAGTCACCCCTGAATCTACGTTTTGGTTGTAAGTTGGGAAATAACCCCTGTGTGGTGAAAATGAAGCTGGTTAGCTTCGTTGAGGTTATCACAATGACTGAGAAACTGGGTCAGGCAGCTAGCCGGGCTCTGTTCAAAGGAAACAAATCCCTTTATGAACACCTCTAAAGCTCACATATGAAGTGACATGTAAAAGTGAGCTCCAGAGATGCCGGTAGGTGGATTTTCATATCTTTGGTTAAAGCCAGATGCCCCAGTTTGCAGTCTTTGTGCTAAGCTACCCAGCAGCTGTCACTAGCTTCATATTTATTGTACAGTGGTGCAAATCGTTCATATTTAGGCAGAAAGTGAATACACCTGGCACCTTGCAATTCGCTGTGGTATAGAGTTTTCTCTGTTTTATGTATGAACCATTTTTCTTCCTCTGTGCATTGGTTTAGGCAGGCCAAGACTGAGCTCAGAACGGCCACGGCCAAAGTGGACGAGATGACCAAATTGCTGCAGACTGTCCAGGACCAGATGCAAAGACGAGTGAGAGAATAATAATGCATCCAAAAATACCTGGAAGCATAGGAGAATTTTAATCATTTTAATCAATGATTATAGTACTTGTTAGGCTCTTTGGTTTCTGACCTTTACTATGGCTCCAGTGAACATTTGTTATTCTTTTAGGTGTTTTATAAACAAAGTGATTATTCCAGTTGATCACAATTAAAAAAAGCTATGTGGATGTGTGTTCAGGAGGAGGATGTGACAGAGGCGCAGGCTCGAGAGGATGCATCAGACAGACGGCTCCAGCAGCTTCAGGTGGCCTTGAGCCAACTCGAGGCCAGGTGAGCATGTCTTTTTCGCCTTTTTCTGATCTCTTTTAAGATTTCAGCAATCTGTAAAAAAATATATATATATCCAGCCTTGTTGATCTCCCACCGACTTTTATAAAGGGATCATTAGCCATAATTATATCACCACACTGTTTTGACTATGAATGACTAAAATGAAAGTTTACTGCGCTCGCTCAAGAACTTTAACCTAGTTCAGATTGAACAGGGGTTTTAGTGCATAGACGCATTAGGTGTCAGAATTTAACATTTCACTCAAAATTTCACTAAAAAGAGAGCCAAGCAGCAGTCCTCACACCATATCTCTTCATTGGCAGACTGAAAGCTGCCTCTCAGGAGGCAGAGGCGTTTAGGAGAGAGCAGAGCGTGTGGGAGAGAAAGGTGGGGGAACTCCAGGCGCGCTGCAACACTCTAGAGGAGGAGAAGTACGAGGCTCTGGCCAAAGTCAGAGAGAGTGTCCAGGTGGCGGAGGAGGCAGCGCTGCAGAAGGACCAGGTGACTATCCTCTTCCTTCCTCTCTCTGTCCTCTTCTCCTGTCTATTGTCTCTTTCACTGGTGTCCCTCTCAATCTGTTGAGCTGCCTCACACCCCTGACCAGTGTGCACACGGCCTCACTCCATCGCCCACTGAAATTGTTGCCTGTCTCAACCATTTCGCATCAGGCCCTTCTGAGAGAAAAGCAGAAGGCAGAGGAGCTGGAGAAGACAAAGGAGGTCATCAAACAGTTAATTCAGGATGCTGCAGTCCGCACCAGGAAAGAGGTAACTGGCTCACTGAGCAAGAAAGGTTGGGCATCTTCTTCACAACTCGACACAGCCTTAAATTCTTTAAACTCTGTGCAAAGTACAAAACATCACATCTAATTCTACTGAAAGCCATCCATGTAATTAACACTGTACTGCACGTGAACTGAAATCTGCGTTTAAGCTATCGAGTGTATCTCATTATTTATTAAAAGCACTGAATGATTAAGATATTTGGTGCCAAGTCTGTAGCCCTAAACGCTCAAAGAAATGACTATCTGTGCAAACTGCAGAAACCACAGATATTTAGATTGGTGATTAGCCGCACATGGCAGCACAGCCTCCAACTTCACTGATGTACTGAGTGGAAAGAAAAGCAGTGCTCTTTCCCCCTGCCTAACCTCAGTCGGGGACATGGTGATTAATGCTCTATTAATTGGTCTTCTTCATCAAGCCCCTCAACTGTTTAATCCTGTTAATGACGCCTAGTATGACTGCGGTGCTGGCTGTCATCTTATTCTCTGGCTGGCCTTCAACAAACCATGGTGTTTTATACAGAAGCTGTTGATGTGACTCTTTGTAAATTACGGACTGCCCACCCCCCACCCCTTTTCCTTTTACCTTGCAGGCAATTTCCTCATGTCGCAGGTTGAGGTTAAACACTGATGCCAAAGTGAGGCAGTTTTGTCACTTTAATCTTCTCTCGCGCTCTCATCTTCAGTTAAAGCCATTCAGTGTTGAGATAAGCATGTGTAATGAAGAATTAATCCCAAAACTGCTTACATTGGTGGTCAGACCTCAGACAACCCCCCCAGACTTAAGTACCTCTCAGACAGTTGCACGAGGGGCGGCGTTTCCCAAAATAGTGGTGTGTGTGGTTATTGGCTCTTCAGACCCCCAATCCTAGAGATACCCAACTGAGTACTGATCATCAGCAGCTCCATTGAGTATCACTTTTATTTCACAGGTACACATGTGCACAGGCGCAGCGGATAACCTTGCTGAGATCATACAGCACTGTAGATTATAATGAGATTCCCCTTTGCAATGCTTAAGATGTAGTTCATTTCCACTGTTTCTTGTGAGACCCGTTCTTTTTCTTTACTACCTTTTCAAACTAGCAATTACTGGAATTTGACTCAGTAAATTCATATATTTGGTGTTTGATGTATCTTCTCCTTGCTTGATCTCAATTTTTTTATCCATTTGAAAGTGACTCATAGTCACAATTCCACTTTAAGTGCCAGCTTTTCTTGTCACTCAAAAGTTGTACATGTACATTAAAGACATAATTTTGCTTGAGATCACCGCTAAGGAGAACTAGTCCACCTGAGGAAATCTGTATAATCTAAGCAGTGTGAACTGAGTGTGCGACCCTCATGTTTCAACTTAACTGGCCGGTTCAAGTCCCTCTCGTCCTGTTAAACTTATTGTCTGTGTAAAGGAAGTGAAATGTAAAGCAAAGGCACATACCCAGATCGCTGTAGTCACTGCCCATTTTGTAAGTGTTTGACTTTATCTCTAACAGGTGGATAATGTGCGCAAGCAGTGCAACGCTCAGATCCACCGTATGGCCGAGGAGCTGTCTGCACTGCAGCTGGTAATAACCTGCCCCATTAAAGGAAGAATCCTTCAAGCTTTACACAGTCTTCTCCTCCATTCTCTACCTGTCTGCATGTGTGTTGTTTTTTTTTTTTTTAACTCTCTGTTCTCTCTTTCCACCTCTCACCAGGAGTGTGCAGATAAAGAGTCCCAGATTGAAAGGTCCCTGCGGGAGAGAAAAGCTGTAGAGGAGGAGCTGGAGAAGGTGTCAGTGAAACCACAAGAAAGAAACAACTAAAGCTAAAGCGTTAAAGCTAGCTTATGAGAACACTGCTTTCTAATTGAGCTATTGAGTTTTAACACTGCCTGTGGTGTTTTTGGTTTTTTTTACGTTTTTTGTTTTTTTATTTTGTTCCAGGTATATAAGGAAGGCAGGGCAGAGCCAGAGTTCAGGAAGATTGATGCCCTTCACCACAGGTGTCTAGATGCAGAGAGGATGAGGGATGAAATGAGCCTCACTCTGCAAAGCACCCAGAACAAACTGAAAAAAACAGAGATGGAGTACGTGTATCTTAGCAGGTTCACTCCTCTTTATATTCTGGGCATAAATCCCTCCACCTTTTCCTCTTTTCTTCTCCCAACCTGAAGCTCTCACAACAGCAGGGGGAGTTTCCCATGTGGCCCCATCTGCTACCGGTGGTGATGGTTGTGCAATAATAACAATTTGTCCTCCCCTTCGTCTCTCACCCGTTGCTTTCCATTTGTAGCTACAGTGAGGAGCTCTCCCGGTGCCAGGAGGAAGTGCGGCGGCTGCAGGGCTCTTTGGTCGCTGCGCGGGACGACTGTGTGAGTGTCAGCAATGAGCGGCTCCAGCTTCAACAGGAAAACTTGCAGCTCTGCAGGGAGATGGATGAGCTGCGCAAGGCTACCCTGCTGGCCCAAAAGAAGGCCAAACAACAGGTAAATTACCGAGCCGCAAAAAGGAAGAAATTGAAAGAGCTGCCTAGAGAGACAGGATTGGTCTTAGATTTTCATACTACGTAGTTGCCTCTTCTTTTCTTTTGTGCACCCTGTAGAGCAGCGGTTCAGACTGCTCGAGATCCCAGATCTCAGTGCTCCAGCCCCAAGAGAATTATGAAGAAGAAGGATTTTAAATGGAGGCTTTCAGAAAAGGGTAGATTGTGGTAAAAAAAAGAACAAATGCAAGCTATGCAGTAACTGTAAGTGCTGCTGAGTCTGATGAAACTATATTTTTGTCCGTAATCCAAGGGACAAAAATCTCAATTGTTTGACCTTAATTAAAAATCTGTAGATTATAAATTGCAGCAATATAATATGAAGTGTGCACCACAGTTCAATTTAAAAAAATCTTATGTCAGTGTGTGGATTGACGATAGGTCTGCCTGGACCAACCTGCTCAGCCACCAGACAGGCATTGCAATCTAAAGAGCTCTGCTGCTAAAACACAGTCAACATTGAGGCTGCAGAAATATCCTTAATCCTGAGAATATGAGCAGGATCCATCCTAAAACTCCTGGATCACACATTGCCCGTACTGCAACTCAATAGCTTTTATGGCTTTTGTTCAATCATCCTTGCCTCCTTCTTTCATGACACTACACCTTCAGTTTTTAACCTTCCTGGTATAAATTTGCTGCCTCCGAGCCCAAGCTGAGATAACCCTGATGGCATTGTCAGGATTATTTTCTCAAATTGTAGAAAGCTCCCTCTAAAGCCAGGGATGACATTGTGTGACAGTATTTTTTTGGCTCAGTAGTTCTAGTGACGATAAGTAAACGAATTTTCATGTGTAAAATCAGTGGTGTGCCTCTCAAAGAAGAGTGTTTGGAAAGATGGGAGAAAAAATGGGTTTGGTTCACCTGCTGATCTCAAGTGTTTGCCAAACAACTATTTGGAGTATCAGTTGGAAAGATTTTACAGAACGATGGAAACATTTAGAAATGTGCGTAGAAGGTAATGTGATGGAAAAGGGGATAATATAAAATGTGCTCTATTCACAAATTTTCAGAGATAATCCAGATACTTTCCACAAGTGATGAGAGGATCAGATGTTAATACAATTCCTTTCAATTAGCTTGGCAGCAACGTAGGATGTGTTAATCTGCTTGTGTGAGCTCATGCAGATGGCTTCCCCCACAGGTGTCACAAATGGAGCAGGAGTACAGCCTGAAGGAACAGGGCCTAGACGCGAGGGTGCGAGAGCTGGAGGAATGCAGCAGGAGCTCCAGAGTTGATCTGACACGTCTCCTCACAGCACAGCAGAAAAGTACACAACGCTGGAAAGAGGAAGCCAAGAACCTTGTTCAGTCCTTTGAGACTAAAACCACAAGCCTCAAGTAAACATTTAAAATGACTTAAAGACACAGATTCTGCTCTGAAAAATGAGTGACTAGCAGGTTGCCAGATGAAATGCTGAAATTAAGAGGGAATAGAGGATTTACTGGGTATTTATGTTAGATACACACATGAAATGTTGTACTGCTCTGCTAGGGCTACTGAGAAATGTTTCCTGTTCCTGGCAAACTGCTCAAACATGGCTTTGATCCACAGTTTTAAATGCTATGAAATATATAAAGTAATACTTAATGCAAATTTACACTTAAAAATTGGAGTACTGCAATTGTAGAAAGAAAAAAAAAATCATGTGATGTTCAGATGCTGCATGAGCACTGTTTTTGTTACATCTGTGTTATCACTAACACTCTATTAAAGGATGAGCAGAGAGAAGGTGCAGCACCAGCTTCCAATAACATTTGAAACAGAAATTGACTCATTGCTTGAAGTTGTTTTGCCCTTAGCGTCAGCTGTTCTTCGCTATGATGATTTGAAAATGATTGAACATGTTGAAACTCTTGAAGATAAAGCTTTACAAATGTTTTTGTCTCTGTGAGAAATGGTTCAGCACTCACTCTGTCTGTGCTTTTCAGGGCTGAGTTGAATCGACAGAAGCAGCGAACACAGGAGCTGGAGTTGCAGCTTGAAACTGACCATAATACTATCGCTGAGGTTTGTATAGCAAGTATACATGTTCACACTCAGCTGTAGGCAACATATTTGCATGACGCAGTTCAAAACTAACCAAAGCTATTCTGAGCTGTTTATGTTGTCAGCACATTGAAACTTCTTTCCAGCTTTTTAACTCTTTAACACAAACAGAGCTGAGAGTAACCTGATTATTGTATTCAATAAATAATATGACCTGACACATTTCAACAGAGAAGGATATATAACTGTATCTGTGAGTGCTATTCAGGACTGATCAGCTGCTGTTAACCTCTACAAATGTCATCCTTTGTAGCAGTATGCTCAGACAAGAAGCAGCAGGCATATTACTGGAAACCTGCAAGATCAGCATAAGAAGTGCCAAGCAACATCAAGCAGTGAGACAAGGACTGCTGTGAAAAGTTTAGTTGCAGTAAGGGTGAAATAATAGTGACAAAAGCAATGGGAGCTGGCACAGTTTTAGGTACAAAGAATTTCTGATTTTACCGAAACACATTTGGGTTTGTTACAGATGCAGTGCTTTCTAATTATATTTACTTATGTGTCGAATCAATGTACAAAAGCAACTAGAGCCAGAACTACAGGCAATGCATTTGACTTTCTCGACTGACCCATAGAACCTATTTTATGCTTGTTTGTGCAGTATGAGCGACAGCTAGCAGAGCATCAAGAGAAGGCAAATCGACTCCAAAGACGATTAACACAAGCTGAGCAAAGAGCAACCACTGCCACGCAGCAGGTATGGTATATACCGTTTGATAACAGTATGTGGTCTGTACAGAGGTATGGTGACTTGTCGTATGATCTTATTCTGTTGACCTGTGTTTTTCTTTCCCTTTTTTTTGTTCCAGCTGAGTGTGTTAACGTCGCAGCGAAGAAAAACAGCAATGAGTGACCCTGACGTTTTATAACTAATAAATATGTGGTTCATTTTATACCAATTCACTGGTAATATTTTATAAAATGATTTATCTTGCAATGTATTTTTAAGGATGAATGAGTTTTATGTCAAATGTGAACAAAACTTTGTGAATAAACAACATCAAAATGCACCTGGGTCGCCATTTGTCATCATTATTCTGCTTTATACCTAAACGGGTTGCGGGGGTTCGCTGGAGAATATCCCAGTGCTCAGAGGACGAGAGGCAGGAAATACACCCATGGATGCATTGCCAGTCCTCACAGCCTTCTGATCTCTTTCGGTGGTTGCAAAGTATTTATCATTTTCATGAAATGAAACCAGAATAAAAGATCTGCAGAAAAAAGAATATTATGAACTCACAGAAGACCATTCATATTTTCCAAATGAAAGAAAAGAAATAGTTACATTTTTTTTTTTTTTATCACTATGGTTCAAAATATTTGCCAACCATCCTGACACTTGTGTTTTCTATGTGTTTCTGGTCTAACAACTTGCTTCTTTATGCCACCCTATTGGTCAAAGCCAAATGATTTTGCCCCGATAAAGACTTTTTGAATATTTGCATTCTTGTTAATATTTACACACAAATATTGGCACACTATATATTATATATATCTCGCTATATATATGTATATATATATATATATATATATATATATATATATACATATATATATATACATATATATATACATATATATATAGCGAGAGAGAGAGAGTTTCTTTCTAGTCCTCCTCCTTCTTTAATTGGACTCTACTAGTTTTACCATTTTCTGTTTCACTGCTAACTGTTATTCGTTATTAGTACTAGTGGCCTAACCTGCAACGTGCTGTTGTTTGGCTGCGTTGCATGCCGGGAGACCACACTGTTGCTAAGAAACCGTAAACTTCAGCGCTATGTCCGCCTTATAGCCAGCTTTACTAAGAAACGGGTAAGATCTATCAAAGCCGGTCATCTTTCACACTGTAAGTTGGAACGCCTCAGGCTGTGCGTACTCAAGTAGGGGACATTTTTAGATCAATGAAAACATTTTGAAGTGTTGGCGTTACCTTTTGAATTGGCTTTAACGGTAAGCAACGTCCAGTTGTATTAGGAGATGATTATGCACATTTGTTTTAAAGGGGAAACGCGTGGGTGCAAAACTAAATAATGATACGTGACTTCACGCTACTAAATCTATGTGCTTTAAAAACTTCCAGTTGTGGTAACGACCTAAGCAGAGTGTCTCATCTGGCTTGCCGTGTCTCTCCGTGTGTGAGGTTGCATGGCGTCCGCCCCGAGGAGGGTGGCGCTGCCGAGCCGCTCAGACCAGGCCCAGGACAATGACTGCAGAGGTAATTCAATTTCGAGCTTCTGTATTTAGGGGATTATTGTGTGATTATTGTTTGTTTGCATTGTTCGTTTTTTGATGGTTGTCGTAGTTGTTTTATTGCATATCAGTGATCAGATCAGTACCAGTGCGCAAATGCCAGTGCGAATCATTCATATATATGCCAGTTAACAGGTAGTTAATATAGGTATGTAATAGGTAATACGATAGGTAATATTCAACATAAAAATACTTTGCATGTATTTTGAGACCGACTCCTTTGTTTATGTTATTTTTAATCAAAAACCTTGTGATATTGTGAGAAAATATGGCATCAAAGGGTTTGAAAAAGATGTATGAATATTTGATGTGAATAGTTTGCTCAATAGTTAGAGTTTAAAAAAGGTCAATTATATAACAGCAGTTTAAATGTTCATAGTTAAAATGCCAGTTCATTACAGTGATATTTCCAGATATTTTACTCAAATAGACAACCCAGATAACACAAAACAGAGCCCAAACAAATCCCACATGTGCACTCTGTGAGCTATGGTGGTGAGGAAATGTTGCTTTTAATGGTCAGAAACCTCTGCAGAACGAAGCTCAGGGAGGGTGGACATCTGACGACCTGCTAAGTGGGGTTAGGAGAGATGGGTAACTGGTTAATGTAGTAGGTCACCGAGCTTTGTTTCATAGATAGCATTATGAAAACACTGAAACCAGAAAGCATGGGGTTATAAGAATATGGCCTTTAAATGTGGAAAGAATAAACATCGCCAGCATAAGAAGTAATGTGATGAACTGTTACTACTGCTGCTGCTATTGTATACATAAAAAGTTTTGTATACAATCTGCAATTTTGCTCAGACTGAGATCTTGTAGATCTGCATTTGTACTATCTATCTTTTCTAAATTCAACTCACCAAACTACCTCAGACCTGGTGCTCCCTGAACTTCAGAGCTCCACCGTCCTACCGAGACCCCCGGTCCATGTTCAGGACCCTCAGGTGACACATGAAGGCACACAGTACTGTACACAGTACTTTCATTAATAGAAATGATCTCTTGCTCAGTTTTATCATTCTTCATTCTTCTTTTTCATTTATGCACTACTCTACCCTCCTCAAGGCTGTGCTGAAGAGACGTGTAAAAAGGACACAACCCACTCTCCAGCACATACAAGCCCGCGAGCGGATGTATTTTCCAGGTTGGTACAGTCAGCCACCTCTACCTTCATCTCAACAGATGGAACCACCATACAGGCGCCGGAAACTGTTGCCCACCCGCTTACCTCCTCTGCAATCCAGCCCCAAGGTCAGTAACATCCATTTTTGAGATTATTTGGTCGTTATTATATACATCCCTAAGCAGACAATTTAATTTAACAAGACAGCTATATTTCTATCAAGGAGGAGGGTAGCTGTTGAGGCTTAATTTATTTTATTTCTAAAATCCCATGATATCAGATCTCAGTTATGGGTTTAAGTCTGCTTTGTGAGGACATTTTCTGTATCATGTGAGAGAATAATTTGCTGAATTCTACAAGCTCTATAACATATTTGTGTGCGCTCTAAAGCATGTCTTTAGTCCTACTAAAGACATTAGAAAAATGGGATTTTCAGACTTTATGTTTACTGACTTGGACCTTTTGCTGTTAATCATATGCACATACTTGCCCTAGCGACATTAACACCAGGTTTACTGGGAATCCATCCTGTTGTTCACAAGCAAACAGACGCTTACAGGGGTGAAAATAATATCCTCTGCCATGGCATTCAAAGGCAATTACAAAGGTAATGCTGAAATACAAGACAACAGCACTGTGGCAACTGTACAGTACCAAGCCTCCAATAAACCTGTTCATCTGTCAATAGGAATACCTGGTGACATACTGTAGTTGAGTTGACACAGTAACATTGAATTCTCCTTGGAAGGTTAAATATATGCCGTGACACCCAAATTATTGTTTATCAGCTTCAAATTAGGGTGTAAAAATTTACAAGAGTGAAATCTTCTTTGTTTGTCTCTGATTTGTCACAGACTGTGGCCCCCCCCACACGGCCCTTTTCCATTAAGGGCACTAGGCTCCTGGATGACCCTTCCAAAGTTCACCATTTTCAGTACGCTGAAGATGACTATATCATAATAGACAAAGATGGTGTGCTCACTACACGTAATGGAGAGTTGGACTTTATGACCCATGAACGCTGGGAAAAGGAGTATGACTCCCACTGCAAGCTGTTGCGCATACCCTTCTTTGCCAACTTCAAGAAATGGAAGGCCTTCTATGTTTGGCGCACCAAAATTCGCGCCAAAAAGATTCATAGTGCCAAGCTGTCTCTTGAAAAAAAGTTGCTTATTCTCAGTACGGTAGGTGGCTGTGCATGTAGTTTGAGATCTTGAATATTCAACTGTTTTGATAATGCTTGCCATTCAGAGTAACATAAACAGAGAAACAGTATAGTTTCTGATAATTTTTTTGTTGTTGTGCAGACTATAAGTGTTCCACTGATAGAAATAAGAAAAATGTGCATTGGGATCAGTGACATAGGATGTTGTCCCTTGGTGGAAAAACGCACAGTAACACTGCAGGAGTTCCAGGACATGCAGTTCAAACATCTGCAAGAGGTGCATTTTCACATTCCTTCAAAATTGGTCTAGACACGTAGTCTATGTACATATTAATATGCCTCCCCAGAAAAAAAAAAATTGCCCTCTCTCATTCAATACTGTCAGGTTTTCATCAACGTGAAGAAGTTTCAAGACCTCGTGAAGGACGCAACTTTGCCTGCCTGTGAAAACTACATAAGAGAATGTGAGGTTTCATACATGCTGGTCACAGATAAACTGAAACTGACATGACGTGCACATAAAGACCAGAATGTGAAAAGAAAGTTCTCTCTTTGTTGGCTACAGTTGAACAATCCAAAGCAAAATTTTTGGAACATACCCCGCCACGTCGCTCTGCCGATCTCCCATAGTAGGTTACATTTCCCTTTAATTCCATATGCTTTACATGTCTATTGTCTATCTAGTCTTTCCAGTGGCTATACAGACATCATATTCCGACATCACAAGTCAAAATGATCTTTTCTTTTTAAATTACCCATCCATCCATCCATCTTCTTCCGCTTATCCGGGGCTGGGTCGCGGGGGGAGCAGTCTAAGCAGGGACACCCAGACCTCCCTCTCCCTGGACACTTCCTCCAGCTCTTCCGGGAGGATCCCTAGGCGTTCCCAGGCCAGCCGGGTGACATAGTCACTCCAGCGTGCCCTGGGTCTTCCCCTGGGTCTCCTCCCGGATGGACATGCCCGGAACACCTCCCTAGGGAGGCGTCCAGGAGGCATCCGATTCAGATGCCCGAGCCACCTCAGCTGGCTCCTCTGGATGTGGAGGAGCAGCGGCTCTACTCCGAGCTCCTCCCGGGTGACAGAGCTCCTCACCCTATCTCTAAGGGAGCGCCCCGCCACTCTGCGGAGGAAACCCATTTCAGCCGCTTCTATCCTGGATCTCATTCTTTCGGTCATGACCCAGAGTTCATGACCATAGGTGAGGGTAGGAACGTAGATCGACCGGTAAATCGAGAGCTTCGCCTTTTGGCTCAGCTCCTTCTTCACCACGACGGACCGATACAGTGACCGCATTATTGCAGCCGCTGCACCGATCCGCCTGTCGACCTCTCGCTCCATCCTTCCCTCACTCGTGAACAAGACCCCGAGATACTTGAACTTCTCCACCTGAGGCAGGGGCTCTCCACCGACCTGAAGCGAGCATTCCACCTTTCTCCGGTTGAGAAATTTAAATGACGATATTAGCTATTATTAACACGTGTTCTTCACAATTCTGAATCAACCTCTCTTTCTATCTCACCTTGCTAGTTTTATCCGTTTGGTCGACTTTTTGGTCATCCATGGCTTGCACACGTTGGTAGTGAATGCAGGGACCAAGCTGCTAGCTGCACTCCAGGAAGCGATGCATCAAACACCCAGCTGCGACACCATCGAGAGCTGGAGCCAGCACACCGAGGTCTCCAATGAGACCCAATTGGACAACAAGGTGGGACACAATTATGTACTCGTTAATTAACTCTACCACCAAAATTAGTTTTATAGATTTATTGTTTTGTGTGTGGGTCTTTATTAGTCTCTCAAGGTAGACAGTCCAAGTGTCCAACCTGTGTTCTTCTGTGAAATGACACTGGAAAACAATACTCTGACCTGCAAACCCTCTGAGGACAACTTTCAGGTTAGTATTCAGTTTGCACTAAACTCCTTTTTAAGTAATTTCTTGTTTATCCATTACTTACAATCTACTCCTTTGAATTCCTGCAGGAGGTTTTTGCAAAAATCATCAACCGTCTTGAGGAGACAGTGCTGTCAGTTGATAGTTTGACAGAAGATCCTGATTTTAAACCACTGATAAAGAGTGTGGTGGTATGTTCATTTCTAAAACAAATGAGCTTCTCTGTTGATATTGTCGATGCATCTGAAATATTTGTTTGACTACTCAATTGTAGGCAGGACCAAAACTATCTGGCCCCTGTTTGCAAACTGTCCTAAATAATGATGGCCACTTCCAAAGCGTCATCCAAAGAATCAAAGTCAGTATTTATGTTGCATAGGTTTCTGTGTTTGCAGTTTGAATGTGAGTGTTCTGTATTCATGATGCTGACTTGTTGTGCCCCTCAGAAATCATTCAAGTTTGCTTTTGATGCAGCAAAAGCGTATGCACATACGTTTGAACCTCTCCGACTGTTCTATAAAGAGAATGAGAGTCTGGATCTGGATGCAATGCAGCAACAAGATTATGGTGATGTGAAATACGTAAACTTTGCTTGTCTTTTTTGGTTGTTTGTTTTTTTTTTGTGTGTGTGTTTTTTTTACTGCAACACTCACTCACAGCACAAAGAGCAATTTAACTGAGAACAGTGCTCATCAGTCTTTGTACTGCTGTGCTCTTGGTGCATGAATTGTCCAAAGAGAACATTTCTATAATATGTAATGACCTCTGTCAGCTCGCCTTTGTCTTTAGGTTTGAAACAAACACAAAACAGTTTGAGAAATTGGATGAATGGATAATGATAAACACGCTATGATAATTATGACATTCTGACTTAAATGCAACACGACTTGAACAACAAGAGGCAATAATACAGCAAGCTTTACCACCCTGAGCAGAAATACCCCGCTGAGTACAAGGACAGCTTTCTTTTGTCAGCCTGCGCTCTGCATTCAGTGCTGCTGAGAGTTGTGTTGACAGATATGATCTCTGTGACTGTTTTTGTTTTTGTCTCTGTCATTTTTTCTGCATCTTGGTTATGGCAGAGAAAACACTTGAATGTTGTAAGATAGGAAAATCAATATGACATTTAAGAAGGAAACATACTTGAGCTTCAGTTCGAGGGCAGAGCTTGAACAATAACATTGTTATTTTGGAGTGATGGGTGTTGACTGTTTCATCTCACAGACGTGTCCTTCTTTGAGAATGCGCTGGAATTGTACCACAGTCAGCATAATCAGGTCATGACCATCCAGCAAAAGAGACCTTTGGGTGTGCTGCTTGTGGACAGCACACAGCTCAAAAAGAAGCTTGTGTCTTCCCCACTCCGCTGTCTGGAGGTGAGGACTAACTGCTGTGTGTGCAGACAGATGCCATATTATCACTATCACACAACTGCCTCCTCTCAGTGGAAAGCTTTTGACCATGATGTATAAGAGTATGTTGTCTAAAGCTTCCTGAAATCACACTCTTAAGCATGATCCTCAGTGTCAGTTACAGAATCCTTTGTATTACAACTAAAATACTAAATGCCATAAAATTTATGGGAAAACTATCAAAAGCATGAAGGGATCATTCCTCTGAATCTCACTCTAGGTCATCAACATGATGCTTGGTTCGTTGGCCAAGCGGAGGCTAGATGCTGTTCTGGCTGAGATTTCTGATGCCCAGTGTAAATTAGAGTTCAGTCCCACCACTACAGATGAGATAGCCAGCTCCCTTTCATTCCTGGATGAGATACAGGAGAGGGTAAGGGGTACATTTGATTTTGATGGTTGCTTCTTCTGCTGTCCAAAAGAACATTCATCCAACTGTTCTCTTTTTCTCTTTAATCCCTTTTGCTCACTCCCTCTTTCCTTTTGACCTTTCTTCTTCGCTCTCACTGTTTACCTCCTTTACCAGGTAATGGGGCTGGAACAGGAGAATGAGACAGTATCTCAGATGTACAATCTGATTAACACTTACTCAGTTCCCACACCACCTGAGGATCTAGTTCTTTTCACCACTCTGCAATCTGCCATTGACTCGTTGCACAACATTATTGATGAATCAGTGGAGGAGAGAGACGCCAGCATTGACAAGCTGTGCAGCTGCCTTCACAAGGACATAAAGGAGCTCAATCGTCAGGTTATGGAAGTCAAGCTTAAGTCAGAGGTTTGTAAAAAATGCTTCATTTCAATTTTTATCAACTAAGACTGGTTCATCAAAACAAGGGTCCCATGTTTTGCCAGACCACATAGTTTGAGAAAGTATTTTTCATGGCCTGTCTTTTTTATTCTATTTTTACATGTACATCTTGTGGTTGATCATGTTTAGGATCCACAAATCCTAGACATCAATGCGGATGTATCCAGTGTGCGTTTGCTGCTGGGTGAGATCCAAATTTCAGTGGATGAGCTGCAGGCCGAGGCCGCCAAGTTTACCTCCTATCAGAAGAAACTCAAGGTGCTGCTATTCACAATATTCAAACATCAAACAAACAGACATACTCAGATCTTTTTTTCCCTTTATATTCTGATAAATATAGATGGAGGTAACCAAGTTTGATGCCTTGGAAGAGTTAACTGCAGAGTTTAGACTGAAGCAGTTGCTGTGGAACTGCCTAGATGAATGGGGCTCTTTACTTGATGGATGGAGGCAGGTGAGATCCCCCTTTGCAGACTGTGAGAATGCCTTAAATGTACATAGTACAGTATCATGCAAGTAACTCCTAGCTAGGTTTCACTACATCCTTTTGTCTTCACCTCTCCCCAGAGTACACTTCAGCTATTAGACCTGGAGCAGTTCAGCTCTCAGGTCGTCAAGTATGGAAAATATGTCAACCAGCTGGAGAAGGGTCTGCCACGTAACAGTGTGGTGCCAAGTCTAAAGGGCAAGGTGGAGCTCATGAAACAAAGGGTGGGTAGGGTCCAATGTTTTGTAGTGACTTACGATTATATCTGTAGCATTTATATGAACATTTCCAAAATTCTCTATCTCTAAATCTAAATACCTGTTCCTTTCTTCAGCTACCTGTGATTACTGATCTGCGTAACCCATGTATGAAAGCAGAGCACTGGATCACTCTGGAGTCTGTTCTAGGAACTACCCTGAATATAGAGGTGCTCACTCTGGCTGCTTTAGAAGAGATTGATGCTTTCTCCCACTGCGCAAAGATCCAGGAGGTAACCCACAAATATAGCTTCTCCGGCTAAACTCACGATTCCTCAGTTGCATCTGACTATTGAGCCAGTAAAAGGCTAAGTGTGTTCGACCACTTGCACAGGTTACTACTACATGATATAAGCTCCAAGCTCGACTAACGTAACACTTGACCCCTATAGGTGTCAGGACAAGCGTCAGGAGAGGCATCAGTGGAGACCATTATCACAAAGGTGTGTTGAAAGAGAAGCATGTCTGATGGAGAGATGTGTTAACCTGCCTGGCTGTGTCTATGAGTAATAGTGTTGCTTACATGCCTCGAGGTACACAAATTGATGTTCATGTAAATCAAGAATTTCCAGTGTCTAGCTTTGAGGTTGCAGATCAAGACCTGTTTAGAAAAGCAACAAAATACCCCTTTACTGTTCACCTTTTTCACCCAAGATCTCTGTTCTGACTATACAGTGCCTCACTGGTTAGCGCCCTCACCCCACAAGTAATAGGTCACCGGTTTTCTGTGGACTTTGCTGTATGTGTGTCAGTTTTCTTCCCACAGTCCAAAAACATGCACGTTAAGGTCAATCGGTCTATCTAAAATTGCCCACAGGTGTGTGTGTGACAGTGATGGTGTGTGTGTGTGTGTGTGTGTGTGTGTGAGAGTGAATGGTGTGTGTGTGTGTGTGTGTGTGTGTGTCCTGTGTTGAACTCGAGCCCTGTTATGGGTGCATTCCCTGCTATCAACCTATTTGTACTGGAGATTGCACCAGCAGACCCCCCCAAAATAATGGTGGATGGATCTGTGTGCCACATCCGCTCCGTCTAGGTGCAGTCTCACTGCATTGCCTTCCCTGAAAGTCATGTCTCTGCTGAAATGCACAAATGATACATATACACACAGGGCCATATTGATCAAATGCATGATGAACTCATGCTGTTCAACCTCTGCCCTTTCAATGATTCCCCGCAGGTGGAGGATATCTGGGCGAACACATCCTTCACAGTGCTGTCCCATGGCGACTCAAAGGAAGCCTTCATTTTGGGAGGCACGGATGATATCCAGGTGGTAACACTCCGCACACATGATCTCACTCACATCCTGCTGCGACAAACTTTTTGTAATGGTGCCTCTGATTTTTTTGTGTTCCTGTGAAGGTGCTCCTGGACGACAGCATTATCAATGTGGGGACAGTGGCATCATCTCGATACGTTGGTCCTATCAAGTTCAAGGTGGAAAATCTGCTGAAACAGCTGACCCTCTTCAACCAAACACTGGTAAAAAAAAGGAAAACACATTATATTGAACCGTATTTTGTCATCATTTTAACATGCTGATTGCAGAGTTTGACTTTGGATTTGGTCCCAAATGTTGCACGTTAGCGCTCCCTAGTGGCGGAATGTAAGAATCCAAATTACTTAAGCATCTTCTCCCCCTCTTCACTATTTCTCTCTTCTCCCTCTCCTCTGAAGGATGAGTGGCTTACATGCCAAAGGAACTGGCTGTATCTAGAAAGTATCTTTTTGGCCCCAGACATCAAGAGGCAGCTGCCTGCTGAGTCCAAGATGTTTGTTAAGGTGGACAAGTCCTGGAAGAGGATCATGTCAGATGTCAACAAGACACCAAATGCTTTCAAAGCATCCACTCAGCCTGGTAGGCACCCATACATGACAGAAAACTAGTTAAGGGGATATGTTTACTGTATAACAGAGCAGCAAATACATTTAGCTACTCACTCATCTGCTTAAATTGGTGTGTTCTATTTTGCACAGATCTTTTGAAGACCTTCCAGGAAAATAATGTCCTTTTAGAAGAAATACAAAAGTGTCTTGAAGCCTACCTGGAATCTAAGAGAGTCATCTTCCCAAGGTGCACACATGCTATATGTGCCATGTTTTTATAATACATTCTTTTGTGCTTTATATTCCTATAAAGCTCTTTAAAGCAGTTTTACTAGCACGCACAATTGCATTGTCAGTTTGACTTATGTTGAATAGCTCTTCATTTTCCCCCATAGACACAAGAAGTTGCTGATTTAAATATATCTTTCGTGTCAGCATCCAGCAGTAAAGTCATATGTGGATGTACCAGTAAATGTTTAGTGTCAAGCACTCTGTCTGTATCTGTCCAATGCAGGTTCTACTTCTTATCGAATGATGAGCTGCTAAAGATCCTGGCCCAGACAAGAAACCCACAGGCAGTGCAGCCCCACCTCCGGAAGTGTTTTGATGCCATTGTACGACTAGACTTTGCTCTGCTGTCCGAAAAACCACCTGGTGCAGCGGGAACCATGCCGGATGATGGAGAACAGGAGGTGCTCTATAGCAAAGACATCCTGAACATGGTTTCTCCTGAGGGAGAGAAGGTCAGGTTTGAGTCACCTTGAAACCTTGAGTCATCATGTCCTCTGTTTGTTCTATCAGTTCTCTTGTTTCCGTCCTTGTTAAGAAAGAAAAATACAATCTTGTGTACCAGTCCTCACTTTGTAAGTTACAATAATAACATTGCGTGCCCTACCAGGTCCTGTATGAATGCAGCTTCTTAATACACAGTCTATCACATGCAGCAATTATGGCAAAAATGTGGCATTGTTTTAAAAAGATATGAATTGTGTGTTATTGTTTTGGTAACATATTCTGTTAGAATTTTTTGTGATGAGCCAGACACCTGAATACTAGCTTTTTGTTGTGGTCTCGTTCCCAGTCTGCAACTGATAACTGTTTTTTAATGTGGATTTAGCAACTTTCTGGTCTCCAGCTGAGGACAAGAAACTCATTGGTTGTAAATTATACCCCAGCAATCACTGCAGTTTAACAGTTTAACCCCTCAAATTCTGCAACAGCGATCCGAGTGGAATGGCACTTTAACTTGTAGCATCTGCTCAGTCCCTCACACAGTCTGACAGAGGACTTGTTAGGTATAGCCACGGGGGGTCATTAGACACCATCCCTGCAGTTCATTGATCAGACAGGGAAAAAAAAGGCTGTGATGATTCACAATGAACACATAAGGAGGCAATTGATCGTGTCTGTTTCTTTAACTGATCTTGTCCTCCTTCACAGGTGGGTTTGACGAAAGGTCTGAAAGCACAAGGCAATGTGGAAGACTGGCTTTGTAAGGTGGAGGAGGCTATGTTCAGCTCACTGCGACGCCTCTGCAAGGTTGCCATTGATGACTATGATGTGAGCCCTAGAGAGGAATGGGTGGTGAATGGACATCCATCGCAGGTAATCAGAAACACATGTAGACACACTGACACAAACAACTTAAAATACATTCACTTGTATGCGTGCAAAACGTTGAGAAATCATTACACATAATGACTGGTAAATTTCACTTTTATGGATGTCCTCCAAACAATGACAACCGATTGCTATCTTTATGGAATGAACCAGGACTGAACCAGAAATGATGTTAAAATTGTTGCTAGTGGCATATGCTTTGATTTTTCGAAACATTTTTCTTATCCCAGATTATACTTTTATACTAATGTTTCTGTGAATCCTTTCCAGCGTCTCACAGTGATTTCACATCATTTTGTTTATGTGTCCACCAGGTGGTGCTCACAGTCTCTCAAATTAATTGGTGCACGGAATTGGAAAAATGTCTGTCCGGAGACCACGACCGTTTTGCAGCCTTGCAGCGATTTGAACGAACTAACTTTGATGTAACTCCACTCCCTGCATCTTTTCCTCTAATTATCTGCTTCAGGATGAGATTTGTCAAAACAAAACTTGTGTAATTTGCCAAAGAACTTTTACTTATCGACTTCATGTTTCTTCACATCTGTGTGTTGGCTCTCGTGTTTGTGCGTATTCCAGAGGCTTAATGCCTTGGCAGGTTTAGTGCGAGGACAGCTGCCAGCTTTACATCGCAACATCGTCACTGCCCTCATCACGATTGACGTCCATGCCAGAGACATTGTCACAGACCTAGTGCGCCAGAAGGTATGGAGATTAATTGGGTAGAGAATAATTGGTATGACTTAAATTTTGGTCTTGCGTTCCCACATAAAGTATCTCTAGCCGTCTTTTTTCAGGTGACCAAAGTATCTAACTTTGAATGGCAGCGGCAGCTGCGCTACTATTGGGACAAGAGCGTGGAAGATTGTGTTGCCAAAATGGCTCTATCTACTTACAACTATGGCTATGAATACCTGGGGGCCTGTCCTAGACTGGTTATCACGCCTCTCACGGTAACACATACTTGCACATTATTAAAATGAAGAAATAAATTGTGTGTATATTGCACAGTTCTATCTTGTATCTTCTCTATTGTGATATACTAATTTGTCTGTTTGTTGTCACGCTATCTTACTCCTTCTTGACTGGCAGGATCGTTGCTATCTGTGTCTGATGGGGGCTCTCCAGTTAGACTTAGGTGGAGCTCCGGCTGGTCCAGCAGGGACAGGAAAAACAGAGACTACCAAGGACTTGGCGAAAGCTCTTGCTATTCAGTGTGTGGTCTTCAACTGCTCTGATGGACTTGACTATAAGGTCTGCCATGCTCACTGCTGTCATCGTCAATATCTGGATGTTTGCATGTTCCACTATCATGTTCCACTGTCATGTGTTCAGGAGGGTGGGACCCTCCAGGACTGGAGGGTGAGTCCTGGAGGGTCCTGTAACTTCTATGTCATGCCAATAGATGGCACTATTGCTAAAGCAGTCAAACCTTTGGTCTCAGACCAGTGATGACATGAATACATGGTCCAGATCCTTTAGAATAGTTTGGTCATATGAGAGCATTGCCTTAAGGATGATTTGATTATTCCCTATATGTTTAGCAGAAGTATATATTTAACTTCTTCTGGCCTCATCAGTATATGTTATATGCGTGTGTATTGGATGACTAATCCCTTGCGGGGAGTGGATTCTCTGATCCATCCAAGGGATGTCTCACCGATATAACTGAGTAAGTCAGAGGTGGACAACTGACACAAGCTTATGTTATATATGAGGATATATCTCTGTTCTACAAACCCCATAACTTCACCACGTGCCTTTTAACCTTGAGACAAATGGTACATTTCTATTCAATGTTCTCCAGTCCTTTGTCTTGCACTACAGCAAGGTTGGAATCAGTGCAGCTGAAAGCAAACACTGACAAGCCAGCTGGAAAGCCATTTTCTCTACGTCTATAGTAGTTAGTTATAGCTTGCAGACACCTGTGTATTAGAGTTGGACAGGGCTTGATTTAGCCAGGCTAGAATCACAGCACTCTGTGGTTTTCTGTTGGACTCTTTGTTCAGCTTTACTCCTGTGTGACTGACTGGGGTTAACTCTAAAATGCCCTGTACAGTACACCATATCTGCAGATGATGTATGCATTTTTACATACAGTTATGGTAGGATGGAGAGTTTACCATAGATGAGCTGTCATGTGTCACTTTCAATTACAGCGTCTGTCTCACCCGCTCTCACTGCCACCACATAATGAATCAACATGGGCTAACAACAGCTCTAAGAATCTTAATGTCAACCTCTAACCCTCCTTTATCGCAATCATTCATTTTTAACTTATGCAGTCTCAATGCCTTCTTTCAGATGATGGGGCGCTTCTTCAGTGGACTTGCTCAGTCTGGTGCATGGTGTTGCTTTGATGAATTTAACCGAATTGACATCGAAGTGTTGTCAGTCATCGCTCAGCAGCTCATAACCATACGCAACGCCAAAGCAGCCAGGGTACAGCCATATGCACATACACGCCGAGAAACTGTCCCAAAATTCTGTTCTGTTATGTTTGTTTGTTTAGGAATGATTTTGGACATTTTAGTATAGTGTACTAAGTTCGAGTGTTGAACAGCCTGTAATCTGCTGTGGCATTGGTGTATTTCTCCCCATCCAATTACAGCATTAATTAGCTCTTTAAGTCACCGCCACACACACACAAAACCCACTTCTAACTCATCCCTATCATCCAGATGTCTAGGTTTCGGTTTGAGGGCCAGGAGATCAAGCTGGTGATGACATGCGCCGCATTCATCACCATGAACCCAGGGTATGCTGGGAGAACAGAGCTGCCTGACAACCTCAAAGCTCTCTTTCGACCCATAGCCATGATGGTGCCAAACTACGCACTTATTGCTGAGGTATGTTGCCTGTGTTATGTTGTACTCGTGTGCTTATTTTTTTTTTCTGCACATTCAACTGATACATTTTTGTCTTCCGCTCTGCAGGTGATTTTGTACTCCGAGGGATTCGAGTCCAGTAAGACGCTGGCCAGGAAAATGACCCAAATGTACAAGCTGTGCTCTGAGCAGCTGTCCCAGCAGGACCACTATGACTTTGGGATGAGAGCTGTCAAGTCCGTCCTGGTGATGGCTGGGTCAGAGAATCACCTCATGCATTCACTGACACACATGTGCATTCAGTTGTGCATGCATACATGAATACAGAATGTGGTGGAACAGTCACACTTTATGCTGAGCTCTCATATGCCAGCTAATATTCTAATCCACTTAAAGAAGTAATCCATATATAATATACACAATGTACATGTGGTGAATCAAATGAGAGGCTAAAAAGTATTGACAGTTGCTCTCCATGACTACACTGCATCTTGTTCCTCAGATGAGTAAGACTGGATGAGTAACAGATGAGTAACACTGAGAGAACTTCAGGTGTTCAACAGAAAGACTGGATGCTCTTGACCATGGTGGTGAAAGTCATGCTTTCATTTGGCAGTCATTAGCTAAGGCTCAGGGAAGTGTCGTAATTGGCTTGTGATTCATTTGTCTGTCTCTGCCTAGATATTACTCCTCAGAGGCTGCTCATATTACACTCGGCACACATTCATTATCGCCTGCTCTGATGTCTTCAATGTTTTTTTTTTTGGGCTTACTTTTCATAATCGAGTGGAGCCAGCATGTTCTGAGATCAGGTTATGCTGTATTGAGTTATTATCTCACTTGGTTGCTCATTATCTTTATTACATCTGTATTTGCAATAAGTCTCTCTTTCCACAAATTAATTTGCCAGTGGTAACTTATAATAATATGACGAGGCAACAAAACTTCAAGAAACAAGAAAATGATGTTCATCTTGTTGGACGATATATCATGCTTTTGAAGAAACATGTTTGCGTTCATAGATCTCTAAAGAGAGAGAATCCCCACCTCAGTGAAGACGTGGTCCTAATCAGAGCCCTGAGGGATTCCAACCTGCCTAAGTTCCTTGTTGATGATGCTGTACTGTTTGGGTGAGCTGAGGAGGTGTCTTTTGGGGTTTTTTTTAAATATTTTTATCTTACAGAATGTAACATTTTCCGTGTGTGTGTGTGTGCACTTTCATTTTGTAACCCTCAGTGGTATCCTGTCGGATCTTTTTCCTGGTGTGTCTATTCCGGAGCATGACTATGGTGTCCTTTACTCCACCATCGTGGAATCTCTGGTTAAGCGAAACCTGCAGCCTCTGGAGAGCATGACAAAGAAGGTACAGACAGGGGAAATGTCTTTTTTTAATCTATTAAATTTGTGTTTTTGTCGTCACCATAGCACTCTGCATGTTCTGATTTTTAAGTACATTATTAATTGTTTTTATTTATACTTTTATAGCATCATCAAATCCCATGAAATTAATCTGGTTCTCCCTGACAGGTAGTTGAAGTAGTATTGACAGGGAACTCTAAACTTACATACTTGGGTTGGCAGTGAGCATGGGTGTAACCAGCCTTATAATGGAAGGGCGGTGTGACCCCCAAATGTTTGACAGAATGCAAATGCACTAACAAGTGTTTATGTCATTTTATGGCAGATAATGTCACATGCCACTACCAGGCAGAGAAATGTGTATCTCCACCACAATATATAAGTCATGAAATGACTTTGATATATTTAAAAAATCTGTCTGTTTTAAAATGTGCCCTTCTCCATCTCTTCTTTTCACACAACCAAGGTAATTCAGCTGTATGAAACCATGCTTGTGCGTCACGGTGTCATGTTGGTGGGGCCCACTGGTGGAGGTAAGACCACTGTCTACACCATCCTGGCCGACACACTGGAGACCCTCCATCGCATGGGACACGGAGCTGACAACCCCTTCTATCAGCCTGTCAAGACCTACATTCTCAACCCAAAATCTGTCACAATGGGAGAGCTCTACGGAGAGGTACCGTAAACTAGAGGATACCTGCTTAAGCCTCTTTGTTGCTCTCACTTCATTTATTCATATTATTTATGAACATCAACTGCTCAGGTTAACACAGTCACACTCGAGTGGCGTGATGGACTGATGGCGCTGAGTGTCCGTGATGCGGTCAACGACACCACTGACAAACACAAGTGGGTGATCTGTGATGGGCCAGTCGACGCCCTGTGGATTGAGAACATGAACACAGTGCTGGACGACAACAAGATGCTCTGTCTGGCGAACAGTGAACGAATCAAACTTACTCCTTCCATACACATGGTGTTTGAGGTCAGAGTTGAATAAGGTCAATAAAAAAAATAAACACAATATGAATGAAAAACGTTCATTTTAACTCTGTTGTCCAATTTCCAGGTCCAGGACTTGGCTGTTGCATCTCCAGCCACAGTCAGCCGCTGTGGGATGGTGTACATTGACCCAGATGAGCTCAAGTGGATGCCCTATGTCCAGACATGGCTCACTGGTTTAGGAGCTAAGGTTTTTTAAAAACTTTCTTTTAAAAAATATTTTAAATGCTTGCCTGAAATCATCTGAATGTTATTATGAAGTTAGGGAATGAATGCATGAATTTCAATATAGTGCTTAAAAAGGGCTTATTTTTTAATACAAGATAGCCATTTGTGTATGCCTGGAGCAGTTTTAGTTGATATCAAACAAGTCCATCATCTTATTCATTTGTGGTCCCCTAGTGCAGAAATTGGCAAGAATTCAATAGTTATGATCAAAATGCACAATCAAAGCCAGTGCATTAATCAGTGACAATACAAAGTGATTGTACTGGCTATTATGTCATTCTTGTTTTTAAATCATTTAGTTGTAATGGCACAGGCTTCAAGGGTCGTCAGATCTTTGATCCAGATTCTCAAAAGGTGCTTGAATTTTACTCACATCCTGCATTGGCATGGTAGCCTTGGATTTATCAAGATCTGGCATTAACAGCTCTTAAGGCACCATATATTGCCATGAGTAGATTTTCAGGTCACCTGCTTCCACAGGTTTTAATCAGGTATTTTTTTCAGGTCATAGTTCTGCAGCTGTGAGCTGTGGACACCATTCAAACATCAAATCCTCTGTATACTCATCTTATATGATCACATCATCATCATTGAGGCATTACAAGCAGGACAGCTCCAGCATCTGTTTATGACACTACATCACATCAAAGTTTGTAGTTTACAACAGTAGCCCTGAGTGAGAGTTGTTCATTTCTCAAACTCATGTTTCTGTCTGTTCTGTTCTGTTCCGTTTTCTACTGCTATGGGGTTGTGGGGGCTCGAGTCACAGCAGAGAAACCCAGACATTCCTCTCCCAAGCTCTTTCCATGAGCACTTAGGGATCCTGAGGCCTTGCTATCAGCTATGATTTCTCAGACATGTCTTGGGTTTGTGCCCGAGGTCTCCTCCCAGGTGGACATGCCTGAAGCAAAACCCAGGGAAGCACCCAGAAAGTATTTTGTTTAGATGACTCAGTCACCTGAGTTGCCTAATGTCAGGGAACAGCAGTGCTATTTTGAACCCCTACCAGATATTTGAGATCCTCACTCTGTTGCTGCAGAGAAAACTGTTTTCAGCTGCATGTACTCACCAGAAAATTGACATCTTTCCCATGCAGCTTTCTTACCATGCATGACTGTAGATGTCGCCCCAATCCATATGTCTGTCACCCACTTAATTCTGCTGTCAGTTGTGAACAACATTCTTAAACTTCTTTGCTTTGGGGGGCAACTCCCTCCTGATCCAGAGTGAACACTCCACCCTTTGGTTGGCTTGAAACCATGTTCTCAGACCTAGAGGTGCTGATGATCATTCCAGTGTTTTCACACCGGCTGTCATGCCAGCGCAAACCTGAAGTCACTGTTTAAGAAGTCATCTGTGGAAAGCTTAAACAAATTTAGGCTCTCGATGATACAGCTCCTGGGATCGATGGGGCCCCTGGAATCTTTCACCCCCGTGAGGTTGCAGTTCAGTAGGGGTGTTTCTCTTTGTCTCAGTGTCTTATTGATTAAGACTATTCTCTTCCAACTGTGTGTTGCATTTTCTGTTTCTTCTCTGAGCATTTATCTTCTGTTCTGCTTTGTTCCAACCAGGTCAGCATTCATCTGCATCTCTGCAACACACTACTTCAGGCAGTTTTTGAGCAAACAACTTTTGTTTTCAGGACAGGACTTCCTTCTCTTGCTTTGATTCTCCCTCTGTTGAACTTTGATTACTCTTGCAGCACTTCTCTAGAATTGTTACAACTAGTGTTTTAAATAAAATTTATATTGATTTCCACTTAGTTCTTTTAACTGAGGGAGTTTGTCTCTATGTGTTGGTTGAGGGCAATAAGAGCACTGCCCAAACTCATTAACATTCTGTCTTCTTCATCCATCATTTTATAAAGATGCCCATAATCAACATTTTGCATACAAATGATCTTATTTCCTTTCTATTTGAGAGCCCCCTAATTATATGTATATTCATTAAATATGAGCTTACAGCTGGACAGCTTATCATATCCTACTGCTTATCTCAACATAGATTGGAAAGCTGAGGTGCAGTAAGTAAACTTTGACGACATCAGTGCGCAGCTTACCCATCTCCAGTTGCAAAAGTAAAGCTATCCGTCAGATGAAGCTGACAGATATGAAAGTGATATCGATCCTCTCATCTAAGTCTTGGCAAGAAAATGAATAAATGATGTTCTCAAAATGTTGAACTAACTGCGTAGCTTCAGCGATTATGTGAATAAATGACTTGTCCTAAATGATTCCTTCATAACCTCAACCTCCTTTGCTTGTCTCTGAGTGACAGTCTGTCTTTCCGTCTGCCTCTAGCTTCCAGATGCTGTGCGAGCATACCTAATGGGGCTGTTTGAGCAGTATGTGGAGAAGGGTCTGCAGTTTGTGTTGAAGAATTGCACCCAGGCCATTCGCCAGGTGGACATCAGTAAAGTCACCACACTTTGCTCCCTGCTAGAGGCGCTGCTGCTTGGCCATGGAGGCCCACAGCTCCAGATGGTGCATTTTTCACACACTGTATTTGCTCATCTCAGTCGGGTATAATTCAGAAATGAACAGGATAATGATTTTCCCCTCTTGTGTTTGTGGATGTGCTTGGTGTCAGGACTCCAAACATCTCAACAGTGTGCTCTGTCACACCTTTGTGTTTTGCTACCTCTGGGCAGTCGGAGGCAACTTGACCAGTGGTCACTGGGACGCATTTGACACCTTTGTCAGGGAGCAGTTTGAAGACAACAACGATGCAAAGGTATAAACCTATAAATGAACCCAACATACGAAGAAAAAAGAACTTAAAATGTTACAACCATCTCTTATCTCTAATGCGTCTAGTGAAACACTTCTCTGCTGCTGAAGGCATTTCCATCTCTCCTCTGAATTTCTGAGAGTCAAGTGCTTTTGCCAAAATGTCTGCTGGCACTGCATGAAATATGTGGAGAGGCCTGAGGGTTAAATCATATTGTATATAACATCAAAGTACTCATGGAAACTGATATTTCTGGAGCATAGCTAATGTAAGAGGGGATTCTTCTATAAGATGTTAGTCACTTGTGTGACGTAAAGACATTAAGAATACTCTGCGCTTTAAAGTTTAGCAGTTAGTCAGGTATTAAAGATGAGCTTTGTGCCAAGATTACAATAGCCCATCGCATACCATTATTACACCTCGCCAACCTCGCAAAATTATGAAACAGCTTCTATAGAGTGGCAGTGATAATTCTTATAAAGTGTAGAAGAAAGGAAGTCGCTAATATAAATCCTTAAGTCTTTTGGCCAAATAGTGTCATCTGGAACATCTCACGTCCCAGCTTGCACATTAGGAGCTAAAGTTTGTCAGTTTTAATGGTGACATCTTAGAACTTTTGTTTACCATGTGATTATGCCAGTGCAGTACACGCACACACACACACACACACACACACACACCTACAGGATTCAGAGAAACAAATATTTCAGACAAATAATAATTGCTATGCCACAAGGACACAGCCAGCGACCAGATTTTATTGCAAATGACAAACAATCCAATATGACACAGTCATCTGTAAAATTAATGGCTTTTCATTTTAATCAATTATTGTGCTTTCATCTGTGCTGTGTAGCTCCCAAAGCATGGCACCCTGTGGAGTGTGTATATGAACTTCAAAACCAACCGTTTGGAGCCATGGGACAGGATAATGCCCTCATTCAAGTATGACAGGGAGCTGCCGTTCTTTGAGATGCTGGTCCCCACCACAGACACTGTCCGGTATGGCTACCTGATGGAGAAACTGCTGTCCGTGCGACGCTCCGTGCTCTTCACTGGTGGCACTGGAGTCGGGAAGGTAAGGATTCATGGCATAAAAACAGAAATAACACTTCCATGCCTGCCTCACCTCAGAGGGGTGTGATGGTATCCTGCTGTTCCAATTCATGGTCTGCTCATGTTCTGCCATTTTGCCCACAAGCAATTCTCAGTTCTTTAGCATAAAATTGTTCTCCCCTTGAAATTGCTGAATACACCATTATGTGTGTGATTTGCCAGGTCCAGGTGTGTTGCCTGATTAAATCATGTTCAGCCTACAACACACCAGGGCTAGAGACTAAACCTCCTTGCCCCTCGGTTATGTTTAATGTTGAATTTGCACATGGGCGCTATGATATATGCACTGTAGATCATTGAGATAGGTCGATTGTTTGAACACTAAGTTCACATGTACATGGGAAAGCAGTATGGTATGTAGCAGTAACATAGCAGAAACAAAATGAACAGGAGATACATTATTGTGAAACTTGGGGAAACAAATGAATCTCTTGGTTTAGCATGCAACGGCGTCACATGCATTTGTCTCATTGAAGTATTTTTATGTATAGTCAGTGGTGGCTCGGGGACTTCTTAACAGCATCCAGGAAAAGGCAGGATACCTTCCCATCTACATCAACTTCTCCGCTCAGACCTCCTCCGCCCGCACACAGGAGATCATCGAGTCCAAACTGGAGAAAAAGAGGAAAAACACTCTGGGTATTGACTTACAGCTGGATGAATGCATAATTATCTTTGGCTATTCTCCCATTTCTTTCATTACTCGGTCCAACTGAACAACTGTTACCCCTTTTTTTCCCTTGTACTGTACCACTGTAGGTGCACCTGGCAACAAGAAACTAGTGGTCTTTGTGGATGACCTGAATATGCCTAAGTTGGACTCCTATGGCTCTCAGCCCCCGATAGAGCTGTTGCGTCAGTTCCAGGACTTCTCTGGCTTCTATGACAGGACCAAGTTCTTCTGGAAAGAGATCCAGGTATAAATCTATCCAGTTAAGATGAATTACATCATCATGGAGCAGACACAAGTCATCGTGTTGAGCAGCATGTGACCACTCCATTTATGGCTTTTTAAGATCCACTACGTTTAGAATTTTTGAAGGGCATCTTTGACATATCTTAGCTATAGCTATATTCTGATTTTTTCTGTCTTGATGCGTAGTTGGGCTAAACTGTCCCAAACCTGTACTTAATACAAAGAGGTAGAAATGGAATTGATGCTCTCATCTAACTGTGGGTGAGACTGCAAAAACCACATTTCTCCTAAAGTTCGATTGGTTTTCTGTTCAAAGTGTAGGCATAGCTCTTTGGTTTTAGTTTTTACACAGTCAGCACCACCTTCATTTGTTTTAGCTGGGCTTTTAATGAAGTTTATCCATTTTTAACAGAAAGCCATTCATCTTGTGAGCCTCTGTGCTACCACCGGCCCCAGTCTCTTCTGATATAATGTTCTCTGCATTTTAATTCACAACACAGACACACAGAATTGCATGACCAGCAACACTTTAGACTCTACGTAATTTCACAGTGTAATGTATTTGAGTATGTGCATTACTGCATTGGTGTGCAGGTGTGTGCATACACAGTGAGCTACAGTAAATAGTCCATTGTAAGTAAGCAGTATATATAATTAGCAGTGTAATATATAGTTTAGTAACACAGTCTAATTCAGTGTAGCAGCAGCAGTATTTCTCACCCACCTGTCTACACATGCATCCTGACCCATCCTGTGTCCCTGACTGATGCTCCACCCCTCTGCTGCACACTTATATGGGTAATCTTATTACATTCGCTGGCACTGGGTGTCTTTATGTATTTCCTTCAGGAAAAAAATAAAACATGTTCCCTTCATGGTTTCTTTTCTTTTAGTAAAAATAAGTTCTAATGAAGTACTTAACTGCAGTATGTACCTCCCTCTGTCAGACCTCCTAGCAGTAGCAATATATTGTTCTTTACACGTTAGGTTAGATTAAAGGACTGTTAGGTATTAAAGATAGTGCTGTTTTATGCTGTGTGTTTTATGCCATTGTGAATATAATTGCACTTTTGTCCATAGTATTAATTCCGATGATATCCCCTTCTTTCTGCTCAATTACATTGAGTGACACAGAAAAAAACATGTTTATTTTACTCTCATCCTCCAGGAAATGACCATTGCTGCTGCGTGTGCTCCTCCAGGCGGTGGCCGCAATCCTGTGACCCCTCGATTCATCCGCCACTTCAGCATGCTGTGTCTGCCCACACCCTCAGAACATAGCCTCAAGCAAATCTTTAAAGTGAGGAAGTGCAAAAAGAGACACACATAGCATAGCATAGTGTGCAAAGTCATACGTGCTCCTGAGTAGTGCACACAAGAAGTAAAAGTAATACAGTTAGTGAGATTGGAGGAAAAAGAATTGGATCTGAATAAAAATTCAATAATAAACAAATATATTGAGGATTCCAAAATGGCAAGAGTTAAAAGTGATAGAGACTGCAACTTCATTACACAGTGTCCATAGCAAAAGCTGAGATCACCTGGGGGGGCACGCAGTTATGGACTTCTCTCCACCCTCCCTTGCTTTATCATGTCTCAATTGCACCATATTTCTTCACACTTTATGACACTTTATCCCCTCTTTTGATGCTTGCTCTGTCCTCCTGTCCTTCCTAAACCCTTTTCCAGGCCATCTTGAATGGTTTCCTGAGTGACTTTTCCCAGGAGGTGAAGGACTGTGCAGGTCTGATTGTGAATGCAGCTGTGGAGATATATGAACGATTGAGTGTAGATCTTCTACCCACTCCGGCCAAGTCCCACTACGTCTTCAATCTCCGTGATCTCTCCAAGTGTGTCCAAGGTAGGACGTGAGTGAGAGAACGCACACAGACAGCAGGCTCGATCTGAACTTCCCGTCACATGTGATTGCATCAGTAAAGATGCTCTGTGATGTGCACATGGATTGCTGGAAGACAGAGCATGTGCACACTGCCTTTTTCTTAACAGCACAAACTAAACTTTAGCTCTGGTGACTGACAGATAGAGAGCGTAGAGTGCTGGCACATCCACAGCATGGGGCACAGCTATGATGCATCTCTTCAAGCCACATTACCAACTTTCAGAAGCTGTTTCTCAGCCCCCGAGCTCCCGAACAGTCTGCGCCGCCACCCCCTGCCTCCTGCGCTCTCCCTCCCTCTCCCTCTCTTCCTCTCCCTATCAGGCATCATTACAGCACAGAGATAAGCTGACGGGACTTTTGCGACAGCTTTCTATACACTACTTGTTTTACATAACTAGTGTACATTACTCAAGCACACAGTTTCCCTGAACAATATGCACCGTTTTACCAGCAAGTTTAACTTTCTTCCCTTCTTTTTTTCTTGCTCGCTGTCTTTACTTTTTCCATTCCCTGCCTCATTATTTTCCTCATTATGTGTCTTTCACTTAATGATGTCCAGGTATGCTGCAGTGTGACTCGAGTCAGGTGAGAGACAAGAACCAGATCTTCCGTCTCTTCTGCCACGAGTGTCAGCGTGTGTTCCATGACCGACTCATCAACAACGAAGACAAGAGCTATTTCAACACCATTGTCTCTGAGATGGCCAGTAAGCAGAGCAACCACAAATATTGTTGTCACTTTGCTAAATGTGCTTAAATCCTGTTCATGCTGGGCAATTAAGTGTCACTTTACCACCTATTTTGCATCTCGAAATACATCCCTTTTTTAGATCCTCTCTATATCTGTGTCTGACAGACAAATATTTCAGCATCAGCTTGGAGCCCTCATACTTTGTGACTCAACCCATCATATTTGGAGACTTTATCAAGGTCAGATTCCTCCATGGTTGAATGTGCATAATATGTTTGGAAAATGCATATTTTTATATCTATACTGAAACACCCCCCACAACTATCCCCCTGTAGGTGGGTGTGGAGAAAGAAGACCGTCTCTATGAGGATTTGACAGACCTGGATAAGATTAAGGCTGTTCTTCAGGACTACCTAGATGATTACAACATGACCTTCTCCAAGGAGACCAAGCTGGTTTTCTTCCAGGATGCCATTGAGCATGTAGCCAGGTGTGTGTTTGCGTATTTGCCTTGCTGAGTTGGATGAACCCAAGGTAGTTGGTGGTTAATGGATCTTAACTGTAGGTGGCACTAGTAATTACTCTATGAAAAGTTACACAAGGGCCTGCGTGGTGTCACATAGAAACCAAAAAAAGTATCTTGAATGACACTGAAACACAAGTTGATTTAGTTGAAAAACTACTCTCACAAGATTTGTTGCGTAAAAAGGCTCATTTTGTGCTGCTGATGAGGGTGTTAAACATGATCATTTGTATATAATGACCTTGTCTTCTTCAAGGATTGCCCGTATGATTCGCCAGGAGAGAGGCAATGCCCTTTTGGTGGGGGTGGGAGGCACCGGAAAGCAGTCCCTCACTCGGCTGTCAGCCCACATGTGCGGGTACCGCTGCTTTGAGATCGAACTGAGCCGTGGCTACAACTACGACAGCTTCCACGAAGACCTGCGGAGGCTCTACAAGATGGCTGGCGTGGAGGGAAAAGATATGGTGTTCCTCTTCACAGATACCCAGGTGTGATGGAAGGACTTGACTGATTCAAACATTGGGAGCTATGTGGATTGTTAATCGTTTGTCTTTTTGTAGATTGTGGTGGAGGAGTTTTTGGAGGATATCAACAATATGCTGAACTCTGGTGAGGTGCCCAACCTTTTTGAGAAAGATGAGTTGGAACAAGTACTGGCTGCCACCCGTCCTAAAGCCAAAGAGGCTGGAGTCAGTGAGGAGAACAGGGATGAGGTATGCAGCATGGACAGATGCAGACACAGACACATATTTAGGCATTCATGTGTATACTTTCCATCATGCATTTTTCCTGTGAGTCCTGTGAGTTATGTTGGAAAGTTGCCTAAAATCACTGTTTATGTAAACCAATTTATTTGCAGTGACAGGTAAAATTAATCTCATGTCAGAGAAGAGTTTTCTTTAATGAGGTGTGTTGTGGGGGGATAGTGACTCAGGGTGTGAAATTAGTCTGTGAAAGAAGTAATGGGAGACACACAGTGACTATGGATGTCGATACAATTTCCCACCTAACTAATGCAGATGTCTTTTCCTAATCAATTCCAATTGGCACGCCAAAAAGGAAATGATTTAATTAGGAGTGATGTTCTTAAATATCTGTTTTGATATGTGGGAAAATTCACTTCTTGACTTCTTTGCCAACAGTTAGATAATCAATGCCAGTCTATTTGCTGTGACAGCCAAAGTGGGTTTTACCTTGCACAGATACAGGAAAAAGAAAAAAAACCTTACTCCTCAAATTGCATGTATTAAATCTACACAATAGCTTAAGTGTGAAAGTGACATAATATGTTTGTGACGGGTCATGTGCCAGGCCTTATCTTGCCCGAAGAAATAAAACAATGTCAAACGTATCAGATATTAACTAGAGGTCCTCGGTGTCAACACAGTAAGGCAGACAGCTACAAGATCAAAAGGGATAAAAACAGATACTGACCACTGTGAGTCACTGTCAACTCAGAAACAACACACTGCAGTGTTTTCCACAAAGTCAGCTCCCCCCCAGCGAGCTGTGAAAATATAAGACTTTAATGTTATTTGCCCGCTGAGACCCTACCTAGCGATATTATGGAATATCTGCTTGTGTGTGTGCCTTTCTGTGCTTATACACATTTGTATGCGTATGTGTGTATGTCTTATAGGTGTTTCAGTATTTCATCTCCCGGGTACGGGAGAAGCTGCACATTGTGCTGTGTATGAGTCCTGTGGGCGATGCCTTCAGGTCCCGCTGTCGTATGTTTCCCTCACTGGTCAACTGCTGCACCATTGACTGGTTTGTGCAGGTACACTAAGATATCTCTCACTTTTCAGACTGTAAACTACTACAACTTGTATATGTTCTGAATGTTGATGTTCATGTAGTTTATGTAAATAGTACAATCATGATGTAGGGATATGTGCATGTTTTGCTCCGATTATTCATTGTCTTGAAATAGTCCCCAGCAGCAATCTTCCCACGATCTATCTAACATTACCTCTATATCGCTGTAATTCCTCATTCACTTCGACACTTTTCCATCCCTGTCTGTCTTCTTATTGCCTTTTTACCTAATTTACAGCTATCTAACCATTTTTCGCTCTTGACTTTGTGAGAGGTATAGCTGACTGCTATTTATCATACCATTCCATTTATGCCCATTGTCAGTGTATTGGATGTTCTTGTTGATTCAGTTGAAAGCTTGTATCTTGAAAGTCTTTATGGCTGTGCTTTATCAGTTTTTCATGTCTCTGTATGGCTGTTCTGCATATTTAAAAAAATGATATTTTTCGTCATCCCTGCTGCAGACCTATCTCACTCTTGTTTACTTATCCAACCCTAGTGGCCCCGTGAAGCGCTGCTCTCCGTCTCCCAGGCCTTCTTCCTGAATGTCGACTTTGGCAGCGAGTCGCTGAAGCAAAGGTTCTCTGCCATGTGTGTGGAGATACACGTTAGTGTCATGGACATGGCTGAGCGTTTCTTCTCAGAGCTTAGAAGACGATACTACACCACGCCTACATCTTACCTGGAGCTCATCAACCTCTACCTGTCCATGCTAGAGGACAAGAGACAGCAGCTCATTCTTGTATGTCTTGTATGCTTGTATTCAATAAGCAGTTGACTATATGCGCAGTTGTGACTCATACAAGTTTCATATTTTGTTAATAATGTATGCATGCTAAATATGTATAACGCCACTGTGTGGGGGGGTTTGAAGGCCAGGGATCGTGTGAAGAATGGTTTGACTAAACTGCTGGAGACCAATGAGCTTGTGGACAAAATGAAAGTGGACCTGTCTGCTCTGGAGCCGGTCCTGAAACAAAAATCTGTTGATGTTGATGCCCTCATGGAGAGACTGGCTGTAGACCAGGAGAGCGCTGACGAGGTCTGTGGGTCTATGAGAGAAAAAGGGAATCACAGAGCTCTCAAAAACATACCTATTGTCTCCTTCAGATGCTGGAGGTGATTTTCTCATTGTTGCAATGATAGAAATATCTTCTTGCCACAGGTGCGTAAAGTAGTGAGTGAGGATGAGGCGATGGCTAAGGTCAAAGCTGAAGACACCCAGGCTATTGCTGATGATGCCCAGAGGGACCTGGATGAGGCTTTGCCAGCCCTGGAAGGTGCCAATCAGGCCCTCAATTCTCTAGACAAAGCTGACATCTCTGAGATCAAGGTGTTCACCAAGCCCCCAGATCTCGTCATGACCGTCATGGAGTCTGTCTGCATCCTGCTCGGCTGCAAGTCAGTGCACATTTCTTCTGCTCTGAGAAAAATACTCTTTTCTTCCTCAGAGATTTTTGATGAGAGACACATCCTCTCATCTCTTGGCACTTGAAAGTGCACCTCTATCCTCACCTGATATTCCGTTATTAGAAACTCACATCTCTTAAATTGTGTGTCCTAAAATTCAATTTCTGTATCCACAAAAAAAGGCAAAAAAATGAGGGATGGCATATGCCTTTTGATCATGCTTTTCATAAAAAGGCTTTAGATCATGGAGCACAGAGTTGGTGAAATCTCATACTGCAGTTTATGGTATTTCATTTGTTCACCACAACTACTTCAATTTAAACCAAAATGGCAAAAGATAAGAGCTTATGTAGGACACAGGTGGAGTTTAGGATAACATAAAAAACACAAAGTGCCAAAGCTATGCGTGTGTTACTAAAATGATCCATCATGCATCACTTTCACTGCGGCGATCCATCACTGTAATTACAATCAGCGCTGTGGCACTTCATCATGGCACTTACAATATTATCAGCAAAATGACTGTCAACATAATTTTAGCAATTAATAACAACAAAGATTATCGTCATGATAATCACATTCTGCCGTGTTCTTTGTCATTCTGCCAGAAGTGTCACATTTTGGACTATTTTTTTTAATCCCTCATATTTTTGAAGTCGACATCCTGTGGGATTACCCCACCATCTCATGACACATCCCTCATCGGCCCATCATTTCATAAGTCATTATAAATCTACTGCATTGCTGCACCAAATCCAATCTGGGCCAGTATCCATTCTACTGTAACCTTTTAACACCCTGTGCAGATACACATGCACAGTGTTGAACTGCTAACCTGATGATGAGTCTGGAAATGTTCCTTATATTTATATCGCAACTTAGGTGTCTTGATGATATTATGTAGCATTTCATTTCCCAACCGCATTTCTGGGGTTGGGTTGTCAAAACATTGTTTGGTTCTGGAATAGATAAAGCCACACTGGCACACTTAATAATTGTAATCAGGCATTTTTATGTTTCAATTTCTGCACACACTCCTCACTAATGTCCCTTTCTCCTTCCAGATCAGACTGGGCTGGAGCCAAGCAATTACTGGGAGATTCCAATTTCCTCAGGCGTCTGACAGAGTATGACAAGGACAACATCAAGCCCCAGATCCTGCAGAAACTACAGAAATACATCAACAACCCAGATTTTATACCTGAGAAGGTTTGTTGGCTCTCATGTCAAACACTCTGATAGGCAGGCAGATTTTTTTTTCGTGCAAAGTAAACAGACTGTGTTGAAATGTATTTCGAGCACTTTGACAGCTGTCAAAATCCTAGAGCTTTAAGAGGAAACTCAGATGCAACTGTTCAATAATGAACACTTACTAATGACATTAGGGTGACATTGTCCATAATATGTTGGAATTTTTGATGTTCCAATTTATGACTTGGTGTTGTTCCACTGTCTCACTGCTCTCAGGTGGAGAAGGTGTCTAAAGCCTGCAGATCGATGTGCATGTGGGTCCGGGCCATGGATCTTTACTCCAGAGTCCTCAAAGAAGTTGGTCCCAAGAGACTGAAACTTGCAGAGGCACAGGTCAGGGGCATGCATTAACACCCTTTGCATAAACATTTCCATCAAAAAAATAGACACATTTAATTTGTGTTTTAATTTGTGTAAGTGCTCAACATTAAATATATAAATACCTGTTTTTAGTAATTAACCCATTCACTCATCACTTCCATTTCAAATCTGGGTCAGCTTGTTCATGTTAAATCAAATCACAAGTATCAAAAAGGACTTACATTCTGTTCATTTTTCTCCCTCCATCTGTTTCTGCATCTATTCCACCCCTTAAAGGCCGAGCTTGATGTCACTATGGCCACCCTGAGGGAAAAGCAACAAAAGCTTCAGGAGGTAGAGGACCAGATCAGGGTCCTGCAGGAGCAATTTGACAGCAGCTTGAATGAGAAAGAGGAGTTGGGTAAGAGGTTTTTGCACTGTTTAGTCTACCTGGGTTTAAAACTGTAGAGCCACAGCTTGGGAGAAGTTTCTGTCATACAGTGTGCATTTTATGATCCTAAAGGTCACAGAAGGGTTGTAGGATAAGAAAAAAACGCTTCTAGAATTCACTGTTGATATTTATTTTTCCTCTCTCTCTTGCTCTTTCTTTTTGACTCCTGGACCCTACCCTAAGTAAATACCATGGCTCTGACACAGGCTCGGCTGACAAGAGCAGGGAAGCTAACTGCTGCTCTAGGTGATGAGCAAGTGCGTTGGGAGGAAAGTGTTGCCTTGTTTGAGCAAGAGATCATCAACGTGGTGGGGAACGTCTTCATCGCTGCTGCTTGCGTGGCCTACTATGGAGCATTCACTTCCCACTACAGACAGCTGGTAAGTACAGTGTGATTAGACACACCCTAGAGCTTTAGAGTCTTTTAAACTTTTAAAGCGTATGATTGTATTCACTATCTAATACCTAATAAAGACAATTAAGCCCTTTTGGGTGTGTGTCTCTGCTTTAAGGTGTAATTTCCAGCATATGTATGTTAGCAACATTCAACTGAATTTGTTTCTATATTCTTAAAGCACCAAGGAACGGTGGTGATTAGAACAATAGAATAAACACTGTAAATTATGCAGGATGCAAAACTACAGAAAATTATGAAAACACAGAGTGACTGTGGCTCAAAGGCAGCACAGTCATCCACAGATTAAAAGGTTGGGAGTTTGATCCCAGGCCACTGCAGCCTAACATAGGCTGCAGTCGGCTGGGATCTTGCTCAAGTGTCCTTGATCAAGAACAAGAGAGAGGACCCATCAAATCTAACCATCATGTCATTTCGATGATATCAGGGATTTGTTCATTCCATGTCCGGACTAACTTTAGTGTATCTGAAAAAAATATAGAATGGAATCGATCGGCAGGTGTATCCATTTCAGATTGAAACAGCTTTTTGAGTCTGTACTTTCAATGGCTGCAAAAATGCCTCTGTGCTTGCCCCTTTTCCCAGTTAATTGACCAGTGGATCCTGCAGTGCCATGAGCTGGACATCCCCATCAGTTCCAGCTTCAGCCTGATCAACGTTCTGGGTGACCCATTTGTCATCCGCCAGTGGAACACTGAGGGTTTGCCTCGGGACACTGTCTCCACAGAGAACGGCATCCTGGTGACTGAAGGCCGGCGCTGGCCTCTTATGATTGACCCACAGGACCAGGTGAATTTTACAAGAAACAAGCAGTCATTTCAGTTGTTGTCATGGTAGTGGCAAGTCTACCCTGGGTTAAAAGTGCTGAAAAAAAAAACTTTAGGATATTTAAATTCACAGATTTATTGTTTGTTTGACTCCATGTGATTTAAAGCACAGGCTATGCAGCTCAAGCACCAGCATAAAGAACAGGAAAAAAAAATCTCTCTCAAAATAGAACTCGGTGTCAGAGATGGTCAGATACAAAGTCACAGACTAGCCCCAGCCCCAGGACATACACACACACACGAAACAAGCCCAAACGGAAAGGACATGAAGCAGCTCCCACGCACCAACATGTACAGAATCAAAATTCTGCCACAGTTCATGTTTCTAGGCCTCCCTGTAGCTGACTGCTCCATGTCCTCTCGACCACTGACAAGTCCAATATTTTGCCCTGTCGTGTTTTAGCCCTTTGTTCTCTTTTGGGTGATGTTTCTTCATAGTTGCTGTCTCTTTCTTTACTTTGACGATACAAATCCAGCTGACAGTCATTCTAGATATTACTCGACATTTCTCCATGTCTCTTTGCGGCCATCGGAGACCTGACTCAGTGTAAAGGATGCGGGTGTCTGCTCCCACAGCAATGTTTTCTCACGGCACTCCCATCGCCACTGTGCTAACATGAAGTCTCATCATAGGATAAATGTTATTCCGTGCACCCTCAGGCAAACCGATGGATCCGCTCCAAGGAGACCAAACATGGTCTAAAGGTCATCAAGCTGACAGACCCAAGCTTCCTCCGTACCCTGGAGAATGCCATACGCATGGGCATGCCTGTGCTGCTGGAGGAGGTAGGAATACATGAACACTATGGAAACACCTGTGAGCACATGGCCATTTACATTAGTACGGTACTTTTGGGGAAGTTTTGTTCCTTTGTTCCACACAATTCAAAACTTGGTATTTGAAGTGAGTTGAAGTCGTGTCTCCATGCACTGTATGTCTCTGAATGTTTCTGCAATAATGTATTGCGTCTCTATAGTTAAAGGAGACTCTTGATCCAGCCCTGGAGCCCATCCTGCTAAAGCAAACATTTGTCGCCGGTGGACGAACATTAATCCGGCTGGGAGACTCTGATATTGACTATGACAAAAACTTTAGGTTCTATATGACTACCAAGATGGCCAACCCGCACTACCTACCAGAGGTAAGAACTGTAGGGATGTCAAAATTGACTTCAAATAATGTTCATGTAAACAGTCAAATGTATTCACACCATTTGAACACCTATTTTTGCACTATTTTTGTGTCCATCCGACACCAAGGGGCATTTCTTCCCGTCTGCTGTGGCAGCAAAGCGTCTGGTACTATGAGTGCTTGGCTTTCTGTCGTGGCCTGGAGGACGGTCAGTTTGCGAGTATTGACAAGGGACAGAGTCACTTGCCAGTTTAGTGTCTGGGTGCGATGGCTTTCATTCAACGGCAGCCAAGGAGAGCGGCAGAATCAGCTGAATACAAGCTTTGATTCCAGCGTTAATTGAAACCAGCAGAGCATAAAAGCCTGCATGAATAAGTGCTCAGAGCACTTGTAGAACTGTTTGTGTTCGAGGTCTGTCGAGTGGTGATAGAAACGCATTAACGGTTACGCACCTTGTGCGCGTGCTTCCGTTTGTTTCTCTGTCTTTTGTTACCATGAAGTTCACTTTATTCCTTTTTGTCCCTCAGGTATGTATCAAAGTAACAATAATCAATTTCACCGTGACCAAGTCAGGCTTGGAGGACCAACTACTGAGGTACAAACATGCAGATGCTACCTGATTAGTATTTACAACCCACTCTCCTGAACAACTCTACGCACCAAGGTTACTGTTTGTCCTTAATGATCGCATCTTGAAGATGAGTTGTATTTGATGTCTTTGCTTCTTGATTCCTCTCCTACACCTCAGTGATGTGGTGCGTCTTGAGAGTCCACATCTTGAGGAGCAGAGGAATGAGCTGATTGTGCGCATCAATGCTGACCGCAACCAGCTAAAAGATATAGAGGATCGCATCCTGAAGCTGCTCTTCTCCTCGAAGGGGAACATACTTGACAATGAGGAGCTGGTTCAGACTCTCCAGGAGTCCAAGGTTTGTAAATATGAGCTCAGATGAAGTTTTTTTCCTGTTCTCTTCCTCATTTTTTTCATTCTCATTTTCTTCATATTTCTCTTTTTCTTAAACATTCCTCAGGTGACATCAGAGACTATAAAGCATCGTCTGGAGGAGGCTGAGGCCACAGAGTTGATGATCAACACTGCGAGGGAGCGCTACCGCCCTGTGGCTACCAGAGGCTCAGTTCTCTACTTCGTCATTGCCAGTCTCTCTGAGATCGACCCGATGTACCAGTTTTCTCTCAAATACTTCAAACAGGTGAGTCAGAAGGTCTTGCCTTGCAAGACACAGTCAAATCTCCACCTAAATGTTTGTCTAGTGAGGAAAACATCATGAAAACGGACACCCCCATGGAACGCACGTATTTTCTGTCCATTCTTTTGCTTATTACTGTAACTGTCCACCCTCAGCTCTTCAACTCCACCATTGAGACATCTGAGAAGAGCAGCGTGTTGGAAGAGCGCCTCCAGATCCTTCTGGACCAAATCCTGCTGAACTCCTACATCAATGTGTCCCGCGGTCTCTTTGAGCAGCACAAGCTTATCTACAGCTTCATGTTGTGTGTGGAGATCATGAGGGAGCGCAATGAAATCTCTGATGCCGAGTGGCAGTACTTCCTACGAGGAGCTGCCTCCCTGGAGCAGGTGAGAAAGAAAAAACATTCCTGCCCACACATTTCTGGTTTTTAGTATAAAAAAAAATCTAGGGCTTTGATGATTGCAGGAGTCAACTTTGTTTTGCCCTTGCATTCTTTGAAAGTTGTATAGTAACAAAATGTGCATTCTGAGTGCTCAGCCAGCTTTGCACATGCAGTCTGTTGCTCCGGCAGAACATAAGTTTTAGAGCAAAGTCAGCTGCCAGTCGAAGCTAGTGAGTTCCACACTGAACTCACTTTGTTCATCTTACTCTCTGCTTACAGTACATTACATTTAGTGACAAATGAAAGAAAGAGAACCAACATAGCTGCTTTATTTAAAAAAGAGATGCAATGTGATGTGTCATACTGTATATGAAACAACATTGACACTGTAAGGTATTGGACCCCTGAAACCAGACTAAATCCTCAGGACCGAGGCTGAGTGATTGCCTGCAGGAAATGAGCGACAGCAACCTATTTTAAATGAACAAAAAAATAGAAAAAAAAACATATCTTTTTGTTTACTTCCAGTCACGCTCATAATTGGGCGAAAATAGGAAAATTTGTCACAGTTTGTGGGCTGGATACTCATAACTGCAGATAAACAAGGTCTCATTTTATTTTCCCCTCCAAAAATCCTTCCAGGTTGGTCGAAGGCACTATTCTCGTTCTTTCTCTGCAAGGTCCTTTGGCTCTCTCTCACTCTCTCTCACTCTCTCGCTCTCTCTCCTTCTCTCTCTCCCTCTCCCCCCTCCCCTGTCTTGGCCGGCTCGTTACTGAGACCTTGTCTACTAAACTGTGAGCACTGTGAGCCAGAGACAAAAAAAAAAGCCATATGAGAAATTGTGTTGGTGGGGTGGAGAGGTTGACAAAATAAATATTTCTGTAGAGGAGAGATAAGAAAATGAGAGTCTTTGTCTATGTCTCTCAGTTGTCTCTGTATTATGTATGTTGCATGCTAATATGCCTTAAGCAATTGATGCAAAGTACCCTAAGTCAGATATCCTGGAAGGCACCTCTCAACAGCTAAATTGGGTCATCTGAGCTGAGAGCGCAGCTGACCCCTGAATTGTTTCACTTTCTTATATGGCAGTGGTTTTCTTCGATGAATCTGCCTTTCTTTTCTCTTCGTCGTTATCTGCCCTCTCAAACCCCTGTGGGGCAGGAGGGTCTGCAGCTGATGCGCGTAGGTAGGGGAAAAAAGGAAGGTAAAGGTAGCACAGAGAGATGAATAAAAGCACCGTTGAGATTTCTACCAGGTTTTATTGATGAGTCCAGACAGTTCTGAGACCACAGCACGGATCAGCCGGTGCTACCGAGGGGTATATCCCTGTGTTCACCCAACGTTTGGCTCTCATTTATATGGCATTAGTTAAGCTGGAGGTGCTGTCTGTCAGCCGCTGTGATCCTCATGCTAATGCAGTCCTTTCTTTCCTCTCCTTCACCTCTGTGCTTCTGTCTCCTGTCTCATGCATGGCACCTACGATGCATCCATCATCCACACCCTCCTGTCCATATGTTGTATACTTTTCAAATTCATCTTTGCATTTTCATGACATCAGTGTCTCTTATCTTTTGTGTTTACATACCATCTGTGGTTTTAGACTCCCCTCTCTCTCCATTTTTATTGGTAGGCTGTAATTCTTCTTTACTGCCTCTCACGTCAAGGTCTGTCCATCTTTTCTCCCCCCCTTTAGTCTTGTAATGGTCTCTTTTTCAATTTCTCTGTCTATCAGGACTATGCAGAGCGGCCAGATGTGCCATGGCTTAGTGAGTTTTACTGGCGGACCTGTTGTGATCTGGAGGACACACTGCCCTGCTTCAAGGACATCTCCAAGGAAATCACTAGAACGCACATCCACATCAAGCTAGGTGACCCAAATTTAATGTTATTGTCTTGGCCAGTCCAGAAAGAATCAATATACTTGTGCATCACATTGCTGCTTAACGGACAGTTTTCCAGTCTGAAAAGTGAAGCCAACTTATAAGTGCCTTTAATTGTAATCCTACCAAGATCTGTTAAGGCTGGCTCCAGCACACAGTCAAAAAACGTCATTTTCATGAAGGAAATATCCATGCAATGTTTTATTTTCACGACTGACTGATGGTTTCAACAGCTCAAGTTTTCATGCCAGTGTGAAAATAATGACATGATTAATTAGATGTTAGAGCTTTAATTAATCCAATAATTTGGGGCGCAATCTATTTGATTGGCATATTTGACCTCTAGTGATGCAAATGACCCTCACAGGTGTTGAAGAGTGAGGTGAGAGTGTGAGTTACATTCGTCGGATGGATGGACTGTGCTTTTTAACTTGGGTCGCTCAGTACCTCATTCGTAGAGCTGGATTATTCATTGATAGACAGTATGGATCATATGGATAAGTGGTTGTGTTGAGGGTGGCAGAGGTCAAAAGTTAGATACGCCCCTCACTCCTCTCCACCTCTCATCCAAAAATGGTTTCTTCTGGCTCCAAATATTCAAGTTGGTGGGGTCTCGTAAACCAGACACCTGGCTTCAACAATCAGCTTGGGTCTAACAGAATCAAGATTTGTGTTGCGTTCAATTCTCCTATAGGACGTTTTCAAGCATCTATTAATCCAGAGGAGTGGGAAGGCTATGTGTCAGAGCTGCCTCCCCTTGAGTCCTCAGAGGCCAGGCAGGAGGTCAGAGGCTACTGGAATGAGAGGCTGGGGGCCTTCCAGAAGCTGGTCCTCATTAAGAGCATCATGGAAGAAAAGGTAAGCCACAGTATTGCCTCCTATTGCACTGTAGCACTTATGCCGTCCCTCAACTGTAAGTCACTTTGGATAAAAGCGTCTTTCAAATGAATAAATGTAAATAAGGTTCATAGAAACAGCTGGTGCCATTTCAGATGCTTTCCAGCTCATAATTTCAGTCCTCCACACTTCTTTGTTAAAATATGCTCCTCAAGTATGCTTTATTTACCTCTTCCTCATAAGCTTTACTTCCATTGATGGTGTTACTTAATAATTTCATCTGTCACATTTTGAAGGCTTGCCTCCTTTTCCTCTCCTTGTACCCCTTGTTGCATTATGTATTATTTATTTTAGTCGTTTCTCTCTCACTCTTGTCCAGGCCGTGTTTGCATCAACAGAGTTTGTGATTGTCAGCCTGGGGAAGCAGTTTGTGGAAAACCCTCCAGTTGACCTGGCGAACCTCTACAGCGACATGTCCCCCTCCACGCCGCTGGTCTTTATCCTCAGCACAGGCTCTGACCCCATGGGAGCCTTCCAGCGATTTGCAAAAGAAAGAGGTTGTCTTGACAGGTATGGTATAGACCATAGTCAAATATGAAGAATAACAGAAGCCTGGAGAAGCATGATTGAATGTGAATTATTTATATTATGTCCAGCAGGATGCATTCAGACACTGAGTTACAGTAGTTATGTGGGGAGCAGTCAAGCATGTCTGGATGGATAGCGGAAGGAGGTGTATCATAGTGTTGTAATCAGCTTCCTTTCTTTCTCTGTCTCAAAGAGTTGAGTCCATCTCATTGGGTCAAGGTCAGGGGCCAATAGCAGAGAAGATGATCCTTGAAGCCATGACGAGTGGTAAATGGGTCTTCTTGCAGAACTGTCATCTGGCTGTCTCCTGGATGTTAGCCATGGAGGAGCTCATCAAGACCTTTTCTGAGCCTGGTAATGGCACATTCAAGCAGTGTTGAAAGCATGTCATATAAGTCCACACACAGTTATGCAACGGTACCACATCGTGGCACCTGTTCTACATGGGGCTATGGACCCATCTGTACTTACATTTTATATGTATTTCTGGGATTACCACTAGCAGTGTATTTCAGTTTCCTTTACCAGATTATTTTGCAAGGCTTAATGCCCCATGCATCAAAGAGTAAACAACAAGCAATTTGATAGGAAAAAAAACATTTTTTTTGTAAAGGTAGCTGGTCCCAAAATCCTTCTAGGCTCCAGTGCATCTCCATCTTACAGTGACAGACAAATAAATCCCTACAACCACTGTGTTGTATGTAATGACGAAAGCAGGAAGATCAGCTACTCCACTCTAAAAATGGCATTTTGGGATCTTGCCAATGCCTACTTCTGTGACTTGTGCTGCACAGTTCCTATATGTTGGACGGGAGTTGATCTCATATTGAAAAAAAAAAAAAAAAAGATTTGTGTCTGGCTGTTTGTAATGTTCCTCTTTATGTCTCTCCAGATACATCAATCCACAATGACTTCCGCTTGTTTCTCAGTTCCATGCCCACCAAAGTATTTCCCGTGACGGTGCTTCAAAACTCAGTAAAGGTAATTACAAACACACATACACGTGTTCATATTAGCTTTGGCAAAATGAAACCTGCCGGAATAACAAGGTGGGGCAGTGTGGTTGCAAGGATGAGCAGCGATAGCAGCCATTGAGCCCTGTGTGCTTCTGTTCTGTCGTTGTCAGGTGACTAATGAGCCTCCCAAAGGCCTGCGAGCCAACATGCGACGAGCCTTCACCGAGTTTTCCAGCAGTTTCTTCGAATGCCATGTATTGAATCGCTGCTGGAGAAAAATTGTCTTCGGAATCTGCTTTTTCCATGCGATCATTCAGGTTACACATTGTATTTCATCGTGTTTCTGAAACAGCACATACATCTTTGGTCTTTACTGCTTTGTCTGTCTGTCATATACGTTTTTCACCCCCTTGCATTCTGTATGTGCGGGTATGTGCCTTTTATGTTCTGGGTTTTACTTCTGCACGTCTCACAGGAGCGGAAGAAGTTTGGTCCTCTGGGTTGGAACATCCGCTATGAGTTTAACGACAGTGACAGGGAGTGCGCTCTACTCAACCTCAATCTCTACTGCTCCGGAACAAGCATACCTTGGGACGCACTCATTTATATCACGGGTAGGGAGCCCTGCACACATCTGTCTACAGTACATGCCCATAAGCATAAATGTATCGGACAGGCTGATATATCCAGCATTGTTTATGCATGAAGAAAGCCCACCGTAAAACTGGAGACACCGGTGGGTGTGGATTTACAAGACAGCGTTGGTGTCTCTCTGTCACTTAACACGACATGTTTGCCCTGCTACCAGCATGTGACAAAGACAGCGCGCTGTTGTTTTGTCAACAAAACACACATTTTCAGTTTCATGTGAAATGGAATAGGAAAATTGTTTGCTGATCTCACAAAGCTGGACAGCTCCGTAATACGATTTCACTCTGCGCTGCAGCTGTGATGTGCGATCCTCTGCTTTACTCAGTGAACCCTTGGCGCGCCCCTCCTCTTCACTTTGTGTGGTTAGAGATAAGAGCAGATGTTCCCATGTACAGAGACTCTGATACTCTTTTAAAATGTGACAGATAAATTAATTAAAATGTGGTACCTCCTTTCTGGAGGTAATACAGTTCCTATACAGACTTTGATCAGCTAATACAGAAATAGCATAATTGATGATGAAGTCAATTGTCTATCAATGGCACACTGTGTGAAATAAAAATCTCCCCATCTTTGTGTAGATGCTCATTATATAGTTTGAGTTGACTTTTTAATCTTATTATAATGTAATTTACTATGGACATATATATGGACACAACACACATCTTCAGAGTCATTAAGAGAGAGAGAGAGGAAAGGATCCCTTCCATTATCACTACTGCTATTACAGTACTCATCAGTTCTCTGAAGTTCATTTGTTTTCCTAATCTGGTTTTCAATTACACCTTCAAATGATTATGTTTAGTCTCAGCGGAGCGCGTCACTCCGGCATCAAATTGATGGTTTTCGTTGTTATCTCACTGCTGTGTTATTAGTTTAATCCTTAATTCTAACAATCATTGTGTGCCAGCTACAAACTCTTTGGGGAAAGAATTTGGGCTCAAACCAAGCATGATATTGCCTTTCCTCTGTTAGAAGGAGCAGCTCCTCTCCTCTGGTGTGAGACAAAAAAGTCTCTGCCAGCTTTAGTGCGCCCGCAGCTTACTAAAAGGCTTCAGCTGAGATTTGTCTGATTATTCACTTTCCTCTTTGCTGCCCTACTGAACCAACTTGCTTAACTGCGTCATTAATGTGAGTATGGATTTACAGTGTTGAACTGTCAATGTTGAGGACAATCTCATCTTTCGTTTTGCTCTTTGGTATATTTACCCTCTGGCTTTGGTTTTCTCTTCACAATTCCTTCCCTCGTCTCTGGCTCCTTGTCATTGCCTATGAGCCACATGTGTTCAAGTCTCTGCATGCTGCATTAATGAGTCAACGAGCGAGGCACAACTCTGTCACTCCTCAAAGGAATCCAGTGGCTGCTATCACACTTCTTTGCAGCGTGTGAGCCCAAAAACAAAGGAATTGCAGTTGTAGGTTTTTGTTAAATGCTTAGTCTAACATTTCCTCTGTGGACTGTTCAGTGCCACTGCAGACCTCTCTACCTATCACATATGCTATACATGGTGTGTAAGGCTCAGGGGCTGTTTAACTTCACTACTTGGGTAATCTTTCTGGATTTCCAGTACCACTGCTCTCCCAGTGTGTCCCAGATTTCTGTCTTCTTCTCTGTTTTTCCACATTATGAGCAAATTGAATAGTTTTCCAGTAACACCACTACCCCATTCAAATCTGTGAAAGGACTTAGATCATGTTTTCTTTGTACGGTAAATGAGTAAGCTGCCTACAAGACATTCAAGCTGCAATATACACATTTCTTTCAAATTCTCTCTCACATTATGATAACAACAGATAAATGAGGGGAACAATCCAACCCTATCGTGTATTTGCATATTATCCCTTATATCCGTGCAGTCAGATAGCGTGTGTCTCTCCTTTTACCAGACTTATTACTGTATTTTATTGAGTTGAAATTGCTTTGTGAATGCGGATGGCGGTGGCACCAATGATGGCTGTCATGGCCTGAGGCTGGAATTTTGTAAAGAGTAGACAAGTGATTAAGATGAGACAAGAAGCAGCGAGACGCCGCCCAGCTGACAAAAATGTTGCCATTTGAACTGTATCTTTAAGATGGGAGGTTCACACATTCGCTGTTATGACAAATGCTTTCTATTTGGAGACTATTTGGAGACATTTCTACAGGTTTACATTCTCCTGACGTCATTTACATGATCAGCATTTGGAGCGACTGCATGGTCATGCACGGATCAGGCAGCGGTTCAATCCCAGGCCACTGCAGCCCACATGTCGAAGTGTCTTTGGGCAAGATGCTGAACCCCAAATTGTCCCTGTTGCTGTGGCCACATTTAATGTCCACATGTAATTTCCATAATTACTTTTACTGTGTTTCATCCAAGTCGGGTGCAGTCTAAATGTGGCACTGCATTGCTCTGTTCCAACTAGATCAATTGGCCAAACATTGCCATCTTAAAGACAAGTTTAGGTGCAGACTGATAACACAACGCGGTGTCTGTGTCTGGGTGTCCAGGTGAAATCACATACGGAGGCAGAGTGACAGACGCATGGGACCAGCGCTGCCTCAGGACAATCCTCACACGTTTCTTCTCTCCCCAAATCCTGGAGTCTGGCTACAAGTACTCCCACTCAGGTACGTTTCTCCAGTTCTCCCCTCCTCTAGTTCAGCATGTATGCATGGCATGGATAAATTTATAGGAACTCTTCTCAGTGCACTGGAATTCAATTTGTCACGGGTGTGTGTATACAGTATTTGTGTTTATATGTGCAAAAATGTGTGTGTGTTTGCACAAGTCAATTTGTCTCAGCCTGCACTCGTACTGCATTGCATTTTCTGTGGTTGAATGATTTTCATGCTTGTGTGTTTAAGGCATCTACTTTGCCCCAGAGTCGGATAAACTCGAGGAATACAAGAAATATATTGAGAGTCTTCCAATCATAGATGATCCTGAGGTCTTCGGGATGCATGAAAATGCCAATCTGGCCTTCCAGGTGAGGGAAAGAGGCGAGTCTAAAAGAGAAAAAAAAATGGTGAAGCCCAGAGAAAAACTTTCTGCTAAGCTTTCTGTCAGCCTCTTGGTGCACTGTTGACTATTCACATTATGGTTCAATTTGATTTGAACTTTACATTCCATGTATTCACGTGAATATGAATGGATGTAAAGTGAATTTACAAAACATTTGACGCATTTGTCTTGCACAAGTGTAATAGTCATAATTTATGGGCCTGTTCTTGATGTAATCCGGAGCTGCTCATAGAATTTATGAGTTACAGTAAAAGCATTTCTACTTCAGCACTCCATGATGCTACTGTGTGTGTGTGTGTGTGTGTGTGCGCCTGTGTGTGTGTGTGTGTGTGTGTGTGTGTGTGTGTGTGTGTGTGTGTGTGTGTGTGTGTGTGTCCATGTTCCAATGTGTTTGTCTCTACAGCGCCAGGAAACCATGACTCTAATTAACACCATACTGGATGTTAATCCACGTTCATCCGCCCAGCATGGAGCTAAAAGCAATGATGACATTGTGGTCGAGCTCGCTGAGTCCATCTTAGCCAAGCTCCCTGGTAGCACAGAAACACACACACACATTCTGGTTATTGTCAAGAGTGTGCGTCATCATTTAATACGGTGTTTTCCCTGCACATACTGTCTGTGTGCTGAGCCGTCTCCCTGTCTGCGTCTGTGTGCAGAGCGTCTGGACATGGACGAGGCCGTTGAGACTCTGTTTGTCCGAGATGAAAAAGGCCGCCTCAACTCGCTGACAACTGTGTTGGGCCAAGAAGCAGACAGATTCAACAACCTGCTCAGAGTCCTCAGGGTGACACACACACACTGGCATACTGCACATCATCACACACTTTTTTGTGGAAGTTAAACACGGCCACAGAAAGTCACAGAAGTTTTTCTGTACCTCTTCTTCTTCATGTTCGCCAACTCACTGTGACGTGTGATTTCTCTCTTCCCCAGTTGTCTCTGATCACTCTGCAGAAGGCCATAGCAGGCCTGGTGGTGATGTCAGAGGAGATGGACCGCATATACAACAGCTTCCTGAACAACCAGGTCCCTTCACACTGGTCCAACTCTGCCTACCCCTCCCTCAAAACCCTGGGCTCCTGGGTCAGAGACTTGGCCCTTAGGACTTCCTTCATCCAGGTTGGGATCAGAGAGAGAAAACAAAACCACATGTGCATCTTAAGGTGCCAGTATGCTACTGCGATATCACCGCAGACATTGGTCTGCGCCGTTGGTCTGCACCATTTTGGGGTGCATCGCTTTTGGCCCAGTAGCACCCCACCCCAAATAATCAATTCAAAATATCGTCACCATAGATATATATATAATTTATTATATATGTTTACAATTGTCAGCCTATTTTTAGATGATGCTCTTCTTCGTCTCCTCCACGGGCAGAGACTTGTACGGCCCCCTGTGGTCGGGCAGAACATTACAGAGCAGGTGTAAAACCATGCTGGAGGCTCGGGGGTGGCATGCAGCGTGCACAGCTCGTCGCGCAGTAGCATACTGGGGCCTTCATGGATTAGTTATAGGTTGTCTAAAATACATTTCCTTTTTAACGATAACTATCTGAATAGGATTCACTTCCTCTCTCGTGTATGCGTACTCGGGCCAGTGTGTTTGATTCTGTGCGTATGTGTATTATTTCATCAAGCCAAAAAACACTAGTAACACGAACATCCAGCGTTCTTCCCAGAGGCATCCCTTCCTCTCTCACCCCCTGCCCCTGTTCACCCTCTTTCAGCATTTGGTTCATCTCCTCTGACTTAAGCTGCTCTTCCGTAAGACTGGTCTGAACATGTCTGTTGCATTATTGCCGAAACTCACTCTCACATTATTCACATAAAAAAAGGACAAACTTGTGATTTGTGGGCACAGTGATGTGTTCTCAGTGAGTCAGAGAGCACATGTTCACCACATCAGGAGGGAGGATCCACCTCGCTGTGGAGTCGCTAAGTCACTCTCAGGTCTCAAAAGTAAAGAGATGCCTGTAAGGCGCCATGCCTTGTTAAACACCTAACACAACGCATGAAAAAGTTATTAAAAGACTTTAATTACATCTCCTCTCCCTCGCTTCCTCTCTTACACCAGGCTTGGATCACACGAGGTCAGCCCAAATCTTTCTGGATCTCAGGACTGTTCTTCCCTCAAGGCTTTCTAACTGGTAAAACACTGCAGCACCAAAGTGTCTTCCATGCTTTTAATGAGCCATGGCAGCAACAGAAGTTTCAAAGGAGCAGAAACACACTTATCTTTCTGCACATTTTACATTAAGAAATACAGTACATGATTTGCTTTCACAGCTCAACAACATCCATAACTGAAATACTAATGTTCAGTTTCTTACAAACAAGCAATTTTTTGTCTTCATGCCATTCCTTCAGGGGTGCTCCAGAATCATGCTAGGCACTACAGTTTTCCCATCGATGAGCTGACCTTCCAATTCAACATGGTGCCCTTGTACAGAGACCAATCAGCCATCTGTGAAGCTCTACGCAGTCTGCCAGGGAACGCTGAACTGGATATGGATAAGGAGGTACATACTCTGTTTGGTCCATCTTAAAGCCTTTGGGCTTTCTATGTTGGAATCCCATATAACTAAACTATCTTACCTGCAACTGCTATGAAAATGAAGGGAAATATAATTGTTTAAAGAACAAAGACTATGATGTTTTGGCCAGCTACTACAGTCTAATGTAATAGAGATGCATTAAACATGTGCCTTCTCCACTTCCCATCTGACTACAGCTACCAGAACCAAAGGATGGCGTTCTTGTGCACGGCATGTTCATGGATTCCAGCCGCTGGGACGATGACAAAATGGTGATTGAGGATGCGTTGCCTCGGGTGATGAACGCCATGCTACCAGTGGTGCACTTTGAGCCCAAGCTGAATTACACACCTGACACCAGTCTGTACCCCGCTCCTCTGTACAAGACCTCAGCCAGAGCCGGGACTCTGTCCACCACCGGTACAGTACATCCTGCACCCACTTCAAAACCCCCTCAGAATGTTATATGAACAGGCATTTATAATAGCTGACGCATTTTGTTCCTGGTTAGCAAGCACAACTTTCTTACTCAAGGGTGTTACATGGAAGTTCCCTTTATCTCTGTCTCCATCCAGGTCATTCAACAAATTTTGTCATAACAATACTGCTCCCCTCCGACCGACCCAGCGACTACTGGATATCAAAGGCCTCTGCCCTCCTGTGCCAGCTGGATGATTAAGCCTTAATGAAATGACAAAAATGAATTTTAAATGCGACTGAAAAGTGCATCTCCATGCACTACCTTGAATATAAAGCTTTGTGGAATTATTTATAAAGATTTTCACAGACTGCATTTCTGCTGGGAGTGCACTTAATTTACATAAGGTGTAACAAAGGCGTCTCAGCTTGTCCTGACTGATCTGCCAGCCTCATGCATTACGTGCAAACGTGGAGGTTTATATCGGCTAGATGCGGCGAGAAACCCTTCCTCCTCACAGATGATCAGAGTCGTGCAGTACATCCAGATCTTTGAAGATGAGACACTGTAAAAACCGTCCAGTCGACTCCCGTGCTGCAAAGCCGTGTTCCTGCTGTGAGGTATGTCACTGAATGAACGTACTGACTGGAATTTACAGTACACATGTGGCCTCGGGGGGAGGAAAGACGGAGCGATGGACGGTTGAATAGATGCAGTAAATGGATGAACAGCAATGGGTGGTCAGATTTACAGAGGGGAAAAAGCGGCATAGCTATGAGCTGAGACAGGAGGAGTGATGATCATCAAATGATGAAATGTTTCCGCTACAGCCCCCACACACATCAGCAGCCTATTTGTGTCACTTCGGGCATGCAGTGCAAACACATAAAATATGGCTTTTCAGACTGATTAAGTGCACCCACTGCAGCTCTGGGACAGTCTGTCTCTGTCACGTACACGCATGCAAACCCTCTAACTGAGAACACCTTAATGCTGTGGGAACAGTGAGTGTTAGCTTGAAATCTGTTTCACATTTGTTTCATCCTTTGTGTCCTTCACTGCATGCCATTTTGTTTTGTTTTTGTTGTTTGTTTGTTTTTTTATCTGTTTGTCCAGCGCTGTTTGTCCAGTGCTTGTAAAGTGCTCGTGCGAAAGTTGAAATCTGTAAATGGTGATGGCGAGAGTAAAGCCAGGCAGGTTTAAGTACACATCATCCTAACCTGTCATTTCAGAGGTGGGACCTTCCCATTTACTAATCGCACCATCATGCAGATTTAATCAGGGGAAGTGAGAACTGACTTGCTGCACCTGAGAGTACATTTTCTGCACAGACAAACTGTCCTGATATTCCTTGGGAATGCTCAGTGATCCGGCTCAATTCATTTCATTTCAGATTTTGTGCAGATTTTCCTACCACTGCAGACAGATGATTGCATGAATGATGGCACACGTGCGATTCCCTGCAAGCTCTCCGATCAACAGCGATATCCGCCACCCTCCTAACCTCCTTTATTAACCTGCTTTCTCCTGATCAGTCCTTTTATGCACAGAGACTGTGCACTATGAATAACTGTGAATGTGCTGTACCGTTATTGGGATGAATGCAGAAATGAAGAGGGAGGAAAGGGATTGAAGGAGCAAATAAGATTACATGCCTCAGTCACCCAGGAACCAGATTAACAATGTTTTATCATCACTCTCAAATTCACACACAGCGAGGCACACTCACATTCATCCCTGTGGATTAAGTCAGAGGGAAAAGGACATGGTTCATGTCTGAGAACCAGATGGGTCCAAAGGAAGATGGGAGATGAGAGATGATTTATCTTTTTTGTTGTTCTTTAAAAAAAAAGTGTGGTAAGGCAGATAGAGATTTTATGCTTGATGAGAACAGCTGTAGGACAACCGGGACAGCTGTTAACACAACTATTTGACAACTAATCAATATTTTTGTGATGATGAAAGGCACAGATTGGCAGTGGGGCAGCCCTATACTCCACTCCACTGATTCAGGATTTGACTTTATGGTGTTGACAACAGTGATTTAAGCTGAGCAGGAAATGCGTGGAAATTACTCAGTGTTTGCATCAAATTAAACTGGGTCTGGGTCACGCAGGCTATTCAGCTGTGACTGATTTCATTAAAAGTTCCAGCAGTGGCAACGACTCTGTTATAGACACTTCCTGTTCAGCAGTGACCCTCTATTTTGATACATCTCCACCCGTTTTCTCTGCATCCGAGAACCAGACGGTTGTTGCCTCTCTCCCAGAATCACTTGAACACACTCATTCGCTGTCTTGCAGGGAGCTTTGGGAGATAACGGACTAATCCGGTGTCTGTACATTACATACAAAGCTACAGCCACAACATGGTCAGCCTAGTTTGTACTTTTCCTTTTTCCTGACCTGCTTTACACCCAAATTTGTCGCGGGGCTCTGCTGGAGGCTGACCCAGCAAGAGGCAGGAAATACACCCAGGGCAGGTTAGCCACTCCATCACTGCACGCACGCACACATGCACGAACACACACACACCGCTAGAGTCATTTAAGGGTCACCAAAGTAAACATGCACTTTCTTTTGGACTATGGGAGAGTACCAAGATAAAACCCACATGGACACTAGGAAGATGCATAAACTTCACCTAGAAAGGCCTTCCTCTTCTTTTTGTATGATGAGAACGTTCACATTTACATCGTAATTGTGCAGATGCTTTTAATCCAAGAGGAAAAGACTTTCTACCATTCAAACCACATGGTTGTGGAGTCCTAGTGTTATAATAAATACTGTTCTAAAATTGACTGATTTCCAAGAGAGTGTAAGATCAAGTTTGAAGAGAAGATGCTCTTGAAAGATGTGGGTCTCCCGGATCTTGAAGATGTAAAGAGTGCTACCTTTTGGCACGTCAAGCTGCCCTGATATAGTCCAGGTAACCTCAACTTAAACCAAACCACATTTTCATATACTGTAGCTACAGCTGCCATTCTTTGTCAAGCATATATACTGCCAACATGGAGAAACAGTCATGTGTAGTGACATCTAACCAGCTCTGAAGCCAGTTATTGTTGTTTTAAACTCAGATCAGGTGCAGTGATTTTGAGAGGTGCTACTCAGCAGCTGCATCAGTAGAGTTCCCCACCTGAACACCAGGAGAGTGTTGGCGTGCAGGCAATTGTTCTACAGCATGAAACGCCATATAGATGTCACGAGAGGGGCAGGTGTGCGAACTTTACGTTTACACCAAGCGAACAAAGTCCACAGAGATCATTTCCAGTTGACCTGGTACCAACAATGTTACATTATTCACCGGGAATGAACAACTCAGCCTCACACCTACAGCGGCCCAGGTGCTCCGTTTCATTTTGAGACCAGAGAGGAGGAGGACGACAAGGAAAGTCTGGGGCAGTCTGCAGGGACGACTGTCTGGTCGGGGTGGGGGGGGTGGGTCTGTCTGTGCCAGTTCAGCCTGTTGCTAAACGAAAGGTGTATGCTCTGTGTGTGTGTGTGTGTGTTTACGTTTGTCACGGTGTGACACTTTGTGGTGCAATGCCTGCCACCAACAGCTGTCTGTCTGTGGGCAGTGAAGCCTGAGATTAGATTTGACCAATTCGAACAAGTCATCACTCTGCTGGGCAGCTTTTGGAGCACACGCGCACTCTCGCGCATGTGTGTGTTTGTGTGTGCATCCCAGCGTGTGTCCGTGCTTGAGCTGCCAAATGTCTTAACTAATATTGCAGCGGGCAGTAAGTAGATAAGATCCCTTCTGACGTGGTCTATTTCAGTCATTCACTCCTGCAGGGAAATGAGAAAGATTGCTGAGCCTTGCTGGCTTGAAGTCTCACTCTTACATGTTCACCTATCAGCTGCAGCTGCAGATAGGCTTAAAAACTTTGTGCCATAGTTCTAAATCATGTCTTGAATCTTTGTCCCCTTCATATTCAGCCACATTCCCAGATAGCTATGTCCTGGAAGCAAATAAATAACAAAATATTGGCCCCAAGACAGGGATTAACTCCTGATACAGTGTGATGTAAATACTGTATGTTGTTTTCCTCCTACAGTATAAGCTAGTCTTTTCACTTTTATGAAACTGTTCAAAAATGTATTTTTTTCAGTTGAGAAGAGAGAAGAAAAGTCACATGGAATTCTGTCGTTTTAAAGATGTGAAATGTCCCCTTCACATATGGACAATACGACACAGCAACATGTGAAAGAAATGAATGAAAACTTTGATTGCAAGTCATTTTTGAATGGATTGTGTGGTGAATGGTAACACACAGCCACTCAAATGCCCGGTATTGTTGCATTTCCCCTTTATTTTTTCTTGAAATAGCCAAATACAGTGAGCCTTTATGTACACCCTTCAAAGGAGAATGAATGACACTGAGCAGAGAGGCACAGACCACAAAGAAAAAGACACTCAAGTTTACAAAAATACAACACTTGTGATAAAAGAAATGTCAGTGATAATGTGGCAAATAGTCACATCCTTGATTTACACTTACTTCAAAACCAGTTGACAAAGTTTGGAGCTCTAGAGCTTTGACTGAAGTGCAGATGTATCCTTCATTTAACTCCTCATTCTTGAATATGTTCAGTTCTTTCATTCATTTGACATACTTTGACATTTGACATACTTTTGAAGTGCTATATATTCTTCCCACATGGAAATCATAGAGAGCTGACATTAACACAATTGAATAACAATACAAATTGGTGGAGTTGTCTCATAAAATATCTACATAACTGGCTGCCATCAGCAGTCAGACCGAGTCACATGCATCACATTTCGTTGTTCATCTTCTCCAGGATGAGTCAGCGATAAGGGTTTGCATTTATTCCTCTTTCAATTACGTGATGTAACTTCAGTCCTCTTATTTGCCTGACTGCTGTCTGCGTAAGCTTTTACAGGTCTGCTTGCACACTCCTCACCTGCACTTTTACCCTCACACCTCACAGTCTGCACAATACACGATGCAATGACAATATCAAAGAAGCAGTTCAACATTTGTAAGAGTGTTAACGTTCTTGTCAGGGGTTAAATGAGAAGATTGATGCCACCCTGTCCATTGGGGTGAAGCGACAGGTTGGTTTAAATAAGCATTAATACTCACAGTGGGGAAAAAAAGTGTCAAACAAATCTGCCCCGCAGCACTTTTCAGCTTTAGCAATTACTCCTTAGCTTCCTGACTCGACTTCCAGAAGTCACTGCTGGCTTTTTTAATACTGAGGTAACTGCAGCTGCTGCCTGCAAATATGAGCAGCATGTGCTGTAGCTCTAATGGTAACAACACCAGAGTGTAGCAAGTACCCCTGCATTCATTTACTTCTTATAAATGCTAAGACCAACCAAATGTAGCACATGCATTGCATCTTGCATCAAAATTATTGACTGACTTTTGCTGGTGTGTACTATTATCCTCAGAGTCATTACACTATTACATATGTCTACAATATTACATCAGAATGTATTTGTTGAATATGTTAAATAGATTTGCAAATTATGTTCTGAGTAGTAGTAACAGAAAGTAGAAGTACTCAAATACAAGTTCTCAATAGTTGTACTTCAACATAGTTATAGAGCAAATCTACTGAAGTATTTTTCACTGGTGAAATGTGTCAATCTTCTCATGGCATACATGACAAGAAACTCAAAACATTGAACAACTGCTTAAACAATGCAAAAATGATGTCTCGTACACAAAACCATTATATTTTTTATTCTAAAAAACAGAACATAGTTTCACATCAAATTAGTTTCACTTTCCCACTGAAGAGCAATGAATGCAAAATGAAGGAGCTGTGAAAGCACAGTATATACACGTCAGCCAAAACACACTTGTCGCAGTCTGTCTGTGAGTGGGTATGGCATTGAAACGTTTCCCAGTCCTGGAATGAATGAAAAGCTGGTGAGTGAGTGGCAGCTGCTCAATGATCGACTGCACCAGCAGGAGTTTCTTTTAGTGATTCCTCATCAGTCACTCAGTGGACTCAGAGCTCTTGTCTTCCTTCATCTTTCATTCCACTTCCAAAGCCGGGCAAGTGCTATAAGTTGCTCAGGTCTGTGAGTTCAGTTGCGTGTGCAAAAGTGAAAAGTCCCATGTGCCCTTTCAGACTAGTCTGTTACATAAGGTCGGCCAGTAATCCTTGTGGCATGCTGTTGCTGGAGATTAGACAAGGAAGTGTTTGCCTTTCGCTGAGTAAAAACACAAAGCGCTCAGCACCACAAAAGATTAGTACCGAATGTATCTCTACTGGGGCAATGTCCCCTCAGCAGCATCCGTTTGAAAATCCCTCACAAGAGTAAATATTGTCTTTCAATCATGACTTGCGATGATCTTCAGTTTTCTTCAGTATACAGCAACACACTGAGCAACTACGCATCCTGTTAGTCAGATAAACACAGAAACACTCTGAAAGGATGAATGCAATGTGAATCGTAAAGAGTGATTTACAAACAGCCAGAGTGTATCACACGCCAACCACACTAAATACAGTGTTTAGCACAAGGAACAGAGGCAAAGAGAAATGTTAGGATATCCCTTCTGACACTGCTTCATACATTATTTAACTGTCTGGAAGAGAACAAAACTGCCAATATCTCTGAAGTCACAATTAGGGGTGATCTCCAGTGCTAATGGTGAAACCGTTCACATTTATGGTCAGAGAACCGTGGTCTAAGCTGTGCAAGAGAGAAGTAAAAAAGTCAGAGGAATCAAAGTAGCGGATGAGGAAGTCTTTATCTGCAACTACTTTGATTATTAATGAACTGCTACTGTCATTTTTCAAGCTGAAATGCCAATCGTCTGCTTAAATAAGAGGCACTGGAGTTTTTCTATAAATGATCAAAAGCTTTAAACTCCTGGTTGGATAAAAGAAAAGCAATGTGAATACTTTACCTACAGCTGTAGGATATTACAGCATACATTTTATATACAAAAACAGAAGAGTCAGTAATCGAAAAAAATGGGTTACAAGTAAAAGTAATTATAGTGAACGCCCTATATAAAGACATCAGGTGAGATGAACGGTGCTGAGTTCATTAAATTCTTAAACTGCACTGACAAAGTAAGCTGTATATTTATTTAGAAAATACAAAAAATATATATATATTTTTTAGACCTGGCTATTTGCTGGTCTGTATGCGACTGCTGACAGCACTACAGAGGGGAAAGAAGTGGAAAAAGCAGGAAACCTGGAAGAGAGGATGCTGTTCACAGCAGTCGGTTCAGTTGAGAACATGGAGACGAATGGTGGTAGGTGACCGATTTCAGCGAGGATAGATATCAAAAATGCATTAATGGGAGTTTCTACATCATTAACTACTCCTACAAGGCGAATGTGGCCACCTTTATGAGTGGAGGGCAGCGGAGGGGGATTCACACCCTGCGTACGACTGGATAGAAGTAGGAAATATGATGATTGAGGAAAAGGTTGGGTTCTGATGTTCTGTGACTTGTAACACTAACTCATGTGGCTTCACATCGTGGTGGCAAGGAGGCTTGTGTGGCGCAGTTCTAACTAATGTCTTCCTCTTTTTCCTCTCAGAGAGTCGTCCGCCTTATGTGAAGTCTTTGGACACAGCCTCGATGAAGTTTGGCGCCGACATCAGGATGGTGAAGGTGCAGATGATGGAGAAGAGCGAGAAGGCCACCAGGCACAGCCGGTCCACCACCGCCGCAGCAAACTTCCACTCGCTGCAGATGGCCTCCCCCTCATCCTGATCCCGGAAGCGTCTGGCAATGTACTGCACTTCCTCCAGGATCCTGGAAATTTCCGGAACCTGGTCGAGCAGCAATGTCCGCACCTGTTCCGAGTGGATGTCGTGCTGGGAGGAGGCGTTGGTGTGTCCTCCACCTCCTCCCCCGCAGACCACCACGCCCGACTCGGAGTTGGCCGGGAATGCCGGGTTGTCCGTGCCCATGGAGTGGTATCCGAAGTACATGTTCATGTTCCCGTTGGTGGCGGTGGTGGACTGGGTGGAGCCCTGGCCCAGGATGGTGCTCATTGGGATGCTGGTGGTGCTGGTGTGGTGCTGGGGAGGGTGGGAGTACTTGTAGTTGGGAGGGTTGCTGGAGCTCACGGCTGTTTTGTTGTCTTCTCCTGGTTTCTTCATGCGGAGAAACCATGCGCACCAGTTGAGCAGGATAACTCGGACCTGGGTGAGAGAGATTGAAGAGTGTGGGTCAGGCCCCGACAAATGAATAAAAACAAAGAGAGGATAGGAAAACAGTGAAAATGTGCCTTGAGCTACAGCAGTAGATCATTATGTATGACTGGAAGCTGCGGAGGCTTTGCACCTATGCAGTTTATCATTTATTAATACTTTACTCTTTACACCAACAGATGGGAACTACAGCCTGCTCACAGCAAAGATGAGAGCAGAATCAGAAATATTTTATTAAAGTCTGGGTTGGACATTGGGTTCACCGCAGTTGCACCACTGAAGAATAGAAATCAACGGAATAGAAAACACATTCTCATTCATGTATAAGTTTTGCATTTAGAAATGCTCCCTCAAAAAATCTGGCAAATCTGAACGGAGCTGGAATGTAACAAAAAATGTGTGTGTGACATAAACCGTCCCCCAACTCCAAAATAATTTGAGTAAATGAAGGCATGAGAGTGAGGCAGCAGTTTGCTGTGGTCATGACAGCAATGCAGTCAGGACCGAGGCTCTTGCACTGAAGTGCTCAAATGAAGTTAAAGCACACCCTCAAGGGTAATATTGTAATTACACAACTGTTACCAACAAAAATACAATGTATAATCAAAATATATCCATGTTTATGGACGGTTTGCTCTCAAAATGGAAAGGTTTTGGCGAGTGTGCTTCCCGTCTCCATGGAAACACATGATAACTGAAACTCAAGTCTGAATAATAACTGAAACACGTCAGTAGACTCATGTATAACAGAGGCTAGTAAGATGAGTGAACTCCTGTTAATGTTTTATTGCAGTCTCACAACTAAATCAGTACTGCACAAATACAAATCACCCAAGTTAGAACAAAGATACTGTTAGTATTGTAATGTTTTTCCTCTAACAAACTCTACATGTATCTGTGGTTATAGTACTGTGTCACTGATGGAGAAAACCAACCATTTTGTTTTCACCACATTATCTAAAAAGCCCCAAAGTCAGAAAAAACCGGGAGAAAAAAACACTTCTGTTTTATCCATCCAAATATTCAGCTCCAGGACATATTTTTTTTGAAAAAAATTTTTTTCTCCAGGCACAATAGTGTCTCTCACACCAAAGGGAATAGCTCTCAGCTAAAATGGTGCATGTGTTATAGCACATTAAATAAAAAAAGCTGATTTAATTGTTCCATAAATGTGACCTTGCTGACAGGAACACATGTACAGGAGGTGCAGCCTGCTGTGCCTATTAGGGGTTATTATAGAAATAAACTTTCATAGTGCCATTAAAATTACATGTGCTGGAAGTATCTGTTCATAAAGCCCATTGAGCAGGTGATGCTTTAGATTGGTTGAAAGACTTCCAAAGGTCTCCTGTTTTCCCAGCCACAGGAGGTGCCCAGTAGCACAGGATCATGTTGCTTGGCCAGAACTACTTGTATCATTGAAAATTATTCACAACCATCCAAAGTGCATCTTTTAATGTATACTTTCTTTCATTTTCCTAGTGATAATTTACCAACTTACCCATTTGGGCATCTTCCCTCCCTGGGGATCATGGTGGTGGAACTGCAGCACCAGCACCGTCACCACCACAGACAGGCCCACGATCATCATGGTGCTGGCAAAGTACTGGGCTAAAGGAAGAGGAGAACACAGAAATGTGTCTGGCAATTTCCTCTGAACAAAAGAAAATGATATGTTTTGTTGCTTCACATGAAAATCTCACAACACTGATTGAAGGAGTAAACACACAACTAGTATGTGTCTTCAATGAAGGAGCTATCTCTTAATACGACTGAATCACATTGTATGATATTTTGTGGCAAAATAAAATGGAAACAAAATGGAAAAGCCAAAATATTGATAGATCATGTTGAAATAATGTTGAAATTGTTCATTTATGTGTTTCACACATAGATCAAATACCATATTGATCTCATCTGCAGAAAGACTATGAAGTCACGTGGTATTTTAAGTTCAATCCTTGGTAAGCCAATCATATTTTAACTTGCTATTACAGCTTAATTCATGTATTATTATTATATTATTGCATGTATTGTTTCTGCAGACAACGAACTGTACTATACTATTCTATGACATTTCTTTTTTTTCTTCTTTTCTTTTTTCTCTCTGATTTGTAAATAATTTTTACTTTATGCAGAGGATATATTTTTATAACTCTTTTTTGCCTTCCGTTTATGTGTACAATGCACAAATAAACAAAAAAGAACTAAACCAATAAAACAATTACAACAGTGGGAGGAAAAACAATCAGCCTGTTAGTTGAAATGCATCTCTGAATTCTGAATGAAAAGACTTGTAATAAAATCAAAAGAGATGAGTGCAGTATTGTGGTTAGTTAATCTACCCCTAGTGACTAAACTGACTGACGTCTTACTTCCTAATTCACCAATATCCCAGAGCACATGCACAGCTTGCGAGCCTTGAAGCTACAGACTCGAAAAACACACAACATACACACGGAGGCGAGCACACCCACAGCTATGAGATATCGCCCTCTGAGAGAAAGGAGCAATTTTTCATTTTGATCCAGCTGTGGTGTCAGGGCACTAATCAGATTTCTCTTCGATTAAGTGAGCATAATTGGCGCTGTATGAAAACCTGTCAGAGTGAACAGAGAGGAGCATTTCATTTTGTCTTCAATCCATCAGTTCTGCTCCGTCTGCAGTGTGTTAAAATGTGTACTCCAATAAATGCGACTCTGCTAATGACTTCGTTTTACATCACCGAGCTGCTAAATGATAGTGAGCGTCTCGCCCTGCGGCCTCCCCTCCCGCCTCAGGCGCACCCCCCTCTTCTTGCCTCCATGTCTCTTCTGGTCTGTGTCAGTATGACCTTAAACTCTGCAACTCTGTCTGTCTCCTACACTCAGAGCATTGCTCACACCCTGCATCAGCAGCAGCAGCCACGACAGACGTCGGTCACTTTGAAACCTTACATGTCGTACCTTCACCTCCTCCACTGTTTTAATCCAAACTGCTGAAATGGTTGAAAGTACAAACTTTAAAACTCCCTTCAGTTTCATACACTGTTCTTGTCGAAAGCTAGACCAGAGAAGGGAAACGACTTTCAGGCGGCCTTCCAGTGGAACGTGAGAGGAAGTTTTCAATTTTTCAGTGCAGAGGCATAAACAGTAAATGGAAATGTGTCAGCCTCCACCAACAGTTTGAGCTCATCCCTGAGGCTAGAGCCAATAAGGTGAGAATGGAGAGAGAAAATGAAAAAAAAAGACTGGAAATGATTTGCTTTCTTCTGTTTCAAGGTTAATATAGGCGCCTCCCATGCTTTTTAACTATTTAACACGTTAAATCTTGTTTGTGTACAGACTGCACAAATCCACACTGTCTCCTACAGTTACAGTGTTTGAGTTTAAGTGCACTGTTTTCCCACTTGTATCTTTTCAACGTGCACTGTACGTTATGTACATAATTCATTTTAGTAGTCTTATTATAGTGCCATTTTATGTTTTATTTTCCTATCAAGAGTGACATTAAAATCTGACTTGACATTTACCCACACAGACACAGTCTCATAAAAGTGTAATGAAGCACATATTTTCCAGAAAATAACTAATTATTTTTCAATATATAATGTATTTCATAGTCATTTCAATTTATGTGGTTCCTTTTCAGGATTTCATCAAAAGCGATGGCATCGCCCCCATTAGGAACAAGTGTAGAGTGTCTCACCAATCAGAGGAACAGAGTCTGAAGTTGCGGGCATGATCTCCGCCACCAGTAGCATGAACACTGTCAGAGACAGCAGCACGGTGATGCCTGCAGGAAGACAGCAGAGGGGAACACAGTCTTTCATCTCATCTTTACCGTTCGCTAACACAGCGACTTGAACTCGAAGCGAACGTGACCTGATGATTCAGAGCAGGTGAACACAGTCGTGCATTCGTTCCAGAATGATTCCCCCGAAACCTCCTCTCAGTAAATGGCATTTTAAAACAGGCTGGCATTTTGAGGTCCAGGTGATTATCTTTTCTGTGTTTGCAGTGGGGCTTTTACTAATTTGCTATTGAATAGAATCCGACACAATTACTGATTCACAGCCGTAATGTCAGCATTAGCATAAAGGAATGACAGATAAATGGGTCAGTAATTGCGTCTGAGCCTGGTGGGCTGAGATCAGAGATACATTTTAGTCTCAGTCTATGCCTGTAATCATGTATCACTGTCTGTCTGTCTCTGTTAATGCCAGGGGGAGTGTGAGTGCGTGCGTGTTGTGCGTCACGCCCCGTACCCAATGAGATCTTCTCTCCAGAATCAGCGGGGAGCAGGAAGACCAGCAGGGCCAGACCAGAGATGAGCACACAGGGGATGAGCAGGTTGAGGCCGTAGTAAAGCGTCCTGCGGCGCATGGTGACCGTGAACGTCACGTCTGGGTATGGCTCCTTGCAACAGTCGTAATATAGTTCATTACGCTTGGCCGGGACACCTGAGGGAGAGAGGCAGAAAAGGCATGGGGCCATTCAGCAGTCAGTGCTGGAGGATAAAGGGCCAGTTTTGACCTCTGTATGACTACTAATGAGAATGAACTGTCAATGTGAAGGTGTGCCTTCCTCGGCAATATTTACACCAATTCAATATTTTTTTTGGTGTTTAAATATGCTGAAGAAAATTATATGATGAATATGAAGGGGAGATTTTGAGGCAGGACCACATTACAGCAGGTTATGGATTAAATATCTGTCCAAAATTGTCTGAATGGGCAACAGCAACTGCACCTTATGTGGGTAAAAAAACATTGACATACTGTCTTGGAATCTATATTGTGTTCACTTATATCCACACATTTGTGGAAAAGGAGACCAAGAGAGTGAGAGGCATCATTGCAAAAGGCTGTGGTAAAATCAGTGTCTTCAATGAAAAATGGGCAATTTCAATGGAAATGTTTGGCCCAAAATCCTCAACTGAAACTTCATACACACTTCAGTGGTGTGGCTAAGAACAAACAAGGAGGTATATTTCAAGTGGGTATTAAGTGACGAGCCTTAAAGTATTAAAGTCCCCCTTTGCAGTGACTCTGCAGTGACTCAGCATGGAAGCACTGTGTGGAGGCTCAAAGAGGAAATTTAATGCTACGCGGTCGGAAGTTTTGGGTGATGCCTGCTTGATTTGTTTTACTCAGCCTGCAAAAACTTTGGCTGAACTTAGAAAGTGGTTTTCACGAATGCATTACTGTGACAATGATGCAGCAAGGACTCTTCAGAGAAAGGTAGAACAAACAAAGCAAATGAAAAGTCTTTTATTTGCACACAAGGTCATGAGTGTTGTTTTTAAGGAGAAAGTGATGCAATATTGCATCTTATCATGTGTCACATATATCACCCAAAATTCCACTTCAAAGTGAAGAGAAACCAGAGTGGTATCCACAGAGACACTGAATGATTTGTACAGCACTGGGAGTATAAATCAGTTCCCTGAGATACATCCTAACCAGTTGGAGTATTCAGATTTGGCTTGTTTGGAGTAGTTGTTCCAGAACATGGAGCATTATGAATCCTGAATACAACAGATTTGATACAACTGTTGCATTTTTCTTTAGTGTTATTTGTGTTTACATGGTACCAGTCCCAAGTGTTGTAAAATGCCATGTGCGGACCAACTGTCCTCTCAATGGTCAAAAATCTCAGGAAATCTGGGAAAAACAAACATGGAGCATCAGCTGTTGCATTTCTCCTGTGGGAACAACTGCTCCAAACAAGCCCAGTCTGAATACACCCTAAGACTTGACTGCAGGAACAACAAATCGTTCTCTAGGACAAGGAAAAGGCTTAAGGGGAATCGCTTGAGGGTAAATAGAAGAGAACTCAGGAGAGGATGAAAACGAGTTCCCACTCCTTGAGTAACCACAGAGCAGCAGAAGCTGCCTGAGGGGGCAGATGACGTCCAAATATTGGATTATATTAAGTCAACATCTGTACGTTAAAGTGTTGACAAGTTGCACATATAAACTCATCCGAATGCATATGAGCTCTGTAATGTTCTCTGTTAATGTTGCATGAGCACTGCTGCGTGGGAGCGTGTAGCCTTCAGCACATCAGGATAGGATCTGACAAACCTCAAACTTTGTGTCATGTTCAAATTAGATCTCCAAAAACAAGCCTGAATTATTTATTATTGCTTAATGCGTGTCACCATGGCCTAATCTGTCTTGTTGGCTCCCATTTAGGCAAACAATTTGCATCGTGCAGCAGACAAACAATATCACCTTGGACTTCACTGAGAGAGATAAGTTGGATGATTTGTGAGCGACACTTTGATTGATTTCATATGCACGATCATTTCGAAGTGGACCTCAGATAGCATTATCTTCTCCGCCTGATTAAAAACCCAGTGGCCTGGGAACACTGTGTGTACTGTATATGTATGTGTGTGTGTGTGTGTGTGTGTGTGTGTGTGTGTGTGTGTGTGTGTGTGTGTGTGCCTGTGTGTGTTTGACAGAGTCACTCGTAACTCACTGTCAACAATCAGTAAAAATCAGCCTCAAGTGCCCTGAATTTGATTATCGCTTAAGCACCATTATGCAGCTGAATCAACTACTCATATCCTCATGTGTTGAGTGGTTCTCAATGGAGCCCTAGTTCAGGAGAATCAGCAATGTATTCACAATACGTAGCTCATTTCTTTTAGAGATTCAGTTCAAATTAATTGCACGCATTGAATTTCATTTCATTTAAACTTTGTCACCTGAACGCTGGAGAGAAATAGCTTTTGTTAGCAACCTATTAATTTGATGGATTGCCGACCTGCAGATGCATTCACCACATCCTGCGCGTATATGTGTGTGCATATGTGTGTGTGTGTGTGTGTGTGTGTGTGTGTGTGTGTGTGTGTGCACTTGCATGGACATGGGTATGTTCTGAGGCACCAGGACAGTGTGTGATCTTGGCCCGCTTGCTGCCCGGCTGTGCCTGAACTAAGTGAACCATCCCTGGGCCAGCTGTCACCCCACACTCCCATGCCCCCTGCCCCTCCATCCCCCCCAGCCAGCTGGGTACTCTCTCTGCTCACTTTGTGGGCATGTTTATGTACGCGGATGTGAATTATTCTGTTGGCCTCAGATTGACACCCAAATTTAGGTTAGAAACAATGAGTTCTCTGTTTCCACATGGAGAGACAGAGGTGAAAAATGAGCCATGAGAGAACAGGGGCTAGATCTGGAAACAAATGGCACAGACTGGCATGCTTTGTTATCTGAGCCGTCTCATCTTAATGGTGACTGTATTTTCGTGGGACAGAGACAAGGGAAGAGGCAGTGTGGAGAGTAGTGTTGAATGAGAGGATCAATTTGACATTAAATGCTTATTTGGATTATTGCTAATAGTTCAATGGACAAGTTGAGAAAAATTTCATGTCTGCAGAAAATGATTGATTCAGAGGTGCAAGATGGTTCAAACTCAGGGAACCATTGGACCTGATGGTGTCCAAAAGTAACATCATCCACTAACATCATCCCACATTTCTACCACTCAATTATCACCTCTTTTTAACCTTCTATATTTTATTTATTTATTTAAAACATGTTTTATTCATTGGGTTTGACTGATATCTGGGGAGTGACAGTAGGGAATACACCCTGAGTTCCCCTTAATTTTGCCACGGGGATGAATCTGAATCTGGACAGGTCAGTCACACCATTGCATCTAAAAGGGGCAATTTTACAGTCTCCAGTTGACCTAAAAGCTTGTTTTTGGAGTGTGGAAGGAAACCCAGAGAAAACCAAGACAGCATTACTGTTGCTGCACTGAGCACTGAGCTCTGTGACTGGGGCTGCTACGCAGGGAAATGTCAGAGAGGAGGGCAGCGTAAGAGCAAGTCGACATCGCTACACAACATCTGCTGTCAAAGCTGCGTCACACTGACTGACTGTCTAACTCTCACAAATATGACACGAAGGGTCTGGCTAATGCTAGAAGGGTGTCCGTCTGAGTCTTTCATAATTTCCCTCAGGGAATTTGCCTCTCAAATACATCCCTCAAATGCCGGGAGTGCTGTCAGTCAGTAAACTCATTTTCATTCCTTTTATGTTTTTTTTTTTTCCTGAAGAATGAAGTCAATCAAAGCTTGAGGACTTTTTCCACTCAGAAAGATGTTGAGAAATTTATTTTAAATGAACAGCTCATGATAATCCTATCTCAAGAAACCCAGACAGAAATTGCAGGAGTGTCATGTCCTCCTCATTTCCTTTTTCATTTTGTTCCAGTGGCGTTAAGCTCCTGGATGTCCAAGAATGTGCCTCTCTGTTTTTCTGCTTACCCACAAGGTCCCACTCCCCATTTGGTATGTAGGTAGAGATGTCAACATCCATCATCTGGAGGTCCAGCAGCCAGCCGTTGTGGGTCCAGGAGCCAAACTTCAAGTCACATTTCTGCACATCAAAAGGAAACCACCGGACGTCGATATAGCAAGTACTTTTCAGGATGCCTGGAGAGAAGCATTAGGGAAACGCAATCAACTTAAGGTCACTTTTCTTAATTGGTTCTAAATTTGTGAACATGTTGAGTGTCTCACCCGGTGGGATGTACTGGCAGGATCCTGAAGCATTTACCAGAACGTTTGTATGAAAAGTCGCATCAAATCTCTCATCAGCGCTGCAGGGGCAGAGGAGTAGATGATATTAAAAACATATTTTGAACTTTTTTAAGTGGTTGTCCCCAAGAAGAAAAAGGGAATAAAACTGACTGGATCTTAAGTGCAGAGGCAAATGAAGGTGACAGTGCGAGCGAAGGGGATTAGTGTAGATCAAGACAGACAGTGTTTAATTTCACCGATCGTCCTCTGCAAATATGTTGTCAGCCATCATGAATGACGTCCTTCAAACGGTCAGGCGTTTTGTGTACTCGATAATCAAGCTGCGGACGGCACAATCATAAAATTACATATTTCATACAAGAAGTGGAAATATCTGTCTAACACTGAAATGTCTGACAACCCTTTTATCCTGCACAGTTTAATAATAATGTGCCACAAATCAGTCAAGGCTAAGTGAATGCCTCTCAGATAAGGGGAAAGGTTTTTAAAACATCCCTCAAATGGTTTTGTATTAAAATCTATGCAACCCATTAATTGCAAAGGACTCACAGAGCATATTTCTCAGCTGCAGGGCTCACAGAACATTTCTATTTGCAGCAAAATGTCAGGCTGGGGAGGCAAGGACTAACAGAGACACCCCAAAGCAAATTCTGTCATAGATTTTTAGGTTTTTGTACAAGATCAATTGAAAACAAAACAGAAGAAAACAAACCAGTCTCAATAGACTTCCTTCGATGGCAGCACAGGATTTATTAATGTATTTACTGTATAAATCATTAGTCGTGTTAAATTATTCATACTGCCAGTAAGCTGTGGCTCCTTCAATAGCCCTACAAGAGATATTCAATTGAGAAATAAATCCAAGCAAAACTCACACCCTCATCTGTTCCTTCCCATCTTTACATTTCTACCACTTATAGTGCGAGTAGAAGCAGCCAGAAAGAGTGAGCGGCATACCTAAACTCTCCCCAAGGGCTTTTACGTGGACAGGTAGAACATAAATTTTAGCAAAGTGCAGTGGGACGGAGCCCAGAAATCAAATAACAAGCCAATGCTTTACCCAATGCAAATATATTGCTCCTCTATCAATCTGCACCAAATCACTGTATTCACTAAGTGGACAAACAAAAAAGTCGTGAGAACAGCGGTAATCGTTTCCCACCCTTTGCTGAGAATAAATGAGCTAAATTAGCATTTGGCCTTGTCGTGGTGTTTGCAATACCTGTGCCTAACACATATTAATTGTACAGCATTAGCATTTAAAAACACTCCTGCAGAGTCTCGTTCGTTAGACCATCTGTCAGAATACTGATGCAGGATGTGTTAAACAAAAGCCGGCTATTCAAAATTAAAATTCGGTGCATATCTGGACGAGACTGCAGATTGTTTTGACTGTTTTTTCTTTTGAGGATTATTGAGAGATTATTAAAGATTAAATGAAATTAGGATGCCTGCGTGACAGGAGATACCACAACTCCTAATCTTCAGCACATCTTAATCAGATTGTTACGTTAGTAGAACATGTTTGATAAAGGTCAAATATTTCACATGGGAGAGATAAGGGCACGGTGAAGGTGTTGAATCCCAATGGAGTTGTTTCACCTCCCACAGGATCCCTTCATCGATTCACCTGTTTTTTTTTCGTTTTTTTTTTTTTATCTGTTTTTTAAATCGAGTGCAAAACCAAAAGGCACATCTGAAGAATAAATAACCTTCAAAAGTCATTGAGTCTTTATATAATTCTTAACTTTTCCAGGCTTCAGCAAAGTACCGAACAATAGAACAAAGACAAAAAGTGATATGGCCTCGCACACTTTGGCATTGCAACCAAAAGCACTGTTGCAGTAAAAACAATCATCAAGATGTGCTGCATAGATAAAGAAAGCTGTGTAGAATCACAAAGCATCTTCTCATGTAAAGACAGCAGCTCGACAGCGAGACGACTTACATTATTTACATGAAAAACACAGCAAATGCAGAAAACGGCGTCCTGCTGTGTCCCCCCTTCCCAAGTGTCTGCAGATGGTGAAATATTCAAAATCATGACTGGGCTGGGACAAATGTTTCCTATATTATTCATCTCCAAATGGATTTTGGATCGTCATCGTCCTGACATGGCACATACAAAGCATACAAGTTGTCTGGCTTTTAGATAATCTACCCGACAAGCCTGAGCAGTGCAGGCAGAGACAGTGACATCACACATCCACCACTGAAACAACACTGAAGCAGGCGTACGAACAAAAGAAGCTTCCAGACAGCACCAGGCAACTGCAACTTGTGCTGAAATGACTTACAAATCTTTAAAACTTGGCCACTTCTGTGTCTACAGACACAGAGGGACCGCACTTTAGACACGCAAACCAGACTGGCTCGGAGAGCAACCCCGGTTAAGGCTGGTTAATCCAAAGGTTGTTCCTCACTCTAGGGTACACTTGAAAACCAAAAAGTTCATAGCGCTGCCCTCTGCGGAAAGGGAAAGATGAGATGATTTGAGGTAATGGAACAAGGGCTGCCTTTTAGACAGCTTCTCCTCCAAGTGGAAAAGGTGTTGCTATAAACAGAGACAGTGATGCAAATATGAACAATGAAGATTTTTACCCATCATTCACACGTTGTGTCCACTTGGCCGTACCTGTCGAATCATCAGTGTTGCATCAGCACCAGTGTTGCTATCTTGTTTATCACATCTCCCCACATTCCTCTCACAGGGTCTAGTTATAATTTTGCACTGGTAAAATACTGTTTCTCATACATTATGTGCTTTACATGTTTTACTGAAACAAACCAGATGAATTGCTACTGTTATCTTTCGAAATCGACGCTTTAGGAACTCAGTCTCAAAGCTTGTTGCTATTTATACACCGTATATAAATGCTCTTTCTGCTGTGGAGTTAAGCATTTTTTGTGTTTCTTATCTTGTATCTTTTTGGGTCCCTTCAGTGGCATAGGCTCTGCCATGACCTAATTTCCAGATGGAGATCAGTAAAAGTTCATTTTATCTTGTAATTCTGATCTTTTCTGTCTAGCTTGTAGAAACAAACATTGATGATTTATATCGCATGCATAAGGAATGTCACTTTCAATCTGCTCCTGTGTCAGGACTATATTGTCATTATCATTAGGAATCACTGATCCCCACTGTAAGCTGCTTAATGTTCTGTATCATCCCTGTTAGAAAGCCAGACCTCTGGTTTCTCCTTGCCTGTCTTTCATTTATGCACTCACACACACACACACACACACACACACACACACACACACAGACAAACTCCAGTTAAGCGGGAAACCTGTCACTTCTCCCGCCGAACAACAATCTTCAATCACCTTGAAGGAGGAGCTGAAAAGCCAGAACCATCAATCACCTTCAAGTCTCCCTTGTATCGTGTTGTCTTTCCCCCATTACTAGTGTGATTCCTTACAAGTGTTGTGTGAAGGAAGGGGTGCATCCTAAGCAGACATGAGAAAGATTGATGCACAAAAAAACATCTTGCTCCCCTGTTGAATACCATGTCTTGCAGCTTGACAGTTTTATAATGGTCAGCAATCACGGTTACTTTCTCCCTCATTGTCTTTTACAGTCAGCAGTACCATAAAAAAAGCTGTTTTACTCACATAAACATGAGCAGCAGTCAGATACCACTCTGTTATTTCTTCATGTGGTATTCCCTCGCACATTAACATGATTTATACATAGTAAGGGAGCTGCTCATTCATGCAGGGAATCTCATCATGTTGCTCCGTGTGTGAAAATGTAGAAGAATCTTACCTTAGCCATAATCACATGGCAGTCTGTAAAGCATCAGACTCTTGTCCCCTTTGATTGCGGCTTATATAATATGCTAATTTATCTAGGAGGCTCAGCAGTAAACAATATAGCAAAAGAATGGTAATCAGCTCCCTTCCTCTAGAGCACATCATTATCATGATTGCGAACCTTTAAGTTTTCTGAGAAAAAATGAGCAGCATGAAGACCTGTATTACTTTTACCAATGTGTGAGAAAAGTCACGTCGTTCCACATCAAGCAACACATAAATACACAACGCCTCAAGCTTTCTTTTCTTTCTATCTCACAGCTGTTGAGTAAGAGGATAAATGCTGCGATTGCTGTTAATTTGCCAAGTCGGCGTCTGTCCGTAATTTATGTTCAAAAGCAGCTTGTGTTTATGAGCCGTGTTGTAAATGTATACAACATATAATATAAAACAATATCTTTGCCGTGGATTCTGAGAAAACACGCCACTTTGTTAACGCAGCACAGACACTTGGTTGAAACAGCAACAGAAACGAGAGCTGGTGAACTGTTTAAGAGGCAGCTTGTGCTTGTTTCTAATAATCCCAGTCCATTTATCTGGCAAAACTAAGAAAATGAATGAAATCAGCTGTCTGAAATCAGTTCAGACATGTAGGACTTGGAATCAATGTGAACACTCAGCGTAAACAAACTGAATTAAGTTAAACACAAATAGAGGTGTATTAGACAACTGGGACACTAAATGCTGATTTATGTCACCTTAGATTAACTCATTGTATTTTCCAGTAGCTTATCTGCTACTGGGCACAATGTTTTCAGTAGTCCTATCCCCACTGTCCAAACTGCAGGGAACAGATGCAAAACCTCCTGGGAGTTTTGGTTTATGGCCTCCCACAGGGAATCTGCTCAATCATCTCATTAAACAGGGCCATAACTGCAAGTGAAATCTCATCTGGGGAATATTTGTTTCCACCGTGTTATTGGTTAAACACAGCTCCGACACACTTCTCTGACAGTTGTGGCTCTGTAAATGTGTTGCTGAGAAAATGTTGGTGTGAATTTATGGATAAGAGGGAGAGGAGAGCAGAGAAAGGTAATAATAATGATAAACAATAATATAGTAATAAAAATAATAATAAAGTAATAATTTTGAGATGTTGGAGAGCAGAGATGAAACCTTAGGAGTGGAAATGCATCCAGAGCTATTGTACCAGCACTGATGCAGCTTCATAAATTACTTTAAATAGTTCTACTAAAATTGGCTTCAGAGTCTGCGCAGGATAGTATTTATAGCAAAGCATTTGTTCAAGAGGAGCCCAGTCCTTAGCTTCACTATGGACTGATTGTTAAAGCAACTCTTACTTTTTCCCCTGTGTCCACACTCATGCTAATGTAAGGTTGAGAAGTTAGTTCATGGATTTGAATAATTCACTAAAAATGTGTTTAACTGTTTTCATAATTACCTTACATGTTTGTACATGTACAGCTGCATCCTCTGCAGAAGTGAGCATTTGGTGAATGCACTTCTGTGGTGCTTTGACATTCACCTCAAACTAAGTCCTTCTAGCTTCTGATTGATTGAGTTTAGAGGGGGAATTGTCCAAGTATGGAGAGGAGCAAAGGGCTGCTTAAAAGCTATCCATCTTCATCCTACTGTTCCCCTCTGTAGAGTGGCCCCAAGTATCAAGTCCTCACGTTATACTAGCATGATTTATGGCTATAGCACAAGCCCTGGTGCTGCATTTTCAGCAGAGTTCCTGTTGACTTATCCTCTTGTTAAAATCATTTTCTACAAGTGATTTATTCTATGTCCATGCTCATGCAACCAACGCAGGTGACAGGCCTAACGACTGCATTGCAAAATGGATGTGTGGGGAATATGAGATGTGCAGCTGTGCCACAGTATTAAAAGTCCGGGGTATGGAACAAGACAAAACTGGCTGACTGGGTAGATGAAGGGTTTTTGAGGATGTCCCACCTGTTGTAGAGGAGAATATCTGGCACCCAAACCAGATTGGAAGGGAACCGCAGGTTCTGGACCCCGGGGTAGCTCTCTGGGTTCCATGACAGGTAAATGTCTGTCCAATACTGAAACAAACATCACAGAGAGTAAGAGAATCTACATAAGAAGCTAAAACAAAACACGTGATAATATGAGCACATTTTGAATTAAAATTTGATAAATGCCACATTTCTGGCTCTTTGCTGCCTTTGGTTTGCATCCAAGCCAATTTGTTGTTTCTCTTGTCACTGATACCTTTCTTGGCAAGATGGCATATTTGCAATGTTCACAGCTTTGACAGAAACACGTTTCACAGCTTACAGAGTGTTGGCATATTCCATACATCATCTGTGCACCCTTGCACCTCTCGAACGGTATAAAACATCCTGGTCTGTGGCGCCATTAGAAGTCAAACACTGTCCTTGTATGCAGGCTGATATCCCAGCACCAGTTGGCTCTTACTCCTCGTTTCCCACTCTGATCATAGAGATGGCAGTGAGACCTCGCCAAGCCAGCAGTTGCTGGCTCTGACCCCTCTGCACTCCCATTTGAGCCTGGTCCATATTCAGCAGGGTCTAACACAGCTCAGCATGAAAGCGTTTAAAACCAGGCCGTTTACATACACTGTGCCCTGTCTATGCCTCTTTTTTTATGACTTGGTCTGCAGTAAGATGATGTTGACTGAGCCTGAGGTGACTGTACAGTGATTGACACACACAAGCTATCATACTCCATCTCTGCTAAAGTCTTTGTCCCTTTAAGTATACTTGTGAGATGTCTTTTGCTGAATAAACTATGTAGACCCGTGCTTCTTATTATGTTTTTATGACTCACACTAAAGAAAAAAAATAATTTGCTGATCCCTGAATACAGGAAAAAGGTCTTGGAAGTTTTCACTTTCTTGTCTGAAATGAATGGATTGCAAAATTATCGTGGCTTACTTTACTATCATAGCGATGCTATTTCTTACAGTCAAATACATGAATGCGTGCGGGCGAGGTACAGTATCCATACGACAAAATCTCATGTGTGTCACCTCCTGGGATGATCTTTGACATTACTGCCTATTCAAGTGTAAATTTAAGCACGTTAATGTACTCATTTGTATATGTGCCTGTTGTGCTGTGTGTGTATGTGCGTGCATGTGTGTGTGTGTGTGTGTATGTGTCAACATATACAGAAGTCACATATAGATGGAGGCGCTCAGATGTTGTGGCCACAGGGCACATTCTCTACAGAGCAAACACAGTCCCATTACTAATGTGGCCACAGTACACCGGGCACATCTGTTCCATCATGCACATGGATGTCTTTGAGTCCATCTATATGCATACAGTACATGCATCACATATATGTTCTTTGAAGTAATGTATGTTTCTGTGCCCAGTGTCAATGCCTGCATACTTAATCCCATTTTGGTGACATTTACAATCAGCCAGAAAAATCCAAGGTCTGATGCAAACCTTTCTACAAGCATGGAGAGATGCCATGCTTTTCAAGTGGGCCTGCTGACATATGTCTCCATTCATGCAGCTAATGACTTAATCACTACACTTGTCATCTGTGGGCCTTGGCAGTTTGGTGCTAGAGAGCGTTTCTTTCATGTTTGCTGGCTGGGAAAGCACAACCAACAGCCAGTGGGACAAATTACAGCTCGGTAACTTTGTAGTTTGTCGGGAACACATGAGGAGGACACTCGAGGTGTACAAGGTAACAGCTGTCTAGGAATGGATTGTTATCATTATGCAACAAAAAATTAGGAAAGCAACATTAATTTCAGAAAACTAGCTATCAGTCTGATAATTAGTTCATTACATAGAAAACGGTGTGAAATTCATTATTTAAGGATAGCACATATTTTAGGGACTAGGATGCGTGCATGAAATGTCGCGTCCTATACATTTTATAGCAGCGATTGATATTTAACTCTGTGCCTCTCTTCATTGTGCAAGTGGTCTGTTCCCTACAAATTTACTGTTACTGCAGGCTCCGTACTGGGTTCAGGGAATATACTCCTGAAAAATGTTCCTAAATGGATCATAAAATGCAAATTATTAGTTCCAGTCACAGTGTTCCTCCTTTGTGGCCGGGTAAAAAAAGAAATTACAACACCTATATTTAGGCCATCTCTACCACATTTCTGGCCTCAATTCAAAACAATAGAGGTGAATGGAGGTTTAACTTGTGATGCTCACAACACTGAATACATTTATTTTAAAATTCCAGCACCAGCATATCATTCCTGACATAGTGTCCTGGTGACTCAGTGTAATCCTCAAACATCAGTGAGCAGCTATTTTTGGGACTGCATCGTATTGCAATGAAAACTGGTCGCAGCAGGTTGTGCGGATTATAAATCTTTAAGGTAACAACAACAAATCCCTCATTATCATTGATTATTAGCAACTTTTCAGGGTAGTGAGCACTACAAATAGGATTCTTATCACCTACAATGTGCCTGGAAGGTGGGAGAAATGCATTAAATTCAGGTGAGAGAGGTTTTATGGTAATTTGCGTGAACTATCTTTTAAAGGGCACCGTCCCATCAGCCACGGGGGCTGACTATATTGAAGGACACTAAGGTAACACCCAGTTCCTGGAAAAGTTTAAGCTCATTTCAATTCTCACAGTTAAAAACCATATAAAATCCAATCCATTCAGATGTGGGACATTCATGGACTGATAAACCTGTAATCCTAAAATCCTCCATGATGCAGCTGAAGTGAATCCATCCCCTCTCTGAACTCGTTCCTGTGCTTGTCAAGGTTCCTCCAAAATCTGCTGCATCTGCAAAGCCCCAGTAAGCCATACCAAAGTGAATGCCAGTATTAAAGAGGTGGCCTCCTGAATTATTGATCCATTCATACCTTGTGAGCCAGTCAGTGTCCAATGCAACCTGAGTGTCAGCCGTGAAATGTGTGCTGACTGTGGAATCTGTGAAAATGAGGCTGTTGTACCTACGTGACTGGTCCCATTTTCATTTTCAGACAATAATGGAAATATCTGTTTCTTATTGTGTTCTATAATGTGTGGAGTTGGTGAGATTGCTCTTCTGCTGCATTATGGAACAATCTGTATTCAACAGGTTATAAAGTTTGCTTCAGAAAAACACCTTTGAAATTGTTTAACAGTTTGACAATTTAACAATTGCCATATGTTTGGTTGACCAGCTTTGGTCTCCAGCACCTGAGCTGTAAATGTTTGTTACTTCCGAGGCCAAGAACAATGCAAACTCACTACAATGATGTTGTGTTGCATTATGAACTAGGTGTACAAAAACTCAATTTCAGAAGCATATTGTGTGCTGGTCAAAGGCACAGCATATAATGTTTGTTCTGGTAAACAGTGACTCTGTTTTTCTCTGATTTTGTCTGAAAACCAAGTCCAATTTATTCATTTTGCTGCAGCTGCATCATTATGGGTATTCTAAAAAGACACATCACAGCTATAAATGGAGCCAGGAGTTTGCAAATGATCACTTTGATCACAAAAAAAAAATCTCACTTGCTCCCATAACATCAGTGGTAAAAGAAAACAATACCAAAAAAAACATAAAGTGAGGAACCTGATGCAAGGTTGTAAAACAGCCAGATAAATCTTAAAAAAAACAATATTTTATTGCTGCCCTCCTGTAAAGCTCAATTCAACACACAATATAACACTGTTATCAAATATCAGAAAAGAACAAATACATCAATTTTCCCTGAAGTTGTGACACGAGCAAACTTCAAGCTTGTCTTTTATTGTGTCACAGGAGACCCTGAATATTACCATCAAACTATTTTACTATTCTTTTCCCTTTTCTGGGTCACATTGTGTTGTTTTATGTTACAAACAAAAAGGTTATTGGCTTCAGCTCAAATCATACCTGTGTCAGTGCCTTCAAAAGCACAGCAGGGCCCACAGCACAAAAACAACACATGCAAACACTCCAAAACTATGCTATGTGCCAATTATCATGCAGTGATCACACAGAAAGTGCTTGGAGAGGAGACGTACCAGCTGCAGCCAGGCGTTCGTGATCAACACTTGGTTCTTTTCATCCTGCAGGGGAACAGGATGAGAGAGAGAATAACCAACAATGAATAGGTGTTTCTGTAGACAGATAATGACTAATAATCTTTTGTGGGGTGAGCGGAAATAAAGAAATAAATGTGGCTTATCTGTTAAGCAGTAGGTGAGATTATGAGACAGATTGGCAATGAAGTTAACAGCACACAAATGACTCAGAGCCAGATTGCTCGTTGAATGACAATCGTTTCTATGTCTGATGAGATTCTTATACTGCAGCAAAAATCACACTTTGCCATTTTAAACAATACTGAAATAATAGATGGGGAAAGACAGACATGCAGTCTACACAGAAAATGAACATCATCATTGTGCAGACATGCTGCAGGTTTACAACAATGAGATGTGTGAAACTTTTTGTATCAACTCATGAAAAATGAGCAACTGACTCTATAACTCTGTTTCATGGTTTTCCACAAGGGTCAGTTCATGGTCAAATGGTCAGAGTGGGGGGTGGGATAGGAGGAAATAGATGAATCTAGACTGACAGAATTCAAGGGAAGTGGCGCAGACAAAGGATGTGATAATTCATAAGAGAAAATGATAGAAAGAGGTCAGCATGAAAAACAGATAAACCACAAAAAACAATGCCTGAGGATTTTGTTAATCTGCAGGCTCCTATATGACAGAGACAAGTTTCAGGTGCTTTAATGGTCTAACACACACTCACACACTGCATGTGTGTCTCGCTTATTACCTCCCTCTTACCCTGACAAGAAGTGCAAACTGCTGCACAGTGAGAGCAGCATCTGCTCTTGTATTCCCTCATGGATTCCTCCTCTAAATTAATTTATTTAAGTCTTTCTTCATATTTCACATCTCAGCAGACCTAATCTACTCTACACTTTTATTTTCAATCAGTTTCATTGTGTTCTTAAGGACCTGCTATCCCACACATATTTCATGCCAGATTACAGAGAAACTCAGGTTTCTATAAATTCATTTCATGTAAATCAACTCAAATCAATTTATCAACTTCCACAAAAACTGCTGTTAAAGCCAGTAACAAATGATACATTGTATCTCTCAGGTTTTCCTCCGATACAAAAAACTATATACGTAGATGTGCAAACTGCGGCACCCCAAGATGAATTACTATTGACTCTAGGAATTACTGCAGAGCATCAAAGTCCATGATACATAAAATCCATTTGAAAACATGCCTTAACTAGGTGTCATCACTACACAGCAAACTCATTGATCTTACTTCTCTGTATATTGGAATTTCGATTCTTGCACAATCGTCGCTCCTCTCTTTCCTCCCTGCCACTACACCTCGCTATACCAGCCTCACTCCAATGTTATCTCCACCTGTCCTTTTTGATCTGACCTGTTTTTAAACAGCCTCTTTTCTCCACCTTTGAAATAGACTGGCCACCCATTGTGTACCTCACAAAGCAACATTTTTCTGTCGTTTGGTGTGTGTGTGTGTGTGTGTGTGTGTGTGTGTGTGTGTGTGTGTGTGTGTGCTTTCAGGCTCACAATTGCGGAGCTTTAGCCCTGTCTTCCAGGTTGCTGTGTTTTCACTCTATTGTGTGCGTGACCTCTCTTTTGTAGCGTTTTGTGGGATTTCGCTCAGCTGCAACAGGCAGTATCAGGCCTGTCAAACCCACTATAAACCATAATCTCCTCATAAATCTTTTCTGATTGGGTTTAGACAGACCGCCCAGGAAGTGATGGACACTTGCATTTCATGAAAAGCTTCTTAACTATATTTTATTGCAGGTCTGTCCACTTGGGCCCACAGGCTATTGCCTCAGAGCAGAAACGGAGCAGATTTCCATTCCAACTACTCATGTGTGGTGTTTGGATGCTCTCCTTGTGTGCAAGTGGGTTTCGCAGTCCAAAGACATGCATTAAGTGCAAATTGAGACTCTAAATTGTCCCTAGCTGTGAGTGAGAGAGTAAATCATGTGTGTGTGTGTGTGTGTGTGTGTGTGTGTGTGTGTGTGTGTGTGTGTGGCGTGTGTGTGTATGTGTGTGTCCAGGGTATTTCCTGCCATCGCCCTGTATACACTGGAGATAGGCTTTAGCAAATTCCTGACTCCCCTGACTCTCTAGAACTCTCCAGCAGTCTCCAATGTTGTTGTGGGGTCATTGACAATCTGGCCTATTCAGTTTATCTATAAAGCTGTGTTGGTTTTATCCTCAGGAGATAACAATATTTTCCAAAATCCTCTCGTTCAAAGTTGTTTCAAAGTTCCAAAATCAATGCACACAGTCAGGAAATAAAATCCAATGAACACTTTAATTGTATCTCAAAATCCCTTATTGGGTTGCCTGCAAAGCGCCTTAGTGTAGATTAATATCAGTGCTTGTGAAAATAGATCTCCAACATGGCACTCTGGTACAACAGAGCATGGTGCTTGTAACAGATCTGTTTTCATGTCTCTTGCACAACAGTGGTACCAGCTGCACAATGAGAAGTGCTCTCGGCTCTCTGTGGATATATGTTCTTAACACTCACAGAATAAAAAGTGAATACTAGATTGTTCAAACAGTAAAAGTTAACTGAAATACTATGAAGGTTTTTCAGGAACATTTTCTATCAATGTCAACAACTAATGATCTATAGCAGCTTTTCTTTCAGCCTTGCTTACTTTTGAGCAGACGCCTGCATTTTAATTCACTACATGGTGGTGGTTACGTGAGTATTCAAGTTTCGTATGATGAGGGTGAAATAGTATTGAATAAAGAATTGCAGCAGACAGGAAGTCAGTTGTTAGCATGAGCTGATACGGAGAGGAAAATCATACAATTTCATATTCAAGCAACTTGAGATCTCACTCTTGTTAAATCTGTACTAAATATGATGTTAATGACATTTCATCATTTCATTCAGAGATGATATTGACAAGTTTACATTACTTAGCTAGCTAGCTTTCCTTGTACTTTCCTAGTACGTTTTCGTGCAAAAGCTGAGTTAAGTAAATGTTGCCTATTGTCTGGTGTTACATCATTTATATGTGAGAGCAGAAGTGATCCTCTAAAACTCCCATTTGTTCTCTATTTCCAGCAAAACAGGAAATGTAAAGAAGGATGCTTAAACCGTAGAATTGTGCATCCATTTAGATGACCGTCTAAAACAGTGAAACCGGACTTCTTTGTAAGCAACATGAGGCACATGGTGGCTCCTCTGGAGTGGGAGTGGGAATGGAGTGGGACCACTTCTGCCATGTTCTGTCAGCATGTGTGTATATCTTTCACTGGACATGCTCCTGCCCCAGTTTCCTGGTTGGAGAGTGGCCCAGGAGCAGATGGAGGAATCAAAGGCCACATTAACTACACGTATATGCACAACCGGCTTTACATTATTCACTACTGCCCAGTAAGCATTAATTCGCTTGGTCCTGCCAGCTTATCCATTATACATCAAGTCAACTAACAACATGGATGACAACAAGACAAAACTAGACATACACACTTGCAGTCAACAAAAATCAACCCTAGATATTAAGAATAACAATGTATCTTAAACTTTTTTTGTATGTTTTCAATAGTTTTTCTAGACTTTGAATTAAACTTCAAAAGAAAGAACCAAATGGTTTCATCTCATTATCTTTGAAACGTGCCATATGTTCTCTCTGGAGATTGCCCTGCCCCTGAACTTGGTGGCTCATGTTTTCAAGCTCAAAGGACACAGTCAAATGTTGTTTCATATGGGCTGTACGAGACCTGCCCTTATTAATAATAGATTGTAAATCCTATATTATAGACCAGTGTGCTGCTCTTACCACCACGTAGAAAGACGCACACGTCTTGTGACAGCGCTGGCTCAGGGATGTGACAGGGTGTCGGCTTGAGTTTTTTGGATGAGCGCGCTGCCTGTGTGGTGGGGTTAAAAGGCAAGAGCCTTTGTGTGTATTTTAGAGCGAAAAAGGTGGACTATTTGGGGAATTGCAAGAAACACACGATGAGGAACTAGGCAGAGGACATAAAATGAGATGTGACAGAAAATCTGCCCAAACCACAGAAGTGTTGATTTAAGAACCAAAAAAGAGTTGAAAGGGGGGATTGTGGGCACAGTGATCTAAATGTGGTTCCTCTGTGTTTCTGGGCATGTGTGTATGTGTGTTTGCAGTTGGATTCATAGTGATATTTTGACAAGTTTTTCTATTTCCACTTTAAATGTTAGATATGAAAAGGGAGGAAGTAGACTTGCACAAACAAGAAATACTCTTCTATTTCTCCACAACAGAAGTCTGTTGCTTGTAAAATGAAAATATGTACACAACTGCTGCAGGATGAATTCTGGGCTCAAGGTGAGCTGTATATAAATTCACCCATTGTACATCCACTGTTATCATGAAAAGGACACAAGATGAGGACCATTTTTGCACCACGCTGTAAATAGTTCCATATTACAAAATTGGCATTATTGGTGGCTTTAATATGGCCCCCTATGAGTAAAGACCTTTACTTGGAAAAAGTCTTGGGAAAGCGCTTTAAGAACTGCAGGTTTTCACTTCATTTTTTATCCCTGGAGGTTGTTGCTTTGTAAATTCACATCAGCCTTTCTTTTGAATTTGTTTGTAGTGCTCTGGTTGTGAATTCCTTTTTAAAACACAAATATAAAAGTTCTCTGAACATATAAGAAAATGACTTGCATTATTCAAAAAAGGCACATCAAAATAGCAGCGATAAGATTGTGCAGGTGATAGAGAGAGGGTAGGGAGCAACTCAGCTGAAAGACAGAGGAAAAACTGCAAGGATGCACATCTCAGGACTGACACTGACTTTTCTTTTTGAGTGGAGGGAAGGTTTGTACGCCTGTGGTGCCACCATATGAACCGAGGTCGGGGGAAGAAACAAAGAGCTTGTGGTTTCAAAGATGAATATTTCTCCCTAGTAGAGCACTGATGGGGTAACATTACCGGAATGGCTTTTTTTTTTATGTTGAGGGGAAAATGAAGTGTGTAAACTGCAAATGTGCCCTGTCAGTGCAGACAAATCGGATGCCAAAAAAAGTACCAAAACTTTGAGAAAAAGTATTTAACTTTCACACTTTTGTTTTCCAAAACAAAGTCTACATACAGAAGCTGCTGCACTCACCACATCAATGATCTGTAGCAGCGTGAGGCCGAGTTCCACCACGATCGGAGCAGAGTCATTCTGGACTGGCCTCTCCAGACGATTGTAGTTGACCATCAGGTCACGATACAGCTTCCTCTGGTACATACCGCCATGACAACCTGGAGCAGGAAGAAGGGGACAGTGAAATAAGAGAGAATAATGACGGATGGAGGAAGAGGGGAATGGGAGAGCAGAGGGCAAACGCAAGTAATAGCAGAGTTAAAAGAGTGACGAGGAAGGCGAAAAAGACCTGAGAGAGGAACAATTGATAGACTGAAGAGAGAAATGGAAGCAATGGTGAAGGAAATTGTTCATTTAAACTGTCACATTTACATTTTCGCAAAGGCTCAATGAACCGAGTGATCTAATAAAATGTCCTCAAAATAAATCTTGTAATATAATCAACAGTAATATTGCAATTATTCTCCAAATCTCACTGGAAATCCTGATTAAGTAATGACTTGCTGAACATCATGAGCTTTATTAACTGAGTGAACTTTAATTATGTTGACTGTGCTTTAGTTTTTCCCTGTATTCCTTAGGCTTCATTATGAGATTTACACCACTGATGCACATGACAACACAGTCCATGAGGAAGGTACAATCGAGGGACATCAGGATATTTGCCAGTAGAATTGCTTTCTCCAGTGTAACCTATGATACGTCATAGACTCATAGACTGATTATGAATTAGATTTTGCAGAGGTATAGTTTACTCTTGAACCACTTATATAACAACACACTGGGCTGTTATCTCAGCCATGCTACAAACAAATTGTTTTCCTCGGCTTTATCTGTGACATTGTAAAATAATATCAGATAATTCAGTCGGTGTGGAAGGCACTGATAAACAATCTCTCGCCGACGGGGACGTCGGATCAAAAGCAGTTTCTGGGTGTCCCCCTGCAGGACATTGACAATCAACATATTTGGTTGTTGACAGAGCGAGCAAATCTGAGCCCACACCACGCGGCAGCAACACTTCGCTGTTCCCAGTTTTTAAATACAATTAATGGAGCCGCTGCACCGAACCACTGGATGGTAATTAAGATGTGATCAGGCTAATGGCGTTACCATCTGTTGCGCCCATAATTGGGAGAAACTCTTTCATTCCTTCTGGGGAAAAGCCTTCTCCGTCTTTGTCACAATCAGCGTCAATGCGTGTGAGTGTTTCTGATCCTGCCCCCTGCTGTGTACAGTTATATTGTGGGTGGTTGTTCACATACAGTATTTATAGAAACGTAATCTACCCTAGGGCATCCATGACTCATGATCATGTTAAGGAAAATACAAGATCGATAAAACATTAATTGTGTACTACATTAATACTACAAAGCACCATGTTCAGTAGCATGTCACTAGCATGTCTTGCTAATGTCTTGGTTAGAGATGCTAAATATGGGATTGTAGTCCAACCTGTAAGTCTTAAAATGTATTAAGTCTAAAATTCAACCACTTTTTCACTTTTCAGATTTCTTTATGAGCATGAAATGAGTAAACAGTGTCTGAAATGAAGTCATCCACAATTGCCAGTTAATCACAGTTTGACCTTTTGGTTAACACTCGGACTTTCACTACTGACATTCAGAAACATCTTTCAGCTTTTTCTTTTTTCATCTCTGCCACAGTGGAGCAGACAGGGCATTATGACAGCCCAGGAGGGGGCAGTAATTTGACACTTTTGACACTTATGGAACCCTGCCTGACTAAAGGATGATCCGACGAGGATCGTCCTATGTGGGCGTTATGACATCTTGGGTGAGTTGCTGTTTTTGTTTTTCTAAAATTCAGCAGATTTGCAAGACAAGTCTTTCCTTAAATAATCTACAAACCGAATGTCACATTGTCTGGTAAAAGCACATTTCATTTGACAGGCTGTTTGTTTGACAAGTTCAGTTCTCTCTGGATCCTGACCCTTATTCTCATTCATACTAGATCCAATGCAGGGACTATGGACTGGATTTTTCAAGGCTGGACTGCGCTGAAAAAAAAAGAAAAAGTAAAAAATAAACTGTCAACATGAAATGGAAGACGCTGTATTGTGATAAAAATTCTAAACACGATGAGTTTATGTGTCTTGCCAAGGTTGCCACGAGCTTCTTCCTCCTCCAGCAAGTGTCTCATCTCAGCCAGAACCAGAAAGGTCTCACCCTGCCTCTCCCCAGTGACCCTTGTCCAAATTAGATGTTCTCATAACATATTCAAGCGATTACAGAGTGACAGTCAAAACATGAGAGCGCCATCAATGACTGAGTGGTTGAGTAATTAGCAAATGAGGCAGAAATAAACAAAAACAGCTCCCTGTTTGCTGGTGTGACAGGGAGGCTGACGAGTGTCAGATGGGACACTCCCAAATCTTGGCGTGATGGGAGGATGTGCGTCGTGAGTGACGGTGGCAGCCAGCAAAAGTGTAGATTCGATGGAGCGGAGCTGGGCAAAAACAAGCAGAGTTGAGCCAAGCGTCTCAGTTCAGAGCGCTGTGACAGAGACGCTGTAGAGATGAAAACAACCGTGAATATGTGGCATCCCGGGACACAGCGAGGTTAATCTGCAATAGGATGTTTTGTTAAGTCAGGCCCCTTAGTTGCAAATGGTTTCCTCCGTTTGCAATAAATAGGAAAGAATCGGATTTCTATCATTACTTTTATCTCCCTTTAAGCAGATAAGGAGACAAGAGTGTTGGATTCAGCAAGTTTGAAACAAATAGTTTTCTAGGGCTGAAAAAAGACACACACACACACACACACACACACACACACACACACACACACACATAGACTTTCTTTGCTTCCTACTCAAGGACAGGAAGGCAGCAATCTGTACAGCAACTCTCAACCACGAGGCAATGTGTTTTACATAAAATGTAAAGAAAAGAGACACAATGGGGTATGTAAAAAGTACAGATACGATTTAAGAATAGCTAAACAAAATAAAAAGGAGGCTGATACAACAATGTAGATTAAATGGTAGAACTAAAGCTTCAGCACAGTTCAGTGCATGATGTGAATAAATATCCACAGGTTGAACTCAATAAAAGGCAGAAGTGAAGTGAAAAGTTTTACTGCCAGGGAGAACCTTTGGTGACCTTGCTGGCCTTGTCAGTCTGGTTTCCCTGGGCTGGAGAGAGCTGCTCCTGCTTCTTGATGGTTTTTCGACATCAGCAAGGTTGCTGTTACAGAATGTGCTGCGTTGGGGTGGAGGTGGACGCCGGTGACCGGTGGGGTGAATTTCATGCCGGCGCCTCCTTTCTCTAAGGTGGCTCCCAAAGACGGTAGAAGAGACGTTTCTTATTAAGCCTCCTGGGCCAGACTGAGCTTCTCACCACAGAGTACAGTAGCCAGCACAGCTCTGCGCCGGGTGTCCTCGGGCTGTGTGTCTGTGTGTCTGCGTTATTAGACAGGGCTCTGGTTTGCATCAGGGCAGCTTCCAGAGAACGGCGAGTTTATCCCCACAGTGTCCCATATGTGATGCTCTGTGTCAGTATCTCAGCAGTTATGTAATGGATCATACTGACTCTCCGCTCTGAGCCTTGATCCCTTTAATATGTCCTGCATGTTTGAACCGTATTTTGTCTTATTGCACATTATCTGCTAATATATCCCACTGAGGGGGTCTTTATTTGAAATTGAAATGAAGATTGGTCCATGTGGGGTTCCTATCCCACAGCAGGCAAGAAGCGAAGCATTTCAACATTTCTTTTCTTCTGTATTCAGATTTTAAAGGTCAGCTTTCCTTGCCTTTGTGTTCCAAGCATTTGTTAAGAAAATGTTTACTTATTTATTCGTTTTTTTAAACCATTGTTTTTACGTGAGAGATGACATGATATGATACTTTGTCTTGCAATTCATTTCTACTTGTTCAATGTGGGTGAAATGTAGGATGTGTGGAGTGGCTCCAGTGAGTGAAATGGCATCAGAAACTGGAAGACTATACTTTGAAGTTATACATTTAAAATGTACATTGAAATTGTATGTATTGCCAATCTCCAGTGGTTTAGGCTCTCCCCTCTTGGCAGTGAGGCAGAAGTGTATTCTAGGTTGTGTCAAATATTACAGCTAGTGTGGTGCACTTGTGCTCCATGCTGCTTTTCCATTAGTGATGTGATGAGAGGTGAAACAGACCTGAAACTTTCAGCTCCAGCGGACACTGAAACACCTGTACTCGAGTTGCTCTTTAGCGAGGTTAATGTTGAAGACAATGAAGACAAGTTTCTGATGGCAGCTTAACAGGCTGAAAAGTGAAATGAAACTGTTTTCATCTGCTCTCCCTACTCAACGGGTCACTAGGTTTTCCATCCTGTACAGTCCCTGTTAAGTGAAGATCTCTTTATATATCATATTAAACCCAACATATTTAAAATAACTCAACTGTGTGTATATGTGAAACAATTACTGGGTGGTGATTAAAGTACGAATCCTAGGTCCATTCAACATGTCTCTTATCTTATCTTGTGGAAACTATTAATGAAAAATGAAGTTTAGTTGAAAAAGGCTCGCCCTGCATGCCCTGATTAAGTATGCTTTTATAGTTTTATTCACACCAGCTTTTGTCACAAATAGGATTAATGTGTCCTCACAAGACTGGCAGGAGATTAGGTTCCCCTATAGCACCAGCGTATGTTCCACAGGCTGAATCTGAACCACAGAGATCTGCCTTCTTTGCTGCATGCCATCTCCTCTCTATCCCCTGCTTGTGCTGCCTCTCTGTTTCATCTCTTGCAAAGGAAGGAGAAATGTATTTTATTTCAGCTGCACAAAAGACACCCCTCTGAACTGTTTTGTTGAGGAATGCATGGAGGTACAGGGAAAGGGTCACTGAATTGAATGAGGGAAAAGCTCACTACCTCTGTGCATGCTGCAAAAGTGTTGCTACAAGACTGTTGTGAGGGATAAGAGTGGATCGCTCATCTCTTGTCCAGGATCAGTTCACTACCCTACTGTACTGTACTAGGCTGACAGTGTGACCTGGCACGTCAAAGGAGGTCACTAGGGTTTTAAGGAAGACCGGATTACTCTTTCATTATGGTGTGTAGCTCTGAGGACAAATGCTACACTGTCCTGAGTATAAACAGGCGAGTAAAGCTTGAGTTTTGCTATCAGCATATATTTATTCAGCTGCTATTTATTCTGCTACAGTATGACCTGAGGGAATTGTTGGAGACCAGGTATTGTATAGTGAGAAATGTGAGCAGGAATGAGCAAGCACTCAAATGTTGAGTAGATACTGTAGTGTGTGTAGCCTTTTACCTTATTTATTATTATCTGGAATCTGTTTATTGGGGTACTAACCTCGATCTGCTTGTATCACACCTCTGGCCTGTGATGCTCTAACCCTTAATTAACCTTCTGTTGATCTAATTACTGCATGCTTTATCTTACTGAACCCTAAATGTGTATAAAACAGTTGTGTGACATCACCCAGAACTTAAACCCTGATATAAGTTTTACAAGCAAATGAAAGTCCATGCTCTGCACACTTGAGGTCACTGGAGACTGGCTCACTTTAGGAGGCAGCTTCAAGTGGCCATTTGAGGAAATGCAGTTTTTGTAAGTTGACCTCACCTCTGCCTCTAGAACCATGTACGCTATATCAAGGAGTTTTAGAGCCATGGCAACTGGATCCAAGAGGCTTCTTCAGTTCTGAGTGGCTGGAAACCTTTAACCTCTGTGAACTCCTTAGCAGAGCCAGCACGAGTACCTTGCCGTCATTAAGAGGCATTGAACTCTCCACCGGCCAGACAGAACGCCTCCTACAACAGAACATCTTAAAAAAGTCTACATGTTCAATGACACAACTCTAAATCTTCTTAGGCAGAGAACGGCAGAGGCTGACTCACTTTTGAAGCCATTTTCAAGTGGCCATTCGAGGAACTGCAGCTTTTGTCACTTGCAGGTTGACCTCACTTTCCAACCCCAGGGGGGCAGGAAGGTGATAGACAGTGAGCAGTGCATGGAAGAAAGGTCCAAAAACAGCAGGCAAACAGTAACCCTCAATTCCTGCTTTGTGAACCTTGTCACAGCTTTGGTTGTCAAAAGCTGTTGTGTAAGCAGAGTTGTTCTGAATGACACCATCAGCCTAAAAGCTTTGTTTTTTTTGTGGTCCGCGGTGCATTTCATGTGCAAATGTTTCCTTGCGGGTTAGAGAACGTAATCACATGTAGCCATGGAGATAAAATACATCATATTGCTCTCCTGCTCTGCAAATTTCCTTTTTGGTTGAATTGAAACATGTATAACAGATAAATTTAGACATTCAGCTTTGAGTTTGGAGGCAATTTTTATGCCAGCTCTGGCACGCTTGCAGGTAAGAGCTGGCTGGTGTATTTACCCAGGTGGGTAATAGAAACAATAAGACACTGTGTTGGGAAATGAAAGTGTGATGTGCCATTGCTTTGTCTTGTGCAATATTGCACTCCCTGACAAAATCACTTTCGTACACTGATTGTGATTGTTTGTGCTCCGCATATATTATCAAATGATGCAAGGTGTGGTGTATCATCTTTGGAGCCATTGATAGAGAACAACTTCTGTCACCTGGAACAACCTCATACTTTTGACCAATGTATTGACCGCAATCATGGCCTTTCTGTTTTGCACACAAAATTTACACAAAATGCAAACGTTGAAAGGGCCTTGAGAGGTTCCCTCTGGTGTATGGAAGTCTCCTTCATTTAAAAGTCATTGATTTGCTGGAAGACCCACAGACTCATAACATACATAGATACATACCACCATTCTAGACAGAGCACACACAGCCTGAAGGCATCTATCTGTTTTAAATGGCTTCTATCTCTTTCTATCTCTCACCGCATTAGTGACCACTCATATTTCCATTTCAGAGCTCACTGGGGGCGTCATTCGAGCCTCAATCACTTAAGCTCAGTTATATTGTTCAGAAATGAAATGGGTTTTGTTTAGTGTTGGGTGGATGCAGGAGACAACACGCAGGCAATTCACTTTATGAGTCGCTCACCCTTGAAAGCGCTCCCTGCCTTCAAAATCATTTTTTACTGACTCAGAGTCCACGGGGTGCTAACGTGCCCAGAACCAGTCAGTGATTCTCACAGGTTTTGAGAAATCATTGAGAAAAAAAAATGCCACCATTTAGACAAGAAGTGTTCTCAAAAGCAAATCAAAACAGATATTATGTTCTGTTCTCCAAAAGCACAGGATTCTACATAATTAACATTTTTGCCTCGGGTTTGGGCTCAGTAAGTCTGACTCAACAGAACTGATCATTCGCATTCAAACTGATCTGATTAAAATCAACAAAATGTCACTCAAACAGACAAAATGAAATTAAACCAAAGATGTTTAAAGGTAAAAAGAGCCACAAAAACACCTGCAGATCTGAGCATATCTCAGTTCTGTCTATCTATCCACACTGTAAATCTCCTAAATGGCAATGGCAGTTTTCAGAGGTTTACTTTCTTAATATACCACATAACTCACCGACAAGTTAGCTTTGTAACCACTCCTGAATTGTTTTCTGGAACCACAGCACACAAACAAACACACACACCATGGGTGATGTGAAGTCAATAAATGGAATATGTGACACCTGCAGCTTCTCTGCAGGTCATGTTTTTGGAAATCCTTCACACACGGCAGCGAGCAGCTGTAAGCCACTCGACAGAGCACACGTAGCAGCCCTTCGCCAAATCCTAATCTGTATTTTTCTCATCTTCGCCTGTCCCACATTGGAGCTCGGGAGGGCAGAAGTCAACCCTTAACAGCTTGTTGCTCGCAGCAGTATTGACTTCACACTTAGAGGACAGTGGGACCATGCCAGAGTAGAGTCTTAACCGTCCCCGAGAGGCAGTTTGGTTTACAGACAGCAGTCAGAATGAAAAGCCATAAACGAAAGACAACATGGACCACTGCCACCGCGACCACTCGAGAGAAGGCAATGAAAATGAGAAATAACTTGCTGTTACGCTAATTTACAATTCACGCTAAAAGCCACCAGCTGATGGGATAAAACACACACTTCCTGAGATAGCGTTCATATTTATATAGGTTATTACTTGTCCCTTGACGGATGCTCCTGTCGTTTTCACATTTACGCTGATAGTGCAAGTAATGTATTCCTCACATTATCACATTAGATGTGCTACTGCACTCTTCGCAGTGAGCGCTCCTCCAGTCACAGCCATACAAAACTCTCAGAGGGCGCCAGTTTGTCCGAGTCTCAGCTGCAATCTGTTGCAGGAATTTACCAGAAACTAGTCACAACTCAACGCAACTCAAGAACATTCACAAGGACTATCCCGCCACAGAGAAAGATTAAATATTGATTAGCCCGAGGCACTCTAAACATTGAAGAGACTTGGACAAGTTTAAAATCGAATCACATTAAAGCAGCTGGTTCACAGACTTCTGTATGGGATCGATACGTATCCAGTAACAGGAGAGGAAGGAGACGCTGTTACGACAGAAACTGCCCAGGTCAACTGATTTGCCTTAAGAATACCAAGCAAGGTCACTTTGTATCCTTGTGCAAATATGTTACAAAGAAGATTTTCTTTGACCGAGGAATAAACAAAAACTGTAATCTTAAATATATGCATGAGTGGTCTCATGCATCATGCACGATTTCCTGGATCCACATTTGCCGCACATTAACAAAAATGATCTATTTATGCTCCAGCGCAGCATTAAATGAATTCAGACAGTTCCCTCAATTTGCATTTATCGGTTCTACATTGTGCAGAGTTCAGCACATCACATTATGTTGTGTGATGAAGTTGTGTTGTCAAACCAGTAAACACTTTTTAGCAGACAGAGCAGCAGTATTATCATGGAGTCATTTTACAAAGGCAAATATTTCCAAGGCATGTCCTTCTCTTTTCTTTTCTTTTCTTATCTTTTCTTTTCTTTTTTTCCCTTTTTCCCTCTCATTTTCTTTTCTTTTATTCTCTTCTTTTCTGTTCTTTTCTCTTCTCTTATGTGTTTTTGTCTCCACCGACTCCTTAAGAAGAAGTTATTTTGCTGGACTTTTGAGGGCTTTACTGTGTTCTTGTCTATCTCCCGCTGTTGCTGAGTGGGTGAAATGAATGATTTTTTTTTTCCTCTGGTACAACTAAACTGAAATTTCAAAGTTCTGGGCCTCAAAAACAAAATAGATTATTAAAATACTCGATTGCAAGTTTGCACCTTGAAGAAACAATCACACACTTCACAAAGAAATTTCTGCTTTTATTAATATCAGAACAACAACTACTACATGATTCCATTTATTCCAATTTTAGTTGCTTTAATTTTGAGTAATTATACGTGAACTTGAATTGGTATTCTAGAGAGCAGTGTCTTTTGAGATTACACTTTAATTTCTAACCAAATGCATCGGGCAAAACTGACACGGTGGATTAGTGGGTAACACTGTCACCTCACAGCATGGAAGTCCCAAGTCCTTAAGGTCTCTTAGGTCGCTAATGGAGTTTGTATCTTCTCCCTGTGTCTTTTTGCGGGTATTTTGCACACTGGTTTCCCCCACAGTCTGAAAGCATGCATGTTTTGGACCAATTTGAATTTTGGATAATTTGTAAATTACCCCATAAATATCAATGAAAGCAGTGGCAGAGACAATGAAGAGACAGAATTAAATGTTACAATGATAGTGTCACGGATGTTGCATTGTCATGCCGCTATACTCACCCCATTCGCACCTTATGTAAACACAGGGCACATCTGTACCTTATTTATAGAAGTCTCTACCCCTGAAGGCCATTCGCTAAACTTACTGCTTCATCCACATCCATATCACTTAATACCCAGAACAATCTGGAGCTTGTACGTTTTATTCCCACTCCTGTCCTCCTCCTTTTATTCCCACAACTGCTCCAAGTTCCTTGAAATCACCCCCGGGGAACAAATAAAGATCTTTAAACTGAATGAAACCGTGTGTTACACTCAGCTGTTCCCTAGTTTGTCAGCAAGATCATTAACGATCACTGCTGTTAACATCTGTAACAAGCCAAGAGAACGACTCAACTGTGTCCAGACATGACATCTGACACATCACAGCCATGCTGGAGGGACTGTCTCTAGAACAGAGCCGGGTGATTAATATACAAACAGCTAATGATGTGTTCATCAGAGATTGTGTCAGCTCCTGCTTGTGAGAGCGCTTAAGTCATCCGTTCAGTGCCTCCCTAAAAACGGGCACCAGTGTGTAACAAGGACACAATATTTTCTCCTCGGGAAATAAAGGCTTCACTTCACTAGGAGATAACAGAGGTGGAAACCTGCTGGCTGCCTGTACACCTCCAGGTTTACCTGGGAGGTTCAAAGATGTTTACATGTGGTGATAAGGGATCTTGTCATTTTGGTGTCAGTGAACGTGCTCTTGGATTCCTTCAGCAGTGAAGCGTCACCATGTTGGAGCAACTACACCTTCCACTATATTTTAGTGAGCACAGCACCCTTGCTATTACAGTATTTTCTTCAATTTAACATTTGCATCCAGTCTGCAACCATACAACTTGCTGGGCATATATGTGCACACTTGCATGTACTATCGCCTTCACAGTGTGCGTCTTTGAGCTTCTGTTTTTTTCACATCTTCCCAGATGTGCACGCCTCTCTTTTTTGCTTTCTTTTCCTCTGCTTCAGTCTGGCATACTGTAGCAAACAGCAGGCTCCCAAATTGGCAGTCTAAGAAAGACATTAATACTCCTAAAAAACATTCCTTACAAGTGGAATTACACCAGACTCAAACACATTACAGAGATTTAACCTCATCTGATGCTCCTCTGGCTCTGGTCCACAGCAGACGGCCGTTTCACAAATCTTCCAGCTGCAGATTACAGTGGGCTTCGTGCATCACCGCTGGGGCGCCCTCCTCATTGTGGGCCAGATGTTGTCAGACTATTAAAGGAGGTTCTGTGTGTGCACAGAACCAGTGTGTGCACGAATACAAAAGCTTCAATAAAGCAGCAATCAGTGATGCTCTGGGGAGTCGGAAGCCCCTGCATGTATCACAACACAACTACACATCACAAACAAGTAATCTTAAGTATGATTGCTTTAAGCTCTCCACCAAATTGAATGAGTCAATAGAACAAAAAAAAACTACTAGCTTCCTCTCAAGAAAAGCAGTCATTTCTGATACTATAATCTATAGCAACTCCTCTGACAGTTGACAGTTGTGGACACAGGTGCCCCTGCGGCAGCAGCTGTGCAGATAACAGCTCTCATCCTTCTGACAAATGTTGGTGTAAGTGATGCTCCACTGACAGCAGCGAAACGGAAAACATGCATAAGCCGCAGCTTTTTTCCCCCCCGTTGGTCCGCGCGTCTCTCTGACAGACAGAGAGCAGACTGAAGGCTCCCTCAGTGACCCACCTTGACAGCAGAGCATCGCCCACAGGTAAACTCCAATCAATACACATCCAGTGCACTTCCCAGGCTCCATGGTGGTGGCGGAGCGCGGAGTCCCTCTGCAGCCCGCTGGGGATGTCAAACTTGTGGGGGGAGCTTTGTCAGACTGCCGGTGCTGCTGCTGCCGCCTCTCCCCCTCTCCCTCCCACGCTTCCTCTCTCTCTCTCTCTCTGTCTCTGTCTCTTTCTCTCCCTCTCTCTCCCTCTCTCTCTTTCTCTCTCTCTCTCCCTCTCTCTTTTACACACTCTCTCTGTCTTTGTATTCTTTCCTCTCTCTGCGCCCAGCTGTATTTTTTATATCCCACATGTCCTTTGCCTCTCTCCCATAGTGAGCGCGCGCTCGCTGATGCTGGCTGCCACCTGTCCGCCGGACGCTCCTGCGTAATGCCTCAATTTACTCAGGTTTTTTTTTACATCACCCACACTCATTTTTATTGTTTCGGGGCTGTTGCTCATCCCTCTTACTGGTAGTGACTAAGGCAGAGTGATCGGGCAAGATCGTAAATTGCAACCAGAGGGTGACGTGGGTCCACCCCCAGACTTCTAAAAACTTTTTTACTACTTCAGAGTTGCGTTGGGGAAGGTAGATTGGCATGTTATATTGTGCTCCAATGACATGGTTAATGATGATGTGGGAAGTGTGTGCGGTCATGGGGGAAATGAGGGAATCAAAGTAGAGGCTCAGCTCCTCCAGATTTAAAGGAGTTTCTGGCAGAGATGCCTCATGGATGCCTTCCTGAGGACGTGCCTGAGGAGAGAGAAAAATAAACAAATCTAAACTTTAGAACAGCAGTTATTGAATTAAGCTGATTCCTAGTAAAATATATAAATGGCAAAAATTCCATTGGTTACATATAGATAAGTAAGGACATGATGATTTTGAACCTACTGAATGCACCTGGCTGGGAATAGAAGTCATTAAAAATGTATTTCCATTATAGGTCTGCTTTAATGGCTAAATCTGTAGGCGTGTAGATGCATGCTCTGTAAAATAATTGATCCGTGTGACTTCTGTGCAAACCCTCTTTTAAGAACATCATCACTCCCCATCTTTTCCTCCTACTGGATGGGAAAGCAGCTAAGCGGGAATCACAAACCACTTCATTAGTTCAGGTACTGTATGAGCCTGAAAAGAGCAATTTCCCACCTCCTCATTTCTCACTGTGGGATTTTGTCACAGTTCACTTTTTTTCTTCCAGCATGCTCTCTCCACTTCTTTTCTCCTTCCTTTTCCACAACCTTCAAATTTACAGGATTAGAAAAGTAGAGCTGGCCGCTTTTACACAGCACAATGCTTTCTCCCGTTCCTCCCACTCTACGCTCTGGGATTGTACTCCCTCGATGCTTTTATTCTCTTTCTGCATAATATCCAGTTTGTCTCAGGCATCACCTGGGGCAGCCCCAGCTCTCTCCTCTAGTTATCAGCTCATATTTTATTCCAGTCAACAGAGCAGTGTCAGCAGGCTGGCGCAGGGTTTCACATCCATTGTTTATTACGCATGGAGAGCAAGAGAAAATAACTAAATGGAAGTGTTTCATGTTTCCATAACTGGTGAGGATGGTTTGAAATCACAGAGACAGCATGTTGCGTCTTCATTGTGTGCAAATTCATTAAAGTGAAAACTGATTATTCACCAGAGACATCAGCTGGTAATCTGTTGCCCAATACTCATTTCTCTGCCCAAATTATTACAATGAATCGCACAATGATAGATTACGTGGCACAATTTATATTTTGAAAGCTATAAATCCTGGAGGCAGAGACCCCTCAACTAAACCCTCCAGCCCATCTGCTAATGATCATCACATTTTATGTGATAACAATCTCGTTCGCTCCTAAATTAATGGCTTGGCCCTAAAAACGTTGCCTTTTTACACCTCATTTAGTTTCTCATTTGATACACATGTGGTTACATTTTTCGCCCAGTCTTGAAAATCTGAGCCGCAAACACATTATTTTGGTGTAAATATCAGATGGTCTGTTGGTACGTTGCATAACAAGGACATTATATGTTGCTATACTGAGTGATAAACACTTGCGTGCTGCGGTGCAGATGATGAATGAAGCTCACACTTTTGTGTCAGCATGCGCCGCTGAGTGCATCTTTAATCACTGTGGTGAATTTTGCTGCATGTGGCCAGTTGTTAAAACATATTGCATGGCGTAATTACCTTTAATGAGGCAGCATGCTCTTTGGTGCGCTGCTGTCAGAGGGAAGGAAAACATCTCCGGGGCAGCACGCTTCACACCGCCGTGACAGGAGATGGAGGATTATTATGGTTCTGTGTACGTGCGTGCGCAGGTGTGTGTGGGCAGTGAACAGCCTCATTAGTTTGCACGAAGGCGGTCCTCGTCGGCTGGTATGATGCACTGATGATGTCTCCTGGACCGTTTGCTTACTCATGTCACCACGCCGCTTTTCTTTGCATCACCTCACTTAACGTTCCTCTCTCTCTTTCTCACTCTTAGTTTCCCATTCATCAACTCCCACTTTCTCTAGGTTCTTCTTTTTCCTCTTCTCTCCCTCAGCCTTCTGCTTCCTCTCTTCCACTTCTCTGTTTTACTCTCCAGAGCTTGTGAGCATCAGATGCAGTGATGTCCCCAGACCGTTACGAGACCGCCTGCAGCACTTCCTCGTCTCTCTCTATCTATCACTCTCCCTCTCCCATTTGCTCCAGCCCCAGTGTGAAAACCCCCACCCCTCCCCGACACACTCACTTTTTATCTCTCCCTCTGGCTTTAGTCTGGATGCTGTGTTGCACATGCATGCAGACCGCCATCAGCTTCCATTAAATAAATGTCCTTTTGGTGGAGCCTGCAGGGATTGGAGTGGGTATTGTTTGTTTGTGTTTGTCTTTTTCTGCTTCTGCACCTGTTTATTTACACTGTAGTCCAGCACTGTATGTGTGTTGTCTACTGTAGTCCAACTGAAATCCCCCTTCTTTTACCACACATGCGCGCACAAACACACACACACACACACACACAGACATACACCACATTTATATACTGTACAGCACAGTAGCCCTAAGCCTGTTCCATAAATATCATAAATACGAAAACAACATCACAAACATGATCATCAACCTTGAGGTTTGATGTGTGGTTTATGCACATACCTCCTCCCTTACAATATAAATCACAATGTATTGAACATGTATGTGAAGTGGAATTGCTTTAACAAATAAACTACCTAAGCTGCTCCACAAGAAATTTTGAAGCAAATGTGAATCGTCGACCTCTGTGACCGACCAGCAGAGTAATATCACCTGGATCTCCCGCTTCCCTCAGCTTTAGAGAGCTTTAGCAGCAAGTTTTGGCTCATGCTGTCAGGCCCACAGTTGTGCTTCTCCTTCAGTTCATGAACTTTAAAGTCATGTCATACATTTTCCAATCCTCAGAAATCCCGCAGAATCTGCATCATACAGTCAACACCTGCTGCAAGGCAGGGGAAGCAGCTAAAGAGCCAGACAGTCGTTGTATTGCTGTTTCCTCTCTCGAATTTGTCATCGTTGCTGCAGTTTATTATAATATGTATTTTTATTATCATTGTTATTATTATATTGCAAATACAATTACTGGTAATATTGTTGCTTTTTTTTTGCTGTGATTATTCACTTGTTTCTTTTTGTTTTGTCTGTTTTTTCTACTACTGTACTATTATTGCTATTATTTCAATATATCATTTTTTCCATCATCATTTCATTATTTCCTATTTTTCCCAGACTGTCATATACTGTGTATTGCGCATCACTTGTGACTGTAATGTTCCTTTGTGGAATATTTCGCTGCTGTACTAAATATTTTCCGTTTGGGGATTTGTGAAACCTTGTCTTATCTTGTCTTATCTTTGAAAAATAGACTGGTTCTTAGGTCACAGTTTCCTGATTTTCATGGCCACTCACAACTCTTTTGCAGACATGTCACAATTACCCATTCATACCCATTCACATATGGTAGAGGCTGCCCTATTTGATTAATCTGCTTTGTCACTCATTTACATTTGTAACTGATGAAACAGCATCACAGGCAGTTTGGAGCTCGCTTATCTCCCAAGGTTACTCATCATCAGCGAGGTAAGAGCTGGTGGAGACCCAAAACAGAGATAATTCAAGTAGGCTTGGGATTTATTTCTGCCCAGTGGCTAGAATCAATGCCTTTGAATAATTCCTAATAATGATTTTTTTTTTCATTTCCTGTGAACATGAGTTACAGTCATGTTCACAAACTATTATGTGATTCAGCAGTAAAACCCCAGTAATACCCCAATGGACTATACACATTGTGACTGCTGTTGTCCTTGTGCCAACTTGTACCACTTTCCATAGAACCAAGTTATCAAATGCTGTTCTCATTTGCATTTCACCGCCGTTGTAAGATCACTGTGGTAGCATAGACCCAAGATGTCACAGCTAAAGGTTACGTTGAAATCTGGCTGTGATTTCTCTGAAAGGGAGGATGACACCTTAAGACCTGGAAGCTGAGGTGAGTGACCTGGCATGTTTTGCTGCACCTACAGCGACCTTTTCACACTGCTGTACAGCAACCAGCAGTCCAAGTCATGCAGTTCACTCTCAGTCTCTCTCTCTCTCTCACACACACACACACACAACCATGCGCAGTTTGTGTATGCAATGCTGTGAGGAAAAAGACAGGTGTGATCCACTCATCTTGCTGCTTTGCTGCCCTGGCTGCTGAATCAGTAATTGGATTCATGATCAGCTCTCTCCCAGAGCCGCTTGCAGCTATAGAGCCGTGGACCCGACCCTGTAATTTCCTCATGATGTACAACCTGGAGTTGCTTCATTAAGAATGTATGTAAGACTGACCTTGTAGAGAATGCGTTTCCATCCAGAAGAACTTCAATTCAGGGTGCTGATAACAGATGTGAGGCAGAAAATTGAGTTTCTATAAACCAAGAAAGTCCCGAGAGCACACCTATGATCACTATTTCAATCTTGTCTTTATTCAGTGCTGCAAGAATCATACATTAGTGTCTTGGAAAATAGAGTGCATGCTTTCCAAGTCGATACTGCACCAAGGAAAAACTGTATGTTCTTTGGATGTCGCTCGGCACGGGCTTGTATTATGGGGTTCCAGCACGTCAAGTAGTTTCACGACTTCCAATTGCTGGAGCTGACACATTAAAGTCAGATGAATTCGGACTGTAGAGGATTGAGAATAGTGAAGAGCATGCACTCAGATGGATCAAAGTGCCCTTTGGCATCAGACAGTTACTGCAACCGATTTGAAGTCTGTCTGTCTGGACAAAATCTGTCAGTCACTGCACCACTGTAATATCTACTGGATGCAACGGCAGCAACATTTATCATTTGAAAAACATGAACCACATTCAAGCCAAGTTCAGTGTTTTTGTTTTTAATTGATTGCAGATTAGTTGGGACAGTGAATAGCACTTGTGCCTCACACCAAGATGTTCCCCAGTTTAAATCTCAGCTTGGACCGAGTGTCTTTCTGGGTTTGTGTGTTCTCCTTTTGTCTGTGTGGGTTTTCTGTGGGATGAAGAAAGATGTAATTATTTACTGTATAAATCCTGCATATATTGTACTTCATATACTGGCTTGACCTGTGGAGCCAAGAATATCTCCATCTGAGAACAGTGATTTTAATATTTAAATAGCTGCTGGTAGTCACACAGAGCTCCTAGAGTGGCACTTTATCAAAGTATGGCATCTCTAATGTTGCAGAGCTGTGTTGATGTCAGTGCAGATAGGTTTAATGCTGCACGTTTTTGTGGCTTAGATATGAAAAAAGAAATACACAAAAAATAAATAAATAACTAAATAAACTTTGTAAATCCTGAACTTTGCTCGAAAATGTAGGAACATGAGATGTGTTTTCTGGAAAGAGGAATCTTCAAAACTTTTTTTTTTCATCCAGAGACCTGAAAGCTTGTTTATTTATATGGAATCCTGAGGGGTTCACACCCTGCTCTGTCACTGTCTGTCTGTGTCACACTGACACGCACACACACATAGACACGCACACACATACACACAGTGCCCTTCTTTCCTGAACACACAGACATATTTACACACAGACTCATACACACACCTGTCTGCCTGAGTCAGATCTGTGGCTGTGAATAATAGAAGACTGGGCTGAGGTCAGACTATTCGAGTGCAGAGGAAATGGGGGGAGGCTTCGGCTTAAACATGCCAGCCATTTTTAATAAGTCAGAGAACAAACCCAGGTCTCCTAAAAACTAGGCCAAAGCACAAATGGTAATGATATCACCGAGGACCACAACTTGTAGCAATATTTTCTAGTTGACAAAGGCCTGATGCCTTTAAAGTTACAGCAGCTTATAAGATGGTTTGTGGTTCACATAGACAGCCTCATCCAGCAGGAGGAATGCACCAGCCGCTGACACCTCCTTAATCGCTGCTGATGAACTGTTAAGTACAGCTGGGCATCGGTGGAAGCTTAGCGCAATACTGTGTGACCTACAATAAACAAACAGTAGATACTAGCTCCAGGGAAATATCTGTTGGATCTAATCGCATTGTGCAGGTGTACGATACTCCTCTATGCCGTGCAGTTCTACGTCCAGCTTAGTGCTGTGCATGAAGATGAGCATGGTTGCTAAAAGGCTGTTTATCTTGATCATGCCACTCGTCATTTATGTGCTGATGCATCATATTGGGCTATGTTTCTGTGAAGCTGATTTTAAAGCCAAAAGTAGATGTTTGCTGCCCTTTAGTGGTCACATTGCATCATTACAGGCAAAATCACAGCCTATTTGGTCAGCCCCATGGAAGAAACTAATTTATCCATCCATTATTTTATCAGCTTTGAACCTTAATGGTGTCACAGGGGTCTGCTGGAGGCAGCACATACAGGGTAAAGACAAGGAGTACACACGGCCAATACATCATATACACACACCATTCACACTCACTCATTCACACGCACACTCATTTTCTTTTATTTTACAGTCGCACAAGCTCCGACTGCTTGTTTTTGGACTGTTGGAGGAAACCAGTGAACCAGGAGATCACTACCAACTCTAATAATTAAGAATGTACTCTTTACCCCAGTTCTGCTACTCTGACAGAATTTTAATGAATAATGAGTAGCTTGTGGCTAAGTTATTCAGAGATATGCACGATGAAAGCAGACTCCTCAACATAATTTTCATTCATGTCCATAATACCAAAACTAAGTTGTCATGTTGCACTCCACCACTCCCCAGAGCACCCATGGTTGCATGGTTTCAAGCATAAAATGTAAAAAGTAATGTAAAATATATAAGGACCATACCAAACAGATTGTATTTATCATATTTCTTTTAATCATATCATCATCATTACAGTATTAACAGTAGAGTACAGCTGGCTGGACAACATGGTGCGTGGGACACACAACACAACTCATTCATTGAGTGATATTGCACATGTTGTTGCACGTACTGCATAATTAGAATATTAAGGTTGTAGAAACATGGATATTCAAAGTCTACTCGCTACTATAACCTGCTTATTGCTCTCGCTCCACTGCACCCCTGTGCATGCACCTTACAATGAAGGACAAGTTGCATCTAGAACATTTGTTTCCAGTGGCCATTACAGGCTGGGCGCCATATTGCAGGGAGGTAAAAGTTTGATTCTACAATAGAAATATACAGTGTAAATGTTTTATAGAGCTTTATTAATAAATAATAGTCAAAGACAAACTGGAAAACAAGACTGAGCTGTATTTGGAACGTATTTGTGAATGTGTGTGCATTAAGGTGTGCTGAGGTACATCTGCAGAGCCGGGGTGAAGATTAAGACAGTTCCCAGTATTGACACTGTGAGGAAGGCCCAGAGGAAAATCCTGTCCAACACCTGAGCCACAAACTTCCAGTCCTGCACAACCTGAAAATGAGCGGGACAGACAGAGACAGACAAACAGACGGGTCCACAGGTGAGAATCTGTGTCAGCCTCAAGGCTTTTTTTGTCATGGAGAAAACGTCCCTCGTTCAGGACCCAACAACTCATTCGTGTCATTTGCAGGAGTTCAGACATAGACTGAGGGCACTTTTCTTACAACCGCACAGCCACAGTATTGTAAAAAATTCAAAGAGAACCAAACACAGACTTTCATCCACCCACCTCTCGTATGAAGTGCTCCTTTTTGATGTGACGGCTGATATAACGGACTGAGTTTGTGGCTTTCTCCAGCATGGCAAGCCAGGCCTGGTTCTCGTCCTCCTTGCCTGCGAGGGGCCCTCTCTGTGGGACCCCGGTGTGGGCAGGGACCCCCCTCCTCCCCACACCTCTACGCTGCTTCAGCTCCGGACTGTGCATCTCCATATCTGGAAAGTGGTATCTGAGGAAAGTGGACCCTCATTGTTATATATCATTTTTCTGTCCGTCAGATAGAAATGGAATGTTGTGACATTTCAATTTTCCTTTTCCTCTCACTCTTAGAAAGGAAATGAAGGTTCTAGTGCTGTTTACCTGTCGGTGTGTCCCCTCATACACAGCAGTCTGGGAAGTCTCTGCAGGAAGAGGCTCTTTACCCAGGGGGCCATGGGGTGGTATGTAGCAGAGGAGCGGTGGTGGACGTTGATGACAAAGACGGTGACGATGATGGAGAAAGTGACAAAGATCATGATGAAGAGCAGATATTCTCCAATCAGCGGGATGACCTGGAGACAGATATCAAAACATTTTAAAATAAACAGAGAAATAATTTTACAACTAAATCTATGAAAGCTGTTTTGTACGGAGCAAAGGCAGCAATTTCACATTCATAGGTAAAAACATACTGTGTGTGTAAATGTGAATCAGTAAATATTTAAAACTTATATAGCTATAATATATATATAATATAATATATAGCAAAGTCACAACATGTCAAACTCACAGAGATTGTGAAAACATAACATACTTTCTATATACATACTACTCACAGATACTGAGTCATAAACAGCTGAGTATCTAAAAATCATGGATGATGATTTCTTGTTAATATCACATTAATCAACAAAGTCAAAACGAATGCTTTTGTTTGGTGCCATGAGGTGAAAGGTCAAATCACAAAAGTCATTAGAGGCTGTCTCCCCAGGAACTGGGATATCTGCAGCAAATTTTGGGAAAAGTCAACCAACATCTTTGATCATTTACGCATCCAGAGATATGGTATCCACAATAATATGAGAGTCCATGGTTTTTTGGGGGCTTTTCTGCAGAGTTCTGTGTCTGTGCTGGACTAAGATTTGTGCACAGTCGATAGCTCGCTAATTGAGTTGACATGCAGTTTAAGCTGCAGGTAATTGAGAGAGCTGTGGCTGTGATCTGTGTTAATTGGAGCGTTGTGCAATTAAGATAACAATTAGGATAACTGAAGAAAAGGAAAAGTAGCATAGATATAAGAAATTACTCGACTGACAAAGCTTTAGTACAGGTTTTTGATGTGTAGCGCCTTAAAAAACCCACCTTTGAAGATGAAGGGATGATTTCCTCTATGACCAGGAGGAACACAGTGAGAGACACCAGCACAGATGTGGAGAGCGACAGTTTCTCCCCCTCATCTGATGGCAAATAAAAGACCAGCACAGTGAGGAAGGAGAGGCCGAGGCATGGGATGATGAGGAACAGGGTGTAGAAGAGGGGCAGTCTCTTGAGAATGAAGGAGTAGGTGACAAATGGGTACCAGTACACCCCATCCCTTCTGCTTCCCTTTACTCCTGTCGCGTTGAGGATCTCCCACTCGCCGTTATCGAAGAAGTCTTTGCGGTCCACGTAGTGATCCGTCAGGACCAGGTCCACCATGTTCCCATCGTACGTCCAGGAGCCGAACTTCATGGAGCAGTTCTGCCTGTCGAAGGGGAAGAAGGTGACGTCCATGGTGCAGGAGGACTTGTAGCTGGCGGGCGGCGTCCACGTTATGGTCCCGTCCCAGCGCACGATGGCTTTAGTCATCAGGGAACCCTCAAAGCGTCCATCCGCACTGAGAGGGAGCAGACAAAAGCCATAAAGCCACAGTCATGTTAGGACCTTTCATACACATGAGAACGTGCTACAGATGTGCACTCAACTCACTTTTCATACAGGACGATGTCAGGCAGCCAGATTGTCTCTGAGGGCACTCTGATGGAGGTGATACCTCCATAGTCATCCGGGTTCCACTTCAGCTTCACATCAATCCACTCCTTTAAATATATAAACAACACCAACTGGTAAATGACACACTGACACAATGATCTGGAGTGCCTTAGTAACTCTTTTTGCGCTTCCACTACATTTCAGCACCATGGACAGCAACACTGAAAGCACAGAGCATGGGAAACTGTCCTGTTGTGCTCTGTTTCTATTCTCTCAAAGTACACATTTCATATTTTATGTCTGACACACAGCAGCTTCTGTACAAGAGTAGATCTACAGCAAAGAGAAATAGCCTGTATTTTCAAACCTGTGATCAATTTGGAGTGAAGGAAATGAACTGATGCACATACACATAGTGAGAGCTACACATTTATTCCTCCACCTAGGAAAAAAGCTTCAGCCTTGGCTCAGAAACTCCTGGGATCCTACTCCAACTCTAGCCTTTTCCAAGACTTTGAATCAACACCTTGTTGAGTAAATGTATGCATTCTAGCCAAGCCTGGTGTGGCTGCAGTCCCAAATCTACTTTAATGTTAAAGTCCCACATATTCCCCACAATACTCCCTATCTGTTACAATATCATTTATTTATATTATTTCCAATAATACCTCTAATATTTCTAATTTAATTAGCTTATTTGTTTGATGCTACTTCATGCTATTTACAGTATGCAGGAGAGTTATTCTGATGAATGTATTTACTTGGAGAGACTCCACATATTGGACTCAGACTAACAATATTAAATTATATATAATTAAGTTGATTTAATTGGGATTAATGTAGGATAGGATGTAGGATATTAGCCTTAATGAAAACATAGAGAAGAATACATTACACTACATTAATCTAAATGTTACATGTTGCCTCAGCACAACACACTGGACCTAATGACCAATAATCTAATGTACAGGCTGTACAGCAGTCATCAAGAGTCAGTTCTCAACTGAAATGACCCTGAGGCTCTGTTCACTGCAATATAAACACTTTGATGAATACCAACTATAATGAAATGGGCCATATTCCATCATACTGCCTTAAAATGAACTGATTTGTCAATCGGAGAGTTGGTGTTGACAGGCCAGTTTGCAACAACATATGTAAACATTCCTTGTTACCTGCCAGAGCCAAACATTTGTAGTCATCAGCTGGTTCTTTTCATCCTGCAGGGAGAGAAATATCAACTTGTTCAATATTTGTGCATCTCAGTGGGGCTTCCTGTGAGCAATCAGAGAGGCTAATGAGAAGGTGAGGAGCCAACCAGAGGCTGGGGACAAGAAGTTGAATGGGGTGAGAGAAAGACATAAGCCTAGTTAGGCAGCAAGATTTTCTTTCAAATTTAGTTAATTGCTACTCTTGCTTGGATGTAACAAAGCACAGTGGAACACTGCAAGGGTTAAGTGCTTTGCTTTGAGCTACATCTATAGTGTTTAATGAGTAAGAGAGCCATAAGCTACACTTTGCAGTGCTAGTACACTGTGGGTACCGTGGCCTCATTTACTACATACAAAAGGTCAATAGAAAGCATTGACAAACGCTGCAGGAAAACAGCAGTGCATGGAGAAAGGCTGGAGGACTGAAAAAGGAGGATCAGACAGTAATGAAAACATATGTTTTCAGTGTAAACTGGGAGTTTCTGCACAGGATGAGACGCTCAGAAATATAAACAGAAAAACTGCAGGGAGGAGGAAATCCATGGCATAGATTTTGTGGTTTGCTCTCGACAGACGCTGAGGCAAATCTGATTGCATACGCCATCCCGTCCGAGCAAACATTGATCCAAGTTGGGATTTTTAAGAATCACATCACAGTGATTTAGTCAGAACACCACGAGATGGCACTCTTCTAGATGCTATACTGTGTCAGTGCTGCATAAGTAAATGCTGATGTAGTCAAAATGTGGCTTACTTTGGAGTTGTGGGAGCAACTTTGTCCACGTGTGAGTGTGTGTGTGTGTGTGTGTGTGTGTGTGTGTGTGTGTGTGTGTGTGTGTGTGTGTGTGTGTGTGTGTGTGTGTGTGTGCGTGTCTGACTGTATGTGTGTGTCCGTGCTTAAATAATAAATGTGATCTGGTTCCTCTTGACCTGATGGCCTCATTACTTCCTCTGAGGCTATGACAGACCACTCTGGACCTCTCCTTTCACCTGCTTCTCTCTCTCCCTGCCTTTGCCTCTTAAATCCCTCAGCTCTGGATCCTCCTCCTTGTTTATTGTCACACTTCTGTCCTCAGTGCTACTCCTGCAGCTCAGGTCCTCAGCTCAACTCTCTCAATAGAAACCCATTTCCATGGCTCACTCTCCCAACCCACCTCTGTCTGGCTTTGAATCTCTGTCTTCCTGTGCTCTGATTTCCACTCAACATTAAATAATAACCTTTTATGAAGTCACATCTGAATGGATCTCGTTCTATCCCTCCTTTTCTTCCTCATCTTTTGTTCTATATATTCTCCTGCATTGCAATGATGTAGCATTTCACTTCCTTGCTCTTTCCTTCCTTTTCTCTCTCATCCCAAAAAATAACCCGCTGATCCTCAGAAGACTCACAAGGCTTTTATTAAACATGTTACATAAGGAAATTTTAATTTCTGCAGAGAGCTTCCTTAGCAGGTGCACACAGCTTAAAGACTGTGCGCTGGGCTGCTTAGAGCCTCTGTGTCTGCTTCCACTTTGCTCAAGGGCGCCAAGGATCTGAGGCAGTTTAAAATACCCTTGTCTATTCAATATTAATGTAATACATAATATATGGCAAGGACAGAGCCAGAGCTACATTTGAGGATACTATGGTCAAGTTGTTTTCAGATTTAATCTATTGATTTTATGTCTCCTTTTCTCATTCTGTAAGTACTAAAAAGCAATGTAAGCTCCAGGATGGATAAAAATAAGATGTTGGCATCCAAATCAAAATCTGTTGAGCAGCTCACATAAATATCTTGCATATTTTATAAATGTATCATGCATATATTATTGATCAGTTGCAGTTTGTTCAAAATTTTCTGAGTCCTGTACAAACTGTGGCATTAAAGTTGGATAACACAGCTCAGGAGGTCCGTCCACCATAACTAAAGCATAAAGTAACTTGTATTTTATGCCTGTGCTGAGTGTGCGTGCCTGGGTGTTGTTTCCTCACCACATCCACCAGCTGTGAGATCTTGAGTCCAAAGCGCACGGTGATGGTATCGTTGGCGTGCTGGACAGGCCGCACCCACTTCTGATAACCTTTGAAAAGGTTTCTCAGCAGGGAGTCCTCCATCTCAGCCAGAGACACAAAGTCTTCCTGAGCTGCATGGAGACAGGGTACAAAGTAAGAATGACAACAATAGAGCTAGATATATAGATACATGTATATGTTGTTGACTTCAGGATTAGTCGACTTAAAAGTCGTAGATTCTGTGGGTATTTTACTCATGGAAGGAAATCAGATGACTAATCTGGTTTGCTGCCATGGATTTAACTTTACGTGCTTATTCCATCCGTCATAAAGACCCAACGCCATTTTTATGTGTGCATCTAAGGTAATTGTGTGTAAAATTTCTTGCAGGAGCGCCGTCACAACACGTGCAGCCTAGTCTTGATACTGTGCCGACTGAGGAGCGAAGCTGCACATTAGCAGCAGCACGGAAAGTTTGTGCCTCCCAGGCCATGTGTCACACTCAATAAGTTGCCTGAAAACATCCTATGTAAGCACCGACAGAGCCCCAATCTGCTGCTGCTGCTTTGCTGAGGTCAGTTCTGAGTATTTTGTGGCATCCCTGGCTTTTCATCCTCCCATGATGTGCCGAAACAAAATGTCCATCATCTTCATAAAGTGTGTTATTGTGTTGACATATGCTGATTGACGTGAAAGACAAAGCGCAGCTGATGAGAATGTGAACAGTGTGACCTAAAATCCTATAATCCATGGTGATTAATGGTGGTGATCGACCTGTGGGCATCACAGTTATCAGCATCACAATTATCAGCTACTTTTAATGGCAATAGTTCAAAGGAAAGTTTATTTAAAGCTATAAATGTCAGCCTGACAGTGGCTCGAGAGTCAGAGCATCAGCAAAGCTTGTGTAGGCTGAATCATTCAATTACAGCACAAATACCAATGAATAACTCATAGAAAAAGGTGTTGGTTGCTGCATTATAGTATGACTAGTTAGCTCACATGCATGTAATATTCATGTGCACAAGATGACATGAATGTCACACTCTTGCAAGGCGTACGTGGTTAAGGACATACAAAGGCACAGCAGTGCATGAACAAAGTGAAGCACCTCTCCAGAGTCTGAGAAGCAAGTGGAAGGAAAAATTAAGTCAGAGCCCGAGAGTCACACACACACATACACACACACACACAGAGTCAGCCCCGGACTGACAGCTGGTCATGGCCGAGTAGCTGCATCTAAGCTCCCAAGGCTGACAAAACGATCATGCTGACGTGATCACCTAAGACAGAACAATTGCCAGGGGAGAAGAGCCGAGCTCCGAGTGCATTGTGCAGTCAGGCACAAATAGTTAAAAGAGTCAAAGCGATGAAGGAACAGTGCCCTCACTTAACCAGCCACTGTTAAAGTGCAGACAGCTGGAAGATATCTGGTCTCTCAGGTAGACAATTAACAGAAAATACACTTTGATGTTTTAGCAGTAACAGGTTGTAACATGCGTACCACATAAGCCAGTTTGGTTGAGCTGAAAGTGCCACCCGGTGGATCGATCAATCAATCATCCTGTTTGTACAGCACTTTTCATACACGGTGTAGCACACTGTGCTTTACATAATGACAGACAAGTCATGAAAACTGCCCCAGCCACACGCACTTTCCCTGTCCCTGTTTATGAATACAAAGTCTGTTTTCATAAATTTAAAGGATTGTTTTTTTCAATGAGCTTTCAGTAAGTTCACAAGAGCAACATAATCATATCCATACATTATTATTTTTCCCATTTTGGGCCCAATAGTGTATTAGCAGGGGTCTGTTGGAGCTTATCTCCAGTGCACATGGGGTGCAGACAGGGAAAACAACCTGCACAGGTTGCCTAAACATGTATGTTTTGGAGCTGGGGAAGAAAACTGTACTTGAGTACCTGAAGAAAAAACCATGCAAACACAGGGAACATGCCAACTCCATACAGAAAAGCCCTCAGTTTGATCCGGGAATCAAACCCTCTTGATGTGAGGCGATAGTACCTTTTCCCAAATCACTGTTGTACAAGTTAACATTAATACAAGGACAAATTAATATAACAACTGAAATTATACATTAAATGCACAATATTAATAAAGGAATAGAACATGATTAATAATGTATACACTCCCAGCTGCTCTAACGCTCCACGTGGGCCATCATAATACGATGCTGCTTCGCTGTGCGATTTAGTTTTGACTTCAGGAATTACTAAAATACCTTTATCTGGAGACGTGAGGGTTGTGGATGGCTCATGCATTAAAAGTAAATCTGATAAATCAGTAGGGCTAAAACCATGGGGGAATGTGCGTTATCCAACAAGAACTATTGCTTTAATTGTCCTGACAGCCAGTGTGCTCACTCAGAGCTACACGTCCTGATGAAATGTCCTTGAGCAGGACTGTGAAGCTCTTCCCCGTTACTCAGCGTAGCCCAGTCCAAAAGATGCAGATGACAGCAGCCTTCGCTAAACGCTCTGAGCATTATGTGGTATTTGCACTTGAGCTGCGCGGAGCCTCCCACAGCAGCTCGGTGGCTCTGAGCTTGCAGTGTTTGACTGCGTAAAGACGGGAGGAGATTTTTGGCACTGCCACTGGTAGCGTCGAGGCAGAGGCTGATAGACGGGAAAGAGAAGTTCGAATCAACAGCCTCTCTAACAGGGGGAATGGGAGTGGAGGAATGGAGAGAGCTGATAAGGGAAGGAGAGAGAGACAGTGACCCGGAGCAATTCCCGCCGGTGTCTGCGAGAGACAGAGCGCGGGGGCAGGGTAGAGGTTGGTACAGAAGGAGAAGTTAACTGGGGCAAGGGGAATGAGAGCGGACAGCAAAACAGATAGCGAGGAGAGAGCCAATTCCCGTTTCGACTTCTTCACACAAGGTTCTGTTCTGTGCCAGCAAATCCCGCTAATCTGGGACGCTATGCACATTCCTCAATACGCAGTTCACACTGGACACAGATTAGGTTCTCAGTTTGATTCCAATGTCATTTGTCTGTATGTGAATTTATAACAACCTCTGAAATGGCTGCAGTTCATTCTTGTTTCTTTAAGTATGGCTTTTGGTTGGAAACTGTTCAGTTCAAAATGGCCCAAAAACAGGCAAGACATCCTCAGGGAAGAACTGTACTCTGCATTCGTGATTGCACTTTATTATGAAAGGGGTAAATATTATGGAGCCCGATTTGAGTCATTTAATTTCATTATTTTTTTACTTTTGGTTAAAATAAATTGAGAATAAACATGTTTTAAACATCCTGGAATTTGTATAACTGTATTTAACAAGCACAAAAAGGGATTGATTTTGGATGTTGACATTGACTGGTTATTATTATTATATTAGTAGATCCCTAAAACATCTGAAAGCAGTGTCATTCTGCATCTGACATCATATTTGTTGTTGGAATCGGCTCTTTTGCTGCAACGTGTAGTCACCTCCCTCTTCCAGACAAAAACAGGAAAACTCAGATTGGGTGGACAATTTAAAGCACTGTGGCCTCAGCCTCACTGGTGTTTTTGTGACTTTGAATACACAGACAATACTTGTTAGTGAGATGAATTCATTTTTTGTTAGGACATGAAAATAGAAAGTAGAGATATTTGCAGCATTTCTGACTACAACTGGCTACTGACTTTTGGGTCAAAGGTTTGATGTTGTGCATTTCATCGCTGTAGAGGCCTGGTGAGTGTATGTACAATCAAAGCATCATATCCAAGCTGGTTTTTCAATGCTTCTTTGCTGTGGTGTGCGTCCATGGACTTGACAACCTCCGCTCCCCTTGTAAGCTATTTCCTGTGGGGAGTCTTGGTATCTGAAGTCGGCAGCTTCTTCAGACCCAGGCAGATTACCTCCCATTGCATCAGAGCCCATGCTAAGCATCGAGTTTGTAAAGACTTGAAATGGGCCGTCGGTACACTTAGTTGGCTGAATCAAGCATCTCCACAGGAAGCAAACCTTGTCTCAAGGTCCTCATCGACAGAAACGCAGGAGCCGAGCCAGTCAAACAAGACGGGTTGGCTTCCTCTACAAGTCACCAGCTCCCTCCCTTACATCCTAGCGATTGACTGTGTGTGTGTGTGTATGTGTGTGTGTGTGTGGCTGATTGAGCAGAGGTGAAGGCGAGAGTATTGATTAGAACAGGCAGTCTGATGGTAGGGGGGATGGGTTGGTTCTCTATGGGGTCATTATGGTGCATTAGAATGTGCATACACTGTGGGAGTGTGCGAGTGTACGAGTGTTCGTGTTTGAGAGGGAGAGGAGCTGTATTCTGTTGATGATTGATACAGACACAGGGGTGACCCAGTGTTCAAACAGACACCCTGCCTCCACCTCAATCTCAAACACCCCACGGCCGACACGACAACCATCTGTTTACTGTGCAACCACAGCGGGGCGTACCACTGTGATGGGTTACAGGAGGACAGAAAAAAAAGAAGAAACAACAAAGGGGAACTTCTTAAAGCACAAGAGACAGTTTGACTTTGTGTTTCTGCCTCGTCTCCAGCCATCAGCCATCACTCGGCCTTAATGAGATGGCTGGAGGCCGCAGGAAATGAGGGGGCGAGAATGCAGAGTGAAGACGGCCAGCTTTACCGACAGTGTTGCTGCCGGACTCTTTGTTATTCACAAAGCAACAGGACAGCTGGGCCGCAATGGCTTACATCTGCCTCTGAGGTATGGATTGTGTGTGAGTGTGCAGGGCTACACACAGATTTGTCAATGAATGCTTGACACCAGAGGCGGCAGCATGTGGACAGTTTTGCTGTATGCTGAGGCTGTAGAGCAGGAGTGTCAAACTCATTTTTTATCCCAGACTGCATCAGCGTCATGACCACCCACAGAGGCTCAGCTGTAACTATAAGATAAAATAGATGTCATTTTTTTGTTTTTGTATATAAATATTCTCTGCGTTATTCATCAAAGAGACATTGTGCTTGTTCATTGACACGCATGCATTTACAGGAGTTATAGATTGCGAATACTATACGCCAAAGCAGCATGGATTTTTATTTTGAGACATTCACAGTTTGAGGTTGAGATGCATGCTCTGGAGCCTTGTCGTCACCTGTGGAACTACTTTCCTATCCTGCTGAAAATGTCACCACATGGTGGTTTATGGATTATCCAGTGTAACAAGCACATTACTGTATATCTGGCTGGAAGGGAAATGTTAAGCCATTTTTTTCCGGGTGAAAAGTGAGAAAATGTTTGCTTTTACCTAAATAAGAAACTTTAAAGTCTGAGCATGGGACAGCATGATGGGTGACTGTGATTCAACCCACTTTGCATTAGTGTGACTTTAAAGTCTCAATCCACTTCAGCAGACTGACAGAAGGACACTTTACGTCTTTTCATCTTGTGCTTATACTCCACCTCCCCAGTACATACACACACATACACCACACACCATGCATCCATTATAGTTATACAATACTATATGTGTTTATAAAAGATAGCCTGTGTCTCCCAATCTCAAGATTAGAGCAATGTTTATGCTTTACAGAGAGATGAATTCACACACAGAGGGACAGAAAGAGAGTGTTGTAACTACAGACCAAGTGTGTTTTCCTCAATAATGTTACATTGACCTATGCCACTTTCCATACTTTTCAAACTAAAACCTGAGCCATTACCAAGCCACAGCTTTCTTATTGAGGGGACTACTTATCTTGTTGATCTCTACTTTTTTTAAAAATCATTTTCCCCAAAATGTCTCAACATCTCTCACTTTTACTGTTATTCGGGTGTATAAGTGACACCATGTGCTACCAAGAGCCTGCCAGTCTCATTATTAGAGTGACATACATGCTAATGCATACACACAAGTGCACACACATACACACAGACAAGGGAGGAGAGTATGCCGAATACAGCGTACAGTAAAGTGTGTTCCTCTACAGCACAGCATTACTCTACACTGGCATAATGCCAGTGTACAGGGCTACATTTTGAAATACCTTTCAAAAATTACCAAACAAAATAAATGCCTTTCAAAATAAAACCTGAGGTTACCATGCCACAGCTTTGCCGTATCTTTCACGGTAAGCTAACACACACACATTCGAACTCACACACACAAAGAGAGCAAGAGTAATTTCCACTGTTATAATTGCCCCATGTTGTCCCCGTGCGGCCGTGCAACCCCAGGGGGCGCTGCACTCCCACTCTTTAATAAACCATGACCACGCTCCTCTGTTGACCCTCGCCTCGTGTCCTGCTGCTGCTGCTGCTGCCTCGCTGTCACACGAAAGGTCAATCACAAAACGGCAAAGCGGCGGCAGAGGCATCTACGGCAGCTTTATGACAGTCCCAGAAAGGGACGGGACCACCTGCAGGTCCCGGTGCCGGGACACTGCGCCCCGGCAGCCGAGCCTCTGTTCTGTCTCTGCAGGAGGAGTGAGAGTAAAAAGCGAGCAGTGTTTCCTACCTTCTGAGGAAGCCTTGGCCAGAAGAACCACCAGGGACAAGCCCAGCACAGCCACCGCAAACTTCATGCTGCCGCTCCTGTCGCCTCCGACTGGGCTGTGAAGGAAGCGGTGCGGACCGCAGGTTCACCGTCCCGCAGGGAGCAGCATTCCTCCTGCAGGAGGAGGAGGAGGAGGAGGAGGAGGAGGTGGAGAAGGAGGGAGGAGAGTGGAGAGAGGAGAAAGGAGGGAGGAGAAAGACCTCCCGCTGAAACGATGGAGATGGAGCAGTTCAGGCTGGTGGAGGCTGTACACAACAGCGGAGTCTTCACACGATGTGGGGCAGCACAAGCTGCCTGTGTGTGATTTCTCACCCTCCTCCCTCCACTCCCCTCTCCTCCTCCTCCTCCTCCTCCCTATTACTCCGCAGCCTGCCTGCCTATGTGTGTGTGCGTGTGTGTGTGTGGTGAAGGTGGAGGAGGAGGGACGGCCCGTCAGAGGATAGATAGATAGATAGATAGATAGATAGATAGATAGATAGATAGATAGATAGATAGATAGATAGATAGATAGATAGATAGATAGATAGATAGATAGATAGATAGATAGATAGATAGATAGATAGATAGATAGATAGATAGATAGATAGATAGATAGATAGATAGAATCAATAAGTGTGTTTAATTTCTCATTTCTAATTTCTCATTTCTTAATTACTCAGACGTTGGCTTTCAGGCTCTCTGAGCTGAACTTGAATGGTTGACTGATGTTTATCCTTGGTAGATCCTGGTGAGATGATGAGATGCTAATTGTTTGTTTGTTTTAAGTTTTGTTTGTCGCTTGAAGTATCTTTGTTCTGTGGTGTTAATATAAAAACCATTGAACATTGGCTTGATCAGGAGTGCTTCAGATGCAGTTTTACAAGCCTATTTCTTTGCAGGGGGATATTGTGGTCAGTTTTTGCACAGCCCCCTTTCATGCTGATCTGGCAACTACACATAGGACTATTTCAGAAGCAGAAGCTTGTTGAAGTTTCTGCTGAAACTTCAACAAGCTTGCTGCCTCAAACTCATGTGTCTTCATTCACTTCAATATCTGAATGGAGGCATGTTCAGAATCATGTTTCTTTGTGAGTGAGAATGTATTTGGGCTTGCCTCACATCTTGGAGCAGAACTATACTGCCATTATTTAACAAAGCCAAGGTAAAAAAAAATAATAATAATATTAATAGTGATAATGATGATAACAATAAGTTCATGTCCCCTGTAACAAAAGCTAACCTCACTGGCTCAAGTTTCTTCAGACAACCCTCCAGTAATATTTTTAATGAAGCATGAAGTCTGTGATATGATGAAAAAACTTTCATGTAATTAAATTGCATCATATTTGTATCATTATACAACATTGCTGCTGCAAAACACAACAATCTTCCTGTGGGCTGGTTAGTTTGGGAGCATGTGTTTTCACATGTTTTTGGACTCACTAAATAAGGACTAAACACACTGACACTGGGTTTGCATAATGTGTTAGTAGCCTATGTAGTTGTACAGTATATGAACTTACCCAAATAAGACTAGCTCTCTTGTTGTTTATGTTCCCTGTTTATATCGGTTATATGTAAATCTGCTTCTTAGGACCCTGTTCTATTTATATATTAAAAAAAAGCATTTTAAGTTTCAGCTGCAGCTAATGGCTCCTCAGCATTATGACTGAGACAAATTAGGTAGATTAACTCAGCTATGGTCTCATATTTTGTTTGTGCCTGCTGAGCCGGGGATTGGACACTCCCATAACACATAGGGAAGAGAACCTCGGAAGATACCCACAGAGTAATGAAGCCCCATACTGTGGTAACGTTTTGCTGATCTTTGGAATGTATTATTTGCACTGAACAACAACTATAGATGTACATTAAAAGTGTTCCTGGGTGGGCTCTCCGCAACCGGCACCGAGAGCAGGAGCTTTTACTGTAACAGACATCAATCTTGCGCTTGACTTCATCAAGACTGCAACTCAAGTAACTGTGCTGAAGTTCCCATACAGTCAGGAGCGAGGGATTGCACAGGGCTTACCCCTTTATGAGTAACACTCACAGCTGTCGTGAAGCACTTTGGTTCGTGATAAATGGTCTAAGATCATCTTTCAGGAAGCAGTGACCTGTAAGCTTCCTCTTTAGAAGCCCATCAGGCTACTTTATAGGCTGTGAGTCTGCACATTATCTTAAATCATCGGGAAGCTCAATTTGATGCTCTATTCATTCAGCTACACACGCATAGACATGCATGTGCTCATGCCATGTCATGCCATGCCATGCAGCACACACCTTGATACAGTCTCTTTACCATGACAGGAAGCCCGGGGTGAGGCCGCAGGCACAGAGAATTTTTCAAGCAAAAGTGAATCCATGCTAATGATATAAGGACGCAGTGCACTAGAGGGGAAAACAAATCCCACATGACTGGCACAATACACTCTGGCACATCACATCCTGAAAGTCAATCTAATTAGAGCCCATTATGTGTATGGGCATCATGGACCCTGATTCCAGCACAAGTGAAGACTGGAGGTGGCTGCACTATTATTTTGTGTACAGCATTTCGGTATTTCGAACCTATCGCCTTTCACTGATAAGAGGTAGAGGAGGGGAGAGCAAGCACTTACTGCAGCGCAATCTATCTGATACCTGCTGTACAAGCCAAGTGGACGAGCTGATCTAGTTATCGATCCAGCAAAGTGTTTCCAGACACTGTTGGGAAATTTGCTTCTGTTATGAGTTAACGGTGGAGTAACACAGAGGGGAGAAGGACCTACATGAATGTTATCAGACCTCGCAGTTTTACATTCCTCTTGTATAATTCGAAATGCATTGTGTCAGTATGTAAATGGCATCGAGCAGTCAAACAGAGTGTGTAGAAAGGGGAAGATATATGGAGGTGCCAGGGGGCAACAGCCAGGCCATCTGATAGAGAGCAGGGAGCTCACGTTGATTTGCTTTGTGTCATTTATTCGGGCAATCAAATAAGCAGTTAGTTGCCTCGTAAAGAACTCGTGGTGACCTAAAGAACAAGGCGGACTCTCCCTCTCTCTCGCTCTCTCTGTCTCTCCCTCTCCCTCTCCCCCTGTCTCCTCGGTAATTAATTCTGAGCAAACAGCAGCTGGAAGAAAAACTGCAAGGTGAATCATTCTGCTCCCACGCACAAACACACACACACACACACACAAAGACAAATGCACGGGAAGAGACCGTCCATTCATAGCCACAGACAACATGAACACTGCACACACGCAGGTCGCAGGCTTGAAAATTTGCCATTTGGCTCCTTTGAAGGCTTTGTGTATCTCATTAAATGCTGTCTTACTCCGGCACCTGATCGCCGCTCTGCAATTGCCAGCACTTGCCCACGGGGGAACCCGGCCTATCTGTCTCACACGCACACGCACACACACACACGCACATACACACACACATGCACACACACATTTATCAAGTAGGTACAACCTCCGTGCTTATCTAACACCCAAACAATCTCTTCCACTTCTGTGTCAGTGCACAGAAACTGACAGCAGAGTGCTCCGCCAGGCTTGTTACCGAGACTTGTTAAAGACTCTGGACGGTGCAGACTACTTCAGCAATTAGCCGCAATCCACTTTCAATCCATGTTAATTAAGAAAGTGAGTTCACTCTGAGGCCATCAGAACTGAGGGGCAGATGAAGCATATGTGCTTCAATTTTGAAAGAAATTCAAAGAATCCATCTTTCTGATGGAGATTTGATGCTGTTTGATTTAATTTATCCTGTCTTACAAAACATTCTGTTATGTTAATACTCAATTTTAGCACCCTTTTTATACCTGTGGAGGTGGAAATTGAGTGTAATTGAGTGTAGCAGAGGAATGTCTGCTTTATTTTCCAGGATGACTGTATTTGTCCCTGAACATAACGCATTAAACAAGTCCCATATTTCTGTCTGAGAATTCAGATGTATGACTTCCTAATACAATCTTTTATGTTGTTTGATGACTCAGTCACTGCAGAACTGCAGCTGTACGTTGAGAGAATCACAATAGGCCTATGCATAGTCCAAAAATGTTATGGCACATGCACACAGATAGGGGAAAAAAACAAATAGCAAAAGCCTGTGTGCTCTTTAATCAAACCGTGGTTGTTCCCACCAACATTTAACAGTCATGCTCCAGTGTGTGCTCAGTGACCTTTTCAGTACAAACAGTGAGAAAAAGGTAGGCCGTGGTTGAAACAGGCACACTGGCCTGCAGCTGTGTACACGTGTCTGTGTGTCTGTGTACATTAGTCCTCTTTATCTTTCTAGAGAGTTCACTTTGACGAGGTTTGCATAGAATGTTTATATAGATTAAGATACTGGTGCGGTTTATTTATCATAAGAGGACTATTCAGAACATGGGAATAGAGCTTTCGTTATCTCTGTTTGATCAGGGCAAAAATATTCTGTGACAGAAAACCTGATTTACAAACTAGAGACATCAAGAGGGGAGAGGAATTATGGGTAATAGACTGCTTGAACCCCTATAGCTCCAGTTAGTTTTGTTCAAATCTGTCCATCAAGTACTCAAACTTTATGGGAGTTACACACCTGAAGGTGTACCTCATTAAGTAAGTGAGGTTACCACACACATGGTGACACAGGCAGAGAGGTACGACATAGTGTTAAGGTGCATTAGCCTGGTAACTCTGAGGCTCAATCTCTGCACTGAGCTGTAAGCATATAAGCAGCTAAAGTTCGCACAAGAAGATTTAGAGGAAGCTGACATGGTTCTGACTACGAATCTCCACATTCAGGACTAATATCTAGAAATTCAGCTGCTGTCATTTGTCACACCATGCCATTATCTTCCCCTGCTCCCCTCCCACTCGTTCACGCTTTTTCAGGCAACACTTCTTTTTCTATATTTTGAGTTTTTTCATTCACCTGTTTCTTGTCATGTTTCCGAGACGTTGCCTTCTCGCATACATTTGCATTGTATTGTGTCTCACACATGCACATAGATAACAGGCAAAAAGGAAGGAAAGAGCAGAAGTGAACATACAATGACAGTGAAAAGGTTTTCCCATGGCCTGTGAATAGAATACGTCTTCATCTCCATCTGCCGTTGATTTTTCTCAGTCTGGCAAAGAGAGATAGGGTGGGAGACAAACTAAGGGGAAGAAGGAAAGAGAGGCTAATTAAAAGTGTTTTGGTTTCCTCAGAGAGTTGTTTAGATCTAAAAGAAATCCTTAATCTCATGCTTTGCACTTTAATGCAGGTTAATCATGAATTTTCCAATCTCAAGCAGTAAACAGGCTAGTACGGTTATACTTAATGCAGACATGCTTTTATAACATACACTGTTCATGTTGCAATATTGTTCGACACCCAAATTGAAGCAGGAATAGTACACACACACACGCACACAAACACACACACACACACCCACAGATGCATGTACACTCAAACAATTTGGGTCGGGAAAGTAAAAATGGTGAGTAAAAGAGACTCTTACGTGTGAAAACATACATGAGGGAGATCACATCATCGACTGTAGATCAGAGGCAAGGGGACAAAAACAGAAAACCTGCCAAGAGAACTACATGGGAAACGGCAATCCGATGCTGATCATGACAAAGCAATGACTCTGATTTTATGCCCCAGTTGCCGTGGCAGCCAGGAGCAGCTGCAGTGGCAGGGTAGCTTTCGCTCGGCTGTTGCACTCCTCCATTCCCTGTGCCGGTCAATTATCAATGATATGGAAAAGCAAGGAAGATCCTGCCGGGCCCACTGCCCAGCACATGCCGTGGCCTCTGGAGTGGAGAGGTGGGGGGGTGGGAGGATGGGGGGAGAGAGGGAGGAAGAGGGATGCTTGCAATGAGTGATGTGTTAAGAGAGAGACGAGGATGCATAGTTGGCCATGTTAATTCACCAGTTCACGCTCTGAGGCAGGCAGGACAAGGACAGTGCAGAAAGGGAAACCAATCACACACACACATGCAAACACACTAATTTGTTTTGCCCTGCAGGAGGAAATAATATCAACTTGCATGTATTCCCTAGCGGCTTACACTGACATTAGCCACTCGTGTGATCCTACATCACCTTATGTAAGATAAATGGAAGCCAAGGCAAAAATCCCCATAGCAATGGTTTTCACTGAGTCTGCTGGACAGCTGTAAAAACGACGCCATGTCTATATAGATGCATCTATCTCATTGCAATCTAATGGTTCGACTGACAGACCTGGGAGTCAGTCGTTCTTGTTATGAAGCGACCATGCAAACCACCTAACCATGATTCCACCGTCTGGCAGCTGAGCTTCCTTAAAATGTGCAAAGGAGCCCTGGGACATTGGGGAGACAGACCTAGCCTAGCCTGCACCTAACTAATCCTAAATACTATCCAGATTTATAACCAATTTATCTAAAACTTCTGAGTACAAACCAATGGACCAAAGCAGAAGTGAAGCTATAGTAGCAAATGCCATCTTTCTATTACCGGTCATAGGATCAGCTTTTTTTTAACACATCTATACCTAAAATGTCATTTAAATCACTGTCGGTAGTCAGCTTCACAACCTTTTGGGGAACAGCATAGACATACCAAAAACACACAACACACCAACACACACACACACATCCAAAGTGGGGGGACAGGAGTTGGCGTTAAGTAAAACCAAGTCTGTCATTTCGTCTCTACCCCTCCGCCTCTCCAACTGAAGCTGTCACAAAAATGCTCCGACACAGAGACAGAGATCTGACTCAGTGCGACTCTCTGTCTGCACTCGCCGTTCTCACATACCTTGACACTGGCACACATGCACCATCCGCACACACATGATGCACACACTCTGCCTGTTCCTCCACCACCGAAGCTGTCACAAAAATGTTCTCGGCCGGGAATTAAAGGTATGACTCAATCAGACTTCTGCTCTCTTTCTTATTTTACTTACTCCACTGCCTGCATCACACACTCACTTGCAAATACACACACACACATACACTCACACAGTGAATGTCTCAGAGTGGACATGAAGACGCAAACAAATTCAAGCTCAAGCTGTCACAAAGATGCAGACACTTTTTGATCTGACTCATTGAGTATGTAACATTTCTGTGCTGCCACACAACATCCTCCAGTGGTATGTGTATGCATGAACACACACACACACACACACACACACACACACACACGCACACACACACACACAAACCCCTGTTATCTACTGTATAATACCGCCCTGGAACCGACCACAATCTAAAGCCTGTGCAGCATCCTGGGGGTATAACTGTGGCAGCTATCAAAGAATAATGATTCACCCAGCCTGCCTTAATGTGGATTTTTTTTTTCTAATGTCGTGCCACACACACACCACACACACACACACACACACACACACACACACATTATGTTACTGTATAAAATAGAAGTAAGACTTTGAGTTGAGCTCTCTTTGATTCTTTGAGTCTTGTGTGTGAGATTTCATGAATTTCTGTCATTCTGTCTCAAACGTCTACAACTGGGCTCATACAGCATCAGCATCAACTCTTATTTTGTCTCGTGCTCTGAGACTTAAATATCTAGAATCAACAAGCTTCAGTCGGATAAGCCAACGTAAGAGATGATGAGCGTGATGGGTGCTTGTGGGAAATCAGACCTCGCTGTGTTAAACAGCGTCAGGTAAATCTCAGCGGAGGAGACGATTGAAGCTAAAACCTTGCGGCGGAGATGAACGCAGCCTTTTATTTCGTAGCTATACCAGCAGACTGCGAGGAGCGCACTCGTTCTGAAGTGTAAAAGAGGTAGAGATGATACTCAAAGAGTTATAAATGCGCTATAATAGCAGCAGATCTCTTGCCACCCACTCCCACTCTCTCACTTCTCAGAGAGGCGAGCCGCTGGCGAGGGCTCTCACACGAGATCCCTAATGAGCGTGTCATTAAAGATCCATTATGATGTCACAGCCATCTCAGCGCCACTGCCGAGTCTTTGTCAAGGACAATAGGAAGAATGAATTTGTCCCTCTGGTTGTTTTAGTGCCATATCACCCTGCAGATCTGTGACTTGCCTTACGTGACCCCTTGAAATCAGTGATGTGAGCCACGTGAGAGACAGCACTCTAATAAATGAGCCGCGTGGGAGACAGAGGACACTGATGCTAAAGTGATCTGATTTTCACAACCCACAACAGTAAACCATGTTCATTTTCTCCATACTTCTCCATACTCCATGATTTTATATTTTAGTGGAAAATGGGAAAATGGGAAATGTATTGCGATTGTCAGTGTCTTGAGATTTTAATCCTTTTTCAACACATTATTTTTGTATTCCAAACATAAATGTATGGTGGATTAACACACTGTAGCCCCAAATCTATATATAGCAACGTCTCCTGCTGATGCACAAATTATCTTTTTGACACGAAAATCACACATTGATTACAAAAAAAATCAATTACATCACATAATAGAAGAGGGGGGACACTATTTCAGCGTTTAACAGGGGAGGGAGAGCGGGAGATGGTATGCTGAGCATAAACACTGGAAGCTGATGGAAACCACACTCTTACTTCTCTCAAGAATAATAATAATAGAAAATAATAAAGGAAACCCAAAAAAAACATCAATGAGAACTGTTACGACTGAGGCTCAAAAAAGGTTTTGGTTGGAGATAAAAATGTGCTGCAGCCACATATTGGTAATCTGTGGCAAATAAGGTGACTAATCTGTATTGAAATCCTGGTTGCCTGGTTGTCTAATTAATTCAAATTGACTCCAAATATCTTTCTTCCAATTCCAGGCTTCATTTCTGACAATTATTGGACTGAAACATAAAAAGTTAAGACATTATTCAGCACCATGTCAGGTTCACACACACACACAAATAAATAAATGGGCATTGTCCAGTTGTCCAACTCCTGGTTGGACTGAGGGCTTTTCTAGCTTTTCTAGAGTTTGCATGTTCACCCTGCATCTGTGTGGTTTTGCTCCAAGGTGTGAATGTGAGACTGAGTGTAGTGTGTGTCCTATGATGGACTGGGAACCTGTCCAGGATGTATTCTCTGCCTTCGTCCTATGTGCACTGGAGATGGGCAAATGGTGGAGGGACAAGAAAGAGTGTGCAAGCATGCACACAGGAACACAGCTAGAAAACGTAAAAGTGGTTAGCTGAGATGAATCTCTGTAACTCTATGTCCTCTTCCAAAAACACTGACTATAAAAATACCTCTGCGTTGTGTTACTCAGGCAATATTTTTACATTCCTGTACTTCAGCTTGTAACTCGGTTTATGATTGTGTAAACTTTTTTAGTAGGGAGGAAAGCCAAGATTTCTAAAAGGCAGACAAGATATAAACTATGAGCCATCATGCAGCACAGATGGCATTATAAAACTTACTGACTCCACATTTTGCAACTATTCTCGGGTAGATTTGTAAATGCACGGCTCGGTGCCATGGGGTCTCAAACATCTCATGAATTATTGAGAGACATGCAGCCTCTTTCTTGTTAACTATAGAGCCCTGTGTGACTTGATGGCAATAATGCTGAAGTGCACAATTGTATCTCACACTACAATGCGCACACAATACAAACATCTTGCCACATTATGCTGTTGAGGCAGCTCAGGAACCTGCTCTCAGGTTCATATCAACATTCACCCCAGTTAGACAGAGAGGTGAAGGGTTTTGTTTCTGACAGTAACATTAAACAAGGAAACAACTCTGCTGATGTCCACTTAATGTCATTGAAGACACAGCTAGAGGTGGCGGGAGTCAGAGAGGAATAGAAAATGTGTATGTGGGGATGATGCATGGGTCTGCTTTTGGGAGCCTGGGACAGAAACACATATTTTGTCCTTGGGCAAGCACTCACATGTCAGGATGTTTAACTTCACTAGTTCTCAATATTTGATGACCCAGGAAAACATACAGTACAAAAGCCACAAACTAAATGAATACAGCAGTTAACACTACAGAATTACTGAAGCTGTCAGGCACTGGGTTGCTGCAGGCAGATACGCAGATACGCAATGTGTAAGCACGATATAGACTTTAAAATGTTGCCTTCACAGCTTCAGAAAACACAGAGGAACTCTGCAGATCATCTGAAGTTGTATTCCTGGATGCTTCATAAATGTGATCTTGAATTCATACCTGGAAAGGTGACATGGGTTTGCATGTCCTCCCTGTGCCTGCATGTGTATGTGTGGGCACTCCAGTTTCTCCCCACAGTTCAAAAACATGAATATTAAGGTTGTTTGAAGACTGTAAACTCAAAAATGTAGAAACCCCAAGAATGGTATGTGTACAGAGTAGCATTTTGCTGTCTTTTTATTAAAGAAAGTATAATGTATGAGCTGTTATGACTGTTTTAACAATATTTGCACTTAAGCATGATTAGCGATGCAGTCCTGCACTGTCTCTGTGGTAGAAGTGAACTCGCCCCCACTCCATTAGCGAGGCAGAGACACACTGTAGCTTTGTTTCTGCGGGCTCTTTCCTTGTTGTCGCTTGCATTGCATCAGAGCATTTTTGCATAAAGTTGAGCTCCTCGTAGCTTTACCCTGGTGCCACCGGGCATCTCTGTAGCAACTTCTCTGTAGCTTAGCATGTGGTGCAAGGCTGCGAAACCGGGTCCCATTAATGATGAATAGTAGTGTAGATGCAACCAGCCAGCATGTAGCATCTGACTCTTAAGCTGAAGTTAAATGAGCCTCAAACATGTTTTCATCAAAGAGACACTCCCACAGATAAATTGTCTATTTACTACATTTGACAAAATGATTTTATGCACTGTAGACTTAGTCATTCATACATGGCCATGTTGCATTAAGAGGTAGCATTCAGTAGGACATGCATTTGCAGTGAAATCCCAATACCAGCATGGTCCTGTGGTGTTGTTATACATATCTCTCCCACTGCTCTGTCTGAAGTGTGCCTGTGAGAGTTGCTGAGTTTAACACCAAACATTAAATCCTGTGATTTCCTGCCTCCGCCAGCCATCAAAGAAACACCTCTCTGCTGCTGTGGACCGCTTCTCTGTGCTTCGTCTCTTCCTCTACCTCCTCCTCCTCCAGTTTGCCATGAGCAAACGCATGTCTCCAAAAAGGGAAAGTTAGAGACGCCCTCATACAATACAGCAGTTTCACAAATAAAAGGACTTTAAAAAAGTTTTTGGTATCAATTTAAAGTCGGCTCACATGTCCGTTCCACGTGTCTGCTCAAAGTGAAGCAGGGAATCCAAACACAAGTGGTGAAAATGTCATAATGTGCATGTTTAGGTATCAGAGGTATAGTTTCAGAGCACTCCATGTATTGTTTGCTCTTGCTCTTCAACCCCTGGAGTTGACATATGTGATTTACTTTTAATTCAAAATTAATGCCAAGCCCCTTTCGCTATCTGCTAGTCAATAAATCAGTGTGCACAATCTCATCAGCAAACAACTGTTTCAAATAACGCAATGTACAGGGTATGGCAGAGTGTACTTGTTTCGTTACAGAGTTAAAACTAGGACATCTAACGCAGTTTCCAACATTGTCATCACTCCTCTCATCCATTTGATCAAATATGTTTCCTTATTCTCCCTCTGCAAACTCGTCTTCAAACTGAATTCTCCATTTACGTCATAAATCCTTGGAAACATAAAAAACTAATTTTGCATATAAATATTGTACCAGTCACGTTGTAGCAAGCATAAGGTTGCTTCCACAACTTGGCTTTTCATAAAGTCCTATGGCATGATTGAATATGCCAGCGCACCATAGAAAGGCAATTTTCTAGAAGGACTCAGATGTAAATTTGTATTGCATATGATAATGTTTCCTATTAGGATTGAGCTCCTCTCCTTTTTGCAAATCCTGCGGAAAATAGACCATGAATCATCCCATACAATGTAATTCCAATTCTACTTGACATCCCAATTTCATTTGACCTCCATTACTGAGAGCCTCTCGTGGATGGCACTTCATGGTACCGCTTAACGCCGCTCCATTCATGTTTTTTCTTTCGCCTTGTTTTTTTTTTTTCTGCCCTTAAGTGCAGGCTGCACTGGCTGTGAGTCCATGTCAAATCAAATTGCACTCCTTTCCACAAACAAACAAAGTGACATAAACCCCTTGCCATTTGTGAAGCATGGATTATACTGTAGATACTTTTGGTAGAGATGACTCAGTGTCTACACCATAGAGTCAAAAGAGCACAGCAGGAATAATAATGATAATCCTATTGTAAAAATGGCTCCTTACATGAATAATAATGCAGAAATGTGTTTGTCAACCTAAAAATATCTGTCTGTCTTGCTATTAATGTCAAGCCAGTCACCCAAGGTCAAATACATGAAAAATGTTTGATGTTGTGTTTATATTGAGAAATGCGTGTTAAAATGAGAGTCATGCTGTCAGATGAGGACTCAAAGTGGATATTGTGGTTAGTTTGAGTTTGCGTATGTGTGTGTGGGTTTTTTTCTGGTTACTCTGGGTACTCTGGTTTCCTTCCACAGTCCCAAAACATGCATTTAAGTCAATTAGAGACTCTAATTGCTGCTAGGTGCGAGTGCAGGAGTGAATGATGCGTGTGCTCTGCAATAGACTTTGTCCTGGGTGCATTCCCTGCCTCCTCCCTATGTACACAGGAGTAGGCTCCAGCCAACCTGCTGAGGTGCAAAATGGGTAAGGTAATGGATGGATGCATGCTGTTAACACAGCCTTATTACTGCCCCACATGGCCTGTGTTTGCAAAAGAAAGTGTTCCCAATGATTATGCTTTACACAGTTCAAATCACTCCCAAGATGAGGTGAGATGATGAGATGATTCTGCAAGCTCAGGACAACTGAGATGCTTTTAAATGTGTTATTTCAGCATTGCTGTGGCATGGCATGTGTGGCAGCCAGAAAAAGCTCAACTGGGTAGAGTTAGTCTGAAATAATAGTAAAAAAAATTACAACATTAAATTCAATGTCTTAATTCATGTGAGGTATCTGCTTGGTACATTAAAGTGTTTGGGGAAATAAAGGCCAAATGCTGTGGATCGAGCCAAACCACATCATCTTTTCCAAACACTTACAAAAATCAACATGCTGTGAACTCAGGAGCACAAATCGGGCATAACCTCACCTCATGCATCTGTTGCCAATGCTTTAAACACCCCATCCTTGTCCAATTTTGACTAAATTTGCTTGGCACTGTCAAACTAAGAACACCTTTCGACAATATAACAAAAAACATTGTGTATTTTCCTGGCTGCCTTAAACACTGCAGAATGAAAATTTCCTCTTTAAAACAGTAGACTGCCTGAAGCAGCCTTTACCTACTTTCTTACTGTTTAATATTCAGGATTTGACATTTACATACAAAACAGTGTGTAGATTAGATGTTCTTGTCATACTACAGGACTTGTGATTGTTATCTGACAGCTAACACCCTGTATGCGTCAAAATGTGGTACGTAACAATGTTCCACATATCTGTGCCATGAGTCACTGGGGTCTCAGCAGGTAAAGATGAACACAATGCTCTCTGCTGGTTTCATCCTCAGCACAGACAAGGTTAGTGCAACGGTAGCTTCTGAATCAGCCGATACAGTCAATTGAGTGTTCAAACTCAATGTCCTAAAATTGTCCTGCTCACTGTGTCTGTATTCTTTCACTGATATCTTACCATCAATCACATATTGGTGAACTGTATTTTCCTCTTTTCTTGCTGTGATAAAATGTTGTACCCCTAGTTTGCATGATTACAAGCCATAGGGAGCAGCTCTGGTTATTCTGTTTTCCCTTTAAATGTGGCAATTCATCTCCAGAGTGACTCTATGCATCACAAAACACATTTTGCATGCTAAATATTTGCTTGTTATGCGGTTATTAACCTGCAAAGGCTGCAGGCTTTTGTTAGATGCAGATTGATGAGATATACTATTTCATTAAAAAACACATCTGTTATTTCTGGTTGCAATTTGTGGTATTGGTTCATTTATTGGACAAAGCACTAAAGCACTGAACTCTATGACGATGGTATTGCTTTGCAAAGACTTTTTGCAAGTTTATCCATCATCAACTCAGGCAAAAGGAAAGAAATGAGCATCTTACTTATAGATGCAGTGTTTTGACAAAATTGCATTGAATCCATAAAAACACAAAACGAGGCTGCCTCAACACTACTCAGGTTGTCAGCATTTTAATGCCATAAAGATTCCTGGCCCTGGACAGGTCGCAAGAGCATCCCGTGGACACAAACATAAAATTCACTCTCACACTTAAACCTCTCCAGAGAAACAGGGAGAAAATGAGTTGGATATGCAAGCTTTGCATAGAAAGCCCACAGTCCAACTGAGAGTTGAAGCGAGGACCTTTATGCACTGAGGGCACAGTACTAACCATGCATACACCATGTGACCCTTACAAATCATGGTACCAAGATTATGTTATTGTCACTGCTGAGGTTGTTTGGCTAGTAATAGACTGGATTAATAATGGGTCAACAATTCTCATACAGAAAATTAACAAAATCACAGAGGAGCCCTTTAATTAAGGTCTCCAGTGGGCAGCAATTACTTGTGTAATGTAGCATTCAGTCATGGACGTACAGTACGTTCTCTTCTGAACCAGTCTCCATGTCGCTGTGAGCTGTCCCTGCTCTCTGGCTCTGTTACTGCATCACTGAGGCCTCTCCAGCCTCTGGCTGCTGCCATGTATTTCATGCTCTGATGACACTGTAACTTACCATACAAGAGATTATCCACTGATTCAAACTGCTCTCTGATCTCTTCACAGAATGCGTTTGCATGTGTGCAGCCTATGCAGCTACTTACTGTATGTTCACACATGAGTATTCTGCCTTAGAGATTTGATTTAAATGCAGCAACATGTTATGTCAGGAGGAGAAAGTCAGTAAGCTCTTGATCAGACTGCCTCAAGAGACAATAGAAAACAAGAACACTGATATCTGATCAGCAAGAGCACAAGAACAGGAGAGAGGAGCAGAGTGTGCAGTTGCTGCGTGAACTTGGTGTAGAGGAAAAAGACTGTGCTGAAAAGGTAAGAGAGGAGCAGAAGCTGATCCATGGGCTGAGGGATGAGCATGATGAACTCTGACAGAATTTGCACGGTCTGAAAACAAGACTGACGGTGCCGACCTCAACAGACCTCAAGTTTGCCACTTAGCCTGAGGCTGAGGAGCAGGTCTGCAGAGCCCCATAGAAGAAAAGTGAAAGAGCAGGTGGAGGAATCCCTGACTGAATTTGTGCCTGAAGCCTGAACTCTCTGAGAATCACAGGAGAAAAAAAAGGGAGGGGGGGCTATTTCCCTGATCCGAGGTATACAAGGCATCCAGCTGAGACTCCGCCACCTGAGCTTCTACCATCAACAGCTGTGTTCTGCAGGCTGACCGGCTGGCCCTGAGCCCAGCTCTGTGGCAGACAGTCTGCATGGCTGCTTTGCTTTCCCCCACATTTCATCTATCCATCCTTCCATCCATCCACCCATCCATCCATCCACCCATCCATAATCTTACCCACCTTGGACCCAGCAAGTCAGCTGGTGGCAGGGCACTCACACTCACACTCACACCTAGGGACAATCAACATAAGTGTTCTCACTTCTGGACAGTGGAAGAAAATCCATGTACTCACCAGGACACAGAAAGACCCTCAGTATAACCAGGAGTTGAATCTGGGACCTTCTTGCTTGACAGCACTAACCACTCATGAATCAGAAGGCTCCTGTTGTTAAAATATTATGATGTGTTGTGGCATTCCCTTATTTCCCCTACTAGGAAACATCAGGAAACTGCAAGCTAGTTTTGCCTAAGGACATAATATTGAGACAAGAGCATATGTAATGAAAATGATAAATGAAAAAGCACCCAGAACATCTGTAAATCTTAAATCAATCATCTGGTCTAAAATATGCATAATCAAGAACTACTGAATCATTAGAACCTGCTACAATTGTCTCTGCATGTACACAGCTGGGATATCACCCCTCTCTGACAGATAGATGTGATTATAATGGTGCATAATGAAGCATTCTGTCTTGCCATGGAGATTTCTTCTGTCTGATTAACTTTTAAATGATGATTTCGGTAATTTTGCACATGCCATGTGTTTATATATTTTGATCTCTAAGCTCCAGTCATATAAACACTTGAGAAACACAGGAGATCATCACAGCAGATCAGCTCTGTGGGATATGCTGTGATGTAAAAATAATCTTCTTTAAATGAAAAATATTTAAAAAAAAAAACAGAATTACTGCCTTTGCCCTTTTTTGCATCCAGATACTGGAGTGTTTCTATGAAAGGTTTATGAATGATGTCCTTCACAAGGAGGCTCTCTCCTTGCCGTATTTGCAAACCTTTACCACCAAATGCTACTCACTTTATTTGAAGAAATATTTCATTTATTTGAACTTCAAAGACAGTCAGACAAGAAAGGCAAAGATCTTTTATACAAACATGTTTGCTCCCTTCAACATGGGTTGTGCATTTCTGATGCATCATGAAACCAAAACAAAAAAGGGCAATAAAATTAAATGCATGAAACAGTCCTCTTGCAGTGCTGTCATCTGCAGGGAAATGCACTTCATCATCAAAGCAATCAGAACGTCTGTCATGCATGTGTCTTGCGTCGCATGTTTGCTCATACAAGTAAACTTCATCAAAAGTGAGCAGAAAAACAAGCATTAAATTAACAGCCATGGAATTGGATGATAGAATCCTCTCATGAATTAATAAATGTAAATGCTATTTCAGGAGCAACTAATCAAGAACCATTTAATCCAATATTTACCAGGCCGAGCAATTACCTTGTGGAACATCAATCAGAGAGAACATTTCTAAGCACGTGGTTTCTCATAACAAAAGGAAGAACAGCCTGCCCTTATTTGTTAAAAAGCACTGCCAAGTGCGCCAGAAATTCAAACTCTAATTGGAAATGACAGAAAAAAGCGGGGAGCGCGAGAGGCTCCGACAGTGAACAGCTTGATGAATCAGAGCGGGGAGTGGGGACGGCAGTCATCAGTCAGCTCGAAGCGGGGAGAGTAAACTGGCTGCTGCTGCGGGGCTCAGACCAGTATGGGGAGATGTCTCGTGTTATGTCTGCAGGATGTGGAAAGTTGCCATTTTTCCAACATCTGTTGGATGTTAACTGTCAGGATCTAGTCCTAAAGAACTGCCGGATGTGCCAAGTTTTGCTTCTCGCCAGCTTCTAACAAAACAGATCTAAGAGGAGATCATGAGCTGGCAGAGACGCTAGGTTATTATCTGGGTCTGATTAGTTTTGATGTGTTATCAGTTTTAAAAATCTGACACACTGTCTTCATTGTCATGAGGATAGTGTGTCAGATTTGCAAGTACAACAAAGAGCTAAAATCCTAACTGCAATAATTGTTGGTGTCCAGTCAAGACTGAGCAAAAGTCAGACTTTTAGAATTGGCCTTCACTCAATACATGACTTCAATGCAATTTCAAGAGATTTCACTCAAACAGAGAAAAAGAAAGAATGTACTAAAGCCAACATGTATTGTGCTTTGGTTAAAGAAAAACATTATGGACGTGTGAAGCAACATAAAATTGTTTGCAACAAAGTTGTTTGTGAGTGTGGATGGTACTAATGGTAGTTCTGGTATTATTACGGTGAACTGTAAACGACTTGTTGTTTGTATAGAGCATTAAATAAACAAACCATGCTTTAATATAAAGTTTTACTGTTAAGTACCAGACCTACATGAGTTAAAGAATTTCATTAAAGTTTGATTTTACTTTCTTTAATTCAAATGTTAAGAAAAATATGAATTTGAAGTTCATGAATTGACTGTGAAATACTGTGAAATATGAACTAATCAAAATGAGTTCTGATTGCAAAAGTATTATGTGCTTCATATGGTAACGATGAACTTTGAAGGCAAAATTACAAGCTATGTGTCTATTATGCACTTGTTTTCCCTCAACTGTTTTCTGCAAAGGCAACAAGCAAAAGGGAGCACACAGAGCAGTTCTTTAGGACTCTTCTGATTGGTCAACTGAGAGCTTTGCGTCACTCGTTCAGGACTGGTCAACACAGGGTGGCGGTGAAAACCCCGTCCGACTAGAAGTTATGAAACGAAGCCGCAAAGAGGCTGGAGGAAGAGGCCGACGGTCCCCAGGACGCACACGGTCACAAACACCCAGAGGAAGATTCTATCGATCACCATGGCAACATACTTCCAGTCATCCTCCACCTGAGAGCAAGGGGAGGGCACAAAGAGTGTGGGGAGACAAGAGGCAAAGTGTCAGTGGAGGCAAACGCAAGGCAGGAGAGTGAGGGGAAGTTTTTGTGCGAGCAGGTGGGGAGAGGTGCACAGTGAGAGGAAACGGGTGATTCACAGTCTCAGAGTGGGAGGGTTGTGGGAGTCGAGGGAAGGGATGGTGCAGCGAGGACGGGCCAAGAGGGAGAAACAAAGAAAGAGAAAAAAGATTTGAACAGTTCTTGTAGGCCAATAGAAAACTGATACATAATTTACACAGGGGGAAATTACTATGATAATTACATTCAAACCACAGAGTCAAAAAGGAGCGACAGGCGTTTTGACAAAGCTGATTGAGCCACGTGTTTTGCATATCAAAGGCTGCCTCCGCCACTCCAGAGGTTTCACCCACTGTATTTAGAACTGATGGAGAGAAGAGGGAGAGCTCTCCACTCAAATCTGAAATAATTTGGTTCCAGCTGGAAACTTGTGGAGCAGGTTAGGATCGGCAACAATGCTGCACAGTCAGAGTGAGAGCACAGCTCTCCCAGGCCGAGTGTAAACACATTATACATGCAGCACACTTCCAGTGTGGTTTATGCCAAGTTCAGAAAAGCTGCAATATTATATTTCCTATATTATGTGACTGGAGGGGAAAAGTTGTGAGAAGTGTGGAAAGATTGAGATAAAAAAGGTCAAATTATTCTTTTTTGTCTTGTTAAATTTAGCATCTGCAATACTTTATGTGGCGATGCTTAAACAGTCAGCAACAGTGGTAGACAGACAGGAAAAGGCTTTATATCTGTAATAACTAATTTCAAATAATTTGTCGAAAAACTTTTCCAGAGAGAGAAAACCTCCTTTTTGTCAAATTTTGTGCATTCCCTTAACACAGTAAGACAGTAAAGACAAAATCCTGCTTACCTCTTTGGCCTTATTGCGACTCCTCATGTTCTCGGCGATGTACTTGACGCTCTCGATGGCCTGTTTGATCTCCGGGGACACCACGGAAAAGGCCACCACTGTGTTGATGCTCTGGGAACTCAGCTGATGTGGCATCTTCCCCACCTCTGGTGTTTCAGGCGCGTCCAGGCTGTGCTGGCATGGGCAGGGGCACTTCTTCCCAGTGCAGCCCTCCAGGGATGACAGCTTACTGTCCCCGAACTCCAAGCAGTTGAGGGAGCCTCCTCCGACCTGCTGGAGGCCACAGCCAGAGCTCGGACCAACGTTCACATTCAACTTCAGCTCAAAGGTAATAAATCATATAAAACACTGGGATCTCTGGGATTTAACTCTCAAACTACAGTACATCTACCCTGTTTCTTTCCAGTGGTTGTGGTGTAAAACTTTAATAAGAACTTCCTATGAGTTCACAGTGTCGACCATTCTGGATTATGCTGTACATTGGGTGTGAGAACACTGTTACAGGGGTAGAGCATTTGAGAAAAGTGTAGGCTTGCAGGAAGAAAGTCTGTGGATCACAAAAGGGGTTATAAAGTTGAAAACAATGTTAAGCAGCCCTCAGTATGTTGGTGGACATAATCTAAGGTTTCATTCCAAGATGGAAAAATAGATTTTATCCAAAAATAATGGCAATAACTACAAGATAATATCCAGTCTTGGAAACATAATTATTTCATACAAAGTTGCTTCTCTGAGCTGCACTGAGGAATAAACAGGAATTACCCAACTCTTCTCTCTCACTGAAAGTTTAACAATAGTTAAGACATAGAGAGAAACAACCTATTTAGGAAAGAACTGGTTAAAATCACAATTGTACTTACCAGAAATAATCATGAAAGATATGACCCTAAGACCTTCTCTAACTATCTTGCCATCAATAATTGCTTTTGCCTTCTCAAAATACTGCATTGTTCATTGCCGAATGCATAATGCACCTTTTTTCAAAGGTCACGGCTCTTTTCTCTTGCTCTCCGGCAATCTATCACGTGTTGCTGACATCCATCCATTCATCATCTTACTCACTTTGTACACACAAATCTCAGACCAGGTCTAGATGCTTGAGGACGAGATGTCTTACCTGCATCAAGCTGTTCTTCCTCTTCTTCCCTCCTTTCCCTCCTCCGCCTCCGCCTCCTCCTCCCCCTCCAGCTCCTCCTGCCTCCCCACTGCTGTCCAACCCCCGAGCCTTGCTGTCTTCATCCATCGGCCTCCGCATCAGCATAATCCTCGGCAGCACTTTGAGAAACACCGAGCGCACCCAGCCCGGCATGGTGTGGGTCATCGGCGTGCGGTAGTGCACGTTAAGCACAAACACGGTGATGACGATGCTGAGCGTGACGAAGATCATGGTGAAGAGCAAGTACTCTCCGATGAGCGGGATGACCAGCGACGTGGAGGGGATGGTCTCTGTGATAACCAGCAGGAACACAGTGAGGGAGAGCAGGACGGAGATACAGAGCGTGACCTTCTCTCCACAGTCAGACGGGAGATAGAAAACCAGCACTGTGAGGAAAGAGATGAGGAGGCAGGGGATGATGAGGTTGATGGTGTAGAAGAGCGGAAGGCGCCGGATGTAGAAGGAGTACGTGATGTCCGGATAGATCTCCTCGCAGCAGTTGTACTTGATGTCATGCTTGTAGCCTGGAGCGTCAATGATTTCCCATTCACCGCTTTCCCAGAAGTCTTTCAGGTTCACCTGGGAGGCGCATTAAGATTGAATGAGAGCGCAGTTTTCGGGCTTGACCATTCACCACTTTTAAAAGGCTCCAGTCAGTCATACAACACGAACAGTTCAGAGAGTTTGGGTCTGATAAATGTAGATTCAGTAAAATATGCAAAACAATTTAAAACTGATTTTCACCTCTGTTTCACGTCCACATGCACCCAAAAATTGGTTTCTCGCTGCGAAAAAAGGTTAATCACTGCATTTTATACAAAATGATAATATTGTAATCTTATAGGTCAGGAAATTCCCCTCTATCTCTGTAGTAAGACTAATGACCTCAACACAACATGATTAGACTTTAAACAGGACCGAGAACAGGTATAATGAGTATTCTCCTTGTGCTAACATAGAAGCTATGGGACACTGGTTTCATCAGGAATGATACAGATGCTATTATACAAGCCCCTTTTAAAATCCTACTTTGTGTTTTTCTGGCAGCCACATGGAGGCTTTACTCTGATTGCCACTGCTTGCTAAACAGCAGCACTTAGCAACTTTTCTCTGGACTAAGTGGGTGACTGCAGCAATACACAGAGGGAGCGTATTCACATATAGCTTTCTGTACATCTGTGGCTGTGAAAAGACTGCTGGTATTCAACAAAGCCAAGGTTAAGGTGGTTTTCATTCTAGGTCCCCTTTAAAAAGCTCCTGCCAATGAAGACCAATGCAAATGATCCTGACAGCAATACAACAGATTATCTTAACAGAAATGTATCAATAATAGAGGTAAAATAGAGATAACTGTTACACCAGTCGGACACAGTCACAAACACTGACCTTAGACCCAATCAGTACCAAGTCAATCTTGGCTTTATCATAAGTCCAGGAGCCGAACTTCATGGAGCAGTTCTGATAGTCGAAGGGGAAGTAGGTGATGTCCATGGGGCAGGAGGATTTGAAGATGGCTGGAGGAACCCAGGTGATGGTGCCATCGAACTTGAGCAGAGCCTTAGTCTTATCCTCCACCAGGAAATCACCTACAGCGCTGTGTGGGACACGCGTGTGTACGTGTGTGTTTGTATAATCAAGCAAAAGCATTTGCATGCCAGCGAGGAAAATGAGGAGATATGAATCAGGCATGCGTGCTGTTTTCAAAGGACATAAAGGTTACAGACACCAAACAATGTGAGGTACGGTGAGAAGAAAATGCGAGCAGAGAAGACAGATGAGAGGTACAGATAAAAAGGTGGAGTAGTGGAGCAAAGAAAGAGACTAATTGGATACAAAGACAGGAAAATGAACCTGCATCATGTATTATTGTGAAATACAAAATTCCCTTTGATTAACATTTTGATTCAGTATTGTTGTAAGTAGAGAGAACATGATAAGTCACAATTAGAGAATCTAAAACTGAGGGAGCACTCAGTGACCCCGAATAATAGACAATCACATTAGCATTTTTCTGTTATATTACGTGTCTTCTGTGTCGCAGTGAGAGGGGTCAAGGAAAGCTGTGAGAGAGAATTGCCACATTAACATTGTATTATGGTAATTCTCATGCCAAAATGGCACCCTAGGTCAGAGGATTTAACAATGTGAAGTGTGGTTAAATGTGGAAAACTAAAACCCATTAATCCTGAGGGAAATATGCGACTCCTAAGCTGCTAAATGCTTTGCCGTGTTTTTATTCCCATTTGGTGCTGGATAGGCAGCGAAAAGTGGATTTGTTACAGCACTGTTTTTTCTAACTCAATGAGGGGAAAAACAGAGAAAGGATGATTTTTTTAAAGTTATGGTCAGGTAAAGAAACTCAGGTTGATGTTTATCAAAGAGCATGAGGAAATCAGGCCGAATATCATCCAGCTTCTGCTTTTGGGCCACTATTAGGCCACTTTCAGGCTAAGTATGAACGGAGAACCATTGCTTTTATTTTTCTTATGAGTGGTTCACACTATCGCCTCACAGCAAGAAGGTCCCGGATTCGACTCCTGCTGTGAGAGTGTGAGAGAGAACAGTATGGATGGGTGGATGTATAACTGCAGTAACAGTGACTCTGATGCCGGCAACGTTAATGACAGTCTCACTTGTTGTAGAGCACGATGTCGGGCCTCCAGATCTTGTTTGATGGAACTCTAATAAACTCGATGCCATCGAACTCTGCCGGCATCCACCGCAGCTTGTAGTCGTTCCAGATCTGGAGAGAAGGGAAGAGCGACAACACTGTGAGTGCGTAATGAGGAATCAGCCATCTGTTTTGTGTTTCGCATTGAGCACTGCAGTCACTATTAGTCACTCGGGACACGAGGCTTCATGGGAATATTTTTGCAACACATATTTATACTGCAGGCAGATGCAGCTTTGATGTTTTACAGTGCAGCCAAATGAGGATATCATTGTGAAAAATGGATGTCCATAGACAGAAACACACAGGGTTTTTCTGTTGCCTTTTCTCTAAAATAAAGAATAAAATACAGCACATCAAGTGCAGACTTGTTGTTGTTTTGACACAATTTCTCCTGGTAATAGAGTCACAAAGCATCTGTAAGCTAATACTAAGACATCTACAATAGTGGCATTTGTACAAAGAGAGAGAGGGGGAGTGTGGTAGGGAATACAGGATGAGTGCAGTCACTTTCGCTTCTGTCAACACACCTGAGGGCAACATTTCATGAGCCGTAGATCCATTAGTCTTGGCTATTTGCATGTCATTCGAGATGAATTCATTCATTAGCAAGGCGGATTAATACCCAGTTATGACCTGGGAGCTGTTTAATTAACCACTTCATGCTACACTGGCTTTTCCATTTATGTTTTCTGAGAGTCTACACTGTGATTGGCTGGAGATGTGACTTCTGACTGAGATTTAGGTTTATGGCTCAGTCTTTACAAGATATAAATTATTATTAAGTTTAGCAAAGATGCATTGCAAAAGCACACAAGTCACTGAGAGCCTGCTGCTAAATTTGTTAATTCAGGGGATCACATTTGAGTCTTAGCTACAAATGAACATCTTGATATTGACTGTGCGAAAAAAAAACAAAAAAACTTGTGAATCAAGGAATTTTTCATTATTACCATTCTTATTAGTTTAAAAGGAGGATAGTCTGGGAGAGTGGGAAGAGGACTCTTCTGATTTGAATATAGATTTAATTTCTTCTTAAAATTGCCTAGTTATGAATTACATTTAGGGGGAGATACTCACATTTTATTTGATAATGTCCTTAATTTAACTCATGTGTATTTCAAATATTATACTTTTGCTTTATCATAAAATTATGGTGCCTGCAGGACACAGGATAAGGAGCAGAAATAGAAAAAAATGATAAAACACATCTATCTTCTGTGTTGGCAGAGGTTTTTACATTAACAGACACTTGGTAAAGAGTGCATTAATGAGTCCAAATCACATACATAGACCACAGTGTTTAGCACTGTTTAAAATTAACTTATCTTATTCCTGGCATAAAAAAACATCAGTGACACTTGGTTTTAAGGAGCATCAAATGAAGACATTTAGCAGCACAGAGTACTGTTACAGAGGGAATAATCCCCTGCAGTGTCGCTGCAGAACAGATGCAACACTGTCATTGCGTGGGGAGGGGGTTAAAATGGCTACCACTGCAAATCCACTGGATGCAGTTCAAAGTCTGTATTGGTGGCTGTGACGTTGACACAGCTACTCATTAGTGCTGCCTTGTTATAAATAAACAGCTGAGCCATTACAGACAACAAATGCATTTTAATTGCAGACATCGTAGTAAAAAATCCAGCACAAATAGAGCTCAGTTTCAAAGAGAAATGTCCACATGGATTATTACCATCTTAAATTTGTGAAATGCCGATTTAGAGGGAAAAGCAAAGCAAAGCCGGTGTGTGGATGTCAGAGACAAAATGTTTTATCTGGGACAAAAGCTGGCGGTGTGAGGTCAGGAGTGCAGGGTACATCTGCTGAGAGGCAGAGCGTGACAAACCATAATGCTGCCATTGATCAGCGGCTGATTGCATCCAAGTGTCGTTGTGAGATTTCCCTGCTCTCTTATTCGTTAGTTCACCTCTCTGCTTTACTCCTGCTATGTTTAACTTCTCAGGAATGACTGACATTCGCACACACACTCACTGACACACACACACACACACAGTGATCTTAAGAGTGATGTTTCTATCACTGGTAACATTACATAGACTTATGTTACTGGGACTTGTTCATTTTTTTCCCGTTAGGAGGTTGAGTCCCCACAGTGTTGCTATGGAAAAGATTTATGTCCCCACACATGAGTAATATGTGTCCACACACACACAGACACACCTGCACACACATATGAACAAACACAGGGGAAGAGGGAAACAGAATGAAATCCCATACTGATGTCTGCTTAGTATGTATAGGTATGTGCTAACACACATGGGCCCTACTCAGTCTTCACTTACCTGTCTCTATAGACCAGGATGGGGTTAGGTCAATGTAATAGTACATGTTGTGTGTGTGTAATGATGAGTGAGAGAGAGAGAGACAGACAGAGAGAGAGAGTGTGTGTGTGTGTGTAAGTGTGGGTGTGTGTTCATGTGTGTGTGTGTGTGTGTGTGTGATTATGAGTGCACTCACATGTCTGAGCCATAAATTTGTCTCCATGATCTGGTTCACCTCATCCTGCAGACAAGGAGCAAGAGGAAAGCTTGTTAGCCTGCACAGAAAGTATGTGCGTGCGCGCGCGCGCGAGAGAGAGAGAGAGAGAGAGAGAGAGAGAGAGAGAGAGAGAGAGAGATAGAGCGTTGTTATGCAGAATCTAAATCAATTAGCAGCAAAACACCAATTTCAAAAGGAGATCTAAAAATAGAGTCATTGATAAAAGGCCATATTCCTAATAGACAATAAGGAAAGTGTCCTCTAATCTTTGTCCTTTAGAGCTGGATTTGATGGACTGCAAAGGTCGGCTGTGAGTGAGTTAATAATAAATGGAGAGGTTGCAGATGTCAGGTGTCTGTCTGTCCTATCTGATTTTTCCCAGTCCAGTGATTCCACATCAACATTAACCACAAAAAGCATCTACAGATGTACACGAGCCACACACAGTGTTTACACGTAAACACATGAAGAATAACACACACAGATTTACACATGTTGCGATACAGTTGGTTAGTGCGCCCGTTCTCGCACTCCACACATCCACACACTCACCTTTAGATTAATCTCACCTTGCCAAGCAAGCAGATATAGCTACATATCAGTCCGGTCTGAAAAAGGCTCCCGCAGGCAATTTTCTCTTAATCTGGGGATTTCCATTCTGAGCTGCAAACCTCTTTTCACTGGCGGATGTGCAGCAAAACTCCCCACCACCATCTTCACTACCACCACCGCCACCCCACCCCCAATCCGCATGAAACTTAGCATGGCAAAAGCAAAATAGCAGCGCATAACACCACTGTGTGACATTTTCGGATTCTGTGAAATTGAGCAGACTAAATAAAGACTGCATTCACTTTCGGCTTTCACTTATCCCGTTCTGCAGCTTATCTTTTGCCTTTTCTGTACCAAAGGTAGGTAGTATAATCAAGATGCTTGCAGCGAGGCATCTCAGTTCACAGAGACTCTCACACAGTGTTGAGCGGATGTTACATTAAACTTACACCATGCACATTTAAATAGCACAAACACAGATGTGCACAAAGTGTGGAGGGCTTCTTAAAACACTGTCGATGATGTAAGTTAAGTGTATCTACTTCTGTATGTGTGTCTTTGTGTGTGTGTGTAGCCATGCAGCTTACAACTTTGACGAGCTGCGAGATGGAGACTTCGAACTCAACAGTGACAGGGTCTGAGACGTTCTCCACAGGTCTGATGAACTGGTTGTATCTTCTGAACAGTTTCCTGAAGAGCCGGTCCTCTGCCTTGGATGATAAGCAGTCTGAACAAATGGAAAACAGGCAGATACAAAGCAGAGAGAGAGAAAAGCGTGCATGATTCAAGGCTTGATGGGTGAATGGGGAGGCGACAGAAATCGGAGAAGAATTATGCAAATATATGGGGATCTTTCTGACTGGTCTATTTCGGACCATTAACATTTTGTCCTTTAGAATTCAGTCTTCAACCCCCGTGTCACTCAGCTCATCCTGTTCAAGCTCTAGCACACATAATGAGAACTGAGAGTAAAACAGGCATTGGGCTCCTCCTGTTGACTCGGTCAACTCTAGACTTTGTGATGCAGTGATACATGATATTTGTTGGACTGTATCTGACTGCAGATCCTCTCCTAAAACCTAAGAGCTGAACTTTAAACCAGGTTGTGACATGAGACAGATTTTAGGATTTCTGCGTGTGAATGGACACACTGGTATCACAAACTGCATATTAATAGACAACAAAAACCCATGTCCACTTTAGGTATGTCTTTGTGTATAGTGTATTTCCTAGACCATACATGACACTTCTATGTCCTTCGCATCAATGCTCTGTCACAGCTCTCAGTTGGGAATATGAGAGGAATAAAACCAGTCACATCTCTCTGGTCACGTATGCACTCACACCTTTCCACCCTGACCTCCCAAGTGACACGACAGCCTTATGTGCCCCTGCCTCAATTTATTTCAATTTAGTTCAGTCGACCACAAGACCTTTTTCATTAGCTGCTGCTTCCGAATTCATCTCTTGCTTTCGCAGCCAGCGATCTGTTGTCACTATAGACCTACCACTGCTTGTGGGTTGTTACCTGAGTACTTATAGCGACACACATTCCACTATGTACACTATGTACAAAAATGAAACATTGACTCTAATTACATTTATTTTGTCAACAGGTTCCACATAAGTGTATTATGTTAGTTAAAAGCAAAAATGTTAAGGACATCTAAGTAGATCTTGACATTTTTGCTTTCAACTAACATAATACACTTTCGTGGAACCTGTTGACAGGTTCATGGACTGAACAAAAATATTTATGTTTTCCTCAGCCATTTCTGTTATGCTTCAAGATAATGGCCAAATCAAAGCTTCACTCAGATACTGCAGCAGAGAATTTCCCTGCATTTCACATAAATCCATCGTTTTCACTATCATTCAATTTTGACCTTTATTCATGAACTTACTGACCAGTGTTGCAGATATTTGATGAGTCTCCGTATCTCTACATAGAGGTATGGACAGGTGGTTTATCAGTGTGTCTTTAATGTCCCAGAATCACATTTCATTTGGGCTGAAATAAAAATGTAATATCCTAGTAGAGACAAACTGTACTGACAGGCATGTCCTCTTCTCCTCTCCTGACTAATGGTTAAACATTGCTGTCTGTTGTAGTTCATCCTTCATGGGAACATGGTTGATTATAATTTGCCTAAATATAGTTATGGCTTTGGCTACAGTGCTGCTGAAGTGCTGTATGCATAACCAAAACACGACAGATTTTCTTTACTCATCATCCAGAGAGGAGCCTGGATTGCCTGACGTATAATATCATCATGTCTACCGTTTAGAATATGCACTGCAAGCTATTTCAACGTAGTGCAGAGGAGTTGGAGACAGAAGCCTGAGGAGAGGAGATAATGTACTAAAGGGTTTTATGATTGCAGGTGAGAAATCAAGTTGTGGAGGATGTTGTTTCCTTGTTGTTCCTACCTCTTCTGTATTCCCATCTCAAAAGTTTCTTTTAAATAATATAGGAACATTGGACTGTCTGACACTGCCAAGAAGCTGTCTAGAGGCAAAAAGCATTTACATTAGTTTCATGAAATCATAGACGGTCCACCAATCCTGCAGGGGCTCAAATTACCATCTTCCATTTGTGGGATTAACTGTTTAAAAAGATAACAACCTCACAGTTTAGCTGAGTGAAGTTACGGCCCCTTCAGAGCAAACGCCTCCATCTCTTGATCGCGTCTTGTTAAAGGCACACAAGTGCCAAAACACAGCAACGCCACTTCAGTTACTGCTGATTGCAATAGCTCATCAAAAATGTAGAGCAACAGACATTTTCTGCCTATTTCACCAGTGGGACCCTCTAAATTTTGTATGAAACACAAATGAGAGAAGAACAAACAGCAGTGCAATGACGTGAGGCGTTGTGTGGAGAGACTGGTGTTGCTTTTGACCTGACGTATCTGCAGCATGAACTGTGGTCCATCATTTCACACCGGATGTTTAACTTAATTTCAGAACCGGACAACTGGAGCTGCGAGGCGCCTCACTTCATGCCGTGGAGTGACGGACCAGTGACGGAGTTGTTATGCTGGTCGTGTAAACTGGCTCGTTGACTAAAGCGGTTCCTCATCAGCTCCGCTGACACGCTGCAGTTAGATGTAAGATGTGAAAGTTTAACTCAAAATTCTGTCAAGGAAACTGTGTCCTTTACCAACATGAAACAGTGTTTTTGGTTGCGTGTCGAACTGTGTCAGAGCGACTAGTTGAAAGTTTCCCACACAGCTTGGTGCCTTGGGGCTTGGCTGAGTCACAATGGCTATCACTCGCACAGTCTGTGAAGACGATCACCCACTCTTCCTCCCTCAAGACCCCCAGTGCTGTTAGAGGTGTCACGCAGAATCCCCAACACACTCTATAAATATCTTGATCAATAACACATTTTTCTCTGCTGGACAGCTCTCAAGGTTGTTGGGTGGGAGAGAAGGAGCAGCAAAAGGAGCAGGACTGGAGAGGGGATGCTTAAAAAAGGAACAAAAACACAACAAAAAACAAACACAAAGAGCTGTGACAGATGATTTATGTCATTACACTTTGCAGAAGTTGTGCCACCTCAGAGACCCCAGCACAGTCGGCTTCTGTTATTTTCATCCTCATCCAAACAAAAGTGGGTTTGGCATAGATGAGATGAAAACATCTTAATTAAAATGGACGTCTTTGACGGAGGCCTTGAAATTGTGAAGATGAAACAGCGTTGACCCTATTACATCAAGATCCCTTCCTCAAAAGCGAGAGATAACCCTCGTCACGCGTGGGTGACAGTGACACCATGAACCCAGCTGCTGCTGAGCCTCTGGTGACAGCTTTACAGAGGAAAACATCATACAAGGGGGAAGAAGAAAAGGCAGAATTTGAGGAAAGGAAGAGGAAAGGAAAGGAAAGGAGAGAAGGAGAGAAGAGGAAGGCAGTGACAGAAAGTAAAGCCTTCTTAAGATGTCACTCAGCAGATTATGTGGATCCAGACTTCATAGCCCGATGTCTGTTAGGTGCCTGGTACGTGTTAATGCTACGCTAAACAGACATTAAAGGCAGCGTGCTGGAACACTTCACATCTGATCCATGTTTGGCGTGACAGGAGGCATCGCAACACAACAATGGCAGAGTCGCTCTGGAAAGAGTGAACTACAATGGGAAAAAATAGAACGGAACCATAATGATGAGAAGTGAGGACTGAAGAAAGGTAATTTTAATTAAAAGATAAAATAGGGGAAGTGGAGAAATTAGATGGACTAAAATGGACTGTCATGGTGCTTCATTGGCTTGTTAGTGTAATTACAAAGACAGAGCTGCTCTCTGCTACATGTCCACTGACTCAACCAGTTCTTTGATCACAGCATACACTCACACACACAGGCACACACACACACACATGCACTAACACGCACAAAAAAAGACACGCACACATTTAACATGGTCAAATGCATTTCACGTTGGGAATCATAAAAGAACCAATTATGACAGAAAATGAGCCACAGGTTCCATCCACTTTCATCTAGAATTATCACATTTCTCCCCCTCTCTCCTCTGTCTCTCCATCTGTCTCTTTCCCTCTCTCTTTTTCTCTCCCTTCTCTCTTTTTTCTCTCCCTCTATCCAATTATTAGTCGCCCGATGTCACTCGCCTAGTTTCCCTGGCTGTATTTCTCATGCTTGGATTAACGTACCACATGGCCAAAAGGTAAAGAGGTGAACAATGATTAACTTGGAGGAAAGAAAGTCTACTGAAAAATGTGCGTGTCCTGATGCATAGATAAAACCAAGACCTGTGAAAAATGCATGACATTTTTCAGATCTTCTCACAAATGTATCCTCATTGCTGCCGCGCCAAGTAAATAAACAGAGAAGTGACAGTGGCGTGCATCGCCAAGCAGGAATTACTTGAAAGGACAAGCTTGTCAAACCTCTGACCGTCTTCTCATGTCAAAGTGACACGTGAGGCTGCATGTAAGGAGTGGAGTCTTTCAGTGGTGTCTTTTGTAAAACCAAACCATTGAATGAAAAGTCTCTAGACATGATTAAACCATTTTTTTATCTGCCACAAAATTATAGTTTCAATGTAGTCTTTAATATAAAGAATAATATAAAAAGAAGAAGAAGAAGAAACTTTATTTATAAAGCTTTGAAGGAGGAGTTGGGTGGTGGAAGGAATACTTTGAGGATCTCATCAATCCTAACACACATTGTAATGAGGAAACCTCCAAGCCAAAAGACTTATATAGGTCTTTAGATAGGTCCACTTATCACTGTGGCTGAAGATAAACAACTCCATAGTAGCACAGCCCCAGGTGTGGATGAGATGTATCTTTGTACCTTGTAGAACAGTCACTTCCAGCTCACACTGGAGTGGATTGTAGCCAAATGTGAAGCAAGGGTGGAGGGCCCACTCTGGGTTTGCAATGAGTCCCTCCCTCAAGCGGAGGAGTTCAACTATCTCAAGGTCTTATTCACAGATGAGGAAGACTGGATTGGAAAATATACAGGTGCTCTGTGGTGGTGAAGAGAGAAATGAGCCACAGGGTGAAGCTCTCTATTTACCTCTCTGTCCATGTTACAACCTTCACCTATGGTCATTTGCTCTGTGTAATGATCAAAAGGATAAGATTGTGGTACTTTTCTCTACAGGCTAGCTGGGCTAAACTTAGAGAGAGGGTGAGGAGCTCAGGCATATGGGAGAGCTTCAAGGTAGAGCTGCTCCTACACATCGAGAGGAGCCAGTTGAAGAGATTTGGGCATCTGGTCAAGATGTCCCCTGGACGCCTTCCTAGGGAGGTCTTCCAGGCATGTCCTTCTGGGAGGAGACCCAGAGGACAGACTCAAGGGAATACCTTGAGATCCCCCCAGAGGAGTTGGTGCAAATAGTAAATGTGTCTAGAGTGTGTCTGAGCTTCCCTGCTCAAACTGCTGGCCACATGACACACATCCAGATAAACAGCTGAAGATGAGATGTTATCACTTAGAGTAGTTTATATGGTTAGAATTTCTGTGATAGTTTTTCAATCCAATCCCAGTCTGACCAAGCTTCCCCCCATTCCTTTAGATCGACTGGACATCTCTAGATTTGCGTTGACTGGTGACCTGCTAAGTGTGTATTCTCTGTCTTCACCCTATATGTGCTGGGATAGGCTGCAGTAGACGTCTGCTACACCAGTAAGTCATGTAAAAGGGGTAAGATAATGGATGGATGGACAGGTGCACAGCTGGAACTTACTGGGTATGAATTTTTATTAACATCTAATCTGTATGGGATAACTTGTCTGTGTGCTGCAACCTGGTACCTCTCCATGACTTAAACAGATAAACAGATGAAGCAAGTGGCTCCTGATCTAAAAGTTGAGAGAGGTTTTGATTTTTCTCTTTCTCAGGATTTGAATTCTCAGCTCTGTCTAGACACAGACAAACTTATCGACAATCTCTCTCCTAATGTGCAAACAATGTGAGCAGCAAATCACCCACATCTGCATCTATCTACAAAGCACCCCATTATGGGTTGATATTTAAAATACATCTAGAAAAGTGAAGCCTATTTAAGAGAAAAGCACAATTATAGTAAAGTCAGCATATGCACAGTTAATGTACCAGGACGTGCATTATCAATTATTCAAAATAATGTGCAGAATCTGTCAGAACCCACTCATAGAGCAACTTATCTCAAACAGATCCTCTGAGATGGTAAACGCACCAAAGACATGGTAGTTGGAGGTCAAATGGACAGTGTGGAGATGCTCATTGTTCAGGATGATGATGGAGAGCAAGCATGAGGAGAACTAATGGTGATCGAGGGGGGTAGGAGGAGAGGAGTGAAGGACAGATAATGAGTGATGGAGATGAACACAGCATTTTATGGGCTGTTTGAGAGGTTACTGTTAGAGAGCTATTTGGCCTCCATTCTCCCCTGAGCATGCAAATGCTTTTAAAGGAGAGTGAGAGAGATACAGAATCACACGCACAAACACACACACTCACACTCACACTCAGGGGGAGAGAGAGATGGGTGAGCTGGACAGGGGTAAAGAGAAAGTGAATATGTTATAAGATAAGACAACTTACCCCATAGTGGGGAAGTGTGCATTATAGCAGTGGCAAGTAAATAGAAGAGAATCAGTGATGAAACAACAAATAGCATGTGCATGACCTAAAAAATAGCAATGAATAAAGTAAAATTTACAGTGTTGCTAACTGTGGAATATGTAGGCCGTTGAAAGATACTGTGCAAGTAAACTGAATTTATGCTGAGTATTACGGCACAGAAATAAAAAAATGAACTGAAACAGGAACTTTTCCTTTTACACATTCATCATGCCCAATGTTTACACCATAAACACAGAATAAAAAGGAACGATTGCCTTGCAGCGAGCTAAGGGGCTTCACTTTGACTTTGTTTTTCCCCTTTGTGACTGTAAAGCTGACTGAAAGGAGCTGAAGTCAAGTGACAGAGCTTAAAACGCAAGGAGAGGTGGCGGAGAAAGGGAGAGAAAAGGCAGGAGATGTGGCTGAGCCAGAGCCGGTTGGAAAAGCTGATGACAGCGACAGAACCTGAGAGATTTGCGAGCGAGAAAGTGCAGTAGAAGCACAGGAAGGTGAGAGACAGGTGCAAAGAGCCAGAGAAGATGGACAAGCAGTGTGTGTGTGTGTGTGTGTGTGTGTGTGTGTGTGTGTGTGTGTGAGCGCGCACGAATATTCTCATCCCTCCCACCATTTTTGACCAGATACAGCCCCAAATTCAGGTCCAATAATGGGCTATTAAAAGCTGTTTGACTTTCACAGGAGAGCGCACATGTATCTGGGCGCTCCCACCGTTTCATGCATAAAGATAATAATTTCTTTTCACCTTCAAAATGAGCGCATCAAATAGAAAGTGCTCGTCTTTGCCCCCAGGGCGTCTCGCCCCGCCCCACCAAAAAGTGGGTTACACGCATTTGAATATGGTTGATCTGCGAGAGGCATTCGCTCTCTGTACTTCAGTATCACAACATCTTAGAAATGTACAATTTCTGCTGATTATCAAAGGGAACCTTAAGCACTGATATTCTTCCTCCCTTAAGCTCAGGAAATGTCAGCTTAACCTTGGAGAAGCCAGAGTTAGAGAAATTAGGCAGCACATTAAATGTACTTTCAGGAACCGTCTCGATAATATAAATCTGCTAATTTCTTCACCAAATGTGTGTTTTTTTTTGTTCTTTTTTTTACGTGGGACTGACAAAATCTCTCCATTTTGCATGTTCTGGTGAGATGCTGTTCAGTGTGAGGTGTTCTCAATACATTTATCTATGACTCAGTTTGTCAGAGAGGCCACGCCTCCTCTGCTCTGTGTTCTGCTCTATAAATGTTACTGTGATATAAGCCTCTGTTACCACGCAGTCACACAGACACACACACACACACACACACACACACACACACACAGACATCATTATCGCCACAGTTCACTGACCAGATCATCAGTCATGCATTCAAATACATTAAGAGAGCAGCTTCTATTTAATCCTCCCATTGTGTTCCTACGTTTAGAAAAAAAATGCATTTAATTTTAGCTGATTATAGTCCCATTGGTTCCATGACTTAGGTCACAGTATTTCGAGGATAGTGCTGTCACATCTTAGCAACAAGATCCTGCAGTGAACCCCTGGTTGTGGAGTTCACATTCTCCCCGTGTCAATGTGTTTTCTCCAGATGTTTAGGTCAACTGGAGAGGTCACACATGGTGTGCGCCCTGTGATGGATTGGTGACCTGTAGGGCTCCAGCAGACTGGGTACAAAACATGTAAAATGATGGACATGGTACTTTCTCTATTCATCAGTTCTTCAACTTGGTATTAATTTATGGCCTGTAGGCTTTGGGGAACTTCAGTTATTCTATTATGTTCCTCAATTACTCCTGACTTGCATGTTTTAGACGTTTCCTGCTAAAACAATGAAATGATTGGCTAATCATCAAGCTCTGAGAATACATTGTTATTTTGACTGGTATAAATAGGCATAAGATGGATACTGTGCTATTTCTCAAAGAAAGTGTGATTTAGTGTTGAATGAAACCAGGTCACTGAGGCCTTTGTAATATTCAAGTGTTTCAGTTCATGAAAACAACATTAGGCAATAAACATTAATGTAAAGTCATTTCAAAAGAACTCAACAACAAAATTAAATGCAGCTTCATGGCAGCTAAAGACAGCTTCATGACTTCACCCAAAGGCTAAAGTAACACATTAGTTGTTGCACACTGAAACCCCCCAGAGCAAAAACATATACTGTGCAGTATAAATGTGTGCATACATGCAATCCCTCTGTGTGTGTAATGTATTTTGAAGCACAGGGGACCTTGGAGTACATCAGGTGGTGGTGTGATTTGCAGGTAGAGTCTCATTAGTCTTTGGCGTGGTTTGAGGTCCCCTCTCTACTCTAGCAAAAATGATGTTTTAATGAGGCAGACACAGCACATTATAATCACTGCTGACGCAGTTTTTGTTTTCATTTAACACATATCACTGCTTCAAATCATTTGCTGATCTATGTGAGTGGTGGTAATTCTACCCCTGTCGATGAGATGTATATCTGCCATCCTAATTACATACCCACAGCATGTGTTTTTCATGTGACTACTGCTGATTTCAACTGAATATCAGTGAGGATAAACATTGCTCCCACCAAGCCTCACATGGAGGTAAAAAGTGAATATTCTCTGAAATTTGAGGTCATATTGAGGAGACGTCATTGTCTGAAATAAACCCTAGAGCTATGGTAAGACTGTGTAGGTGTGTGCTCAGATTTGTTAATTCACTGGATTATGTTAAACATTTTCAATGGTAACGGTTTTGGATTTCTGAATTTTGTAAAATTTCCATTTTGGCGGGTGCAGAGATTCCTAAACCTGAATCCAGTCTGTAAGAAATGAGCTCATGTTTGCAAGAAGAAATCAAACACTTCATTACTTCACCACACTGAGTGCTTATACTGGGAAACTTGGTGACTAACAGAGTGTCTGCATCAGCCCAGTAAAACCAGTGACTTTAGCCTCACTTGTGATGAGTCATCTCACTACCCAGCAGCCGCTGGGTCGCAGCACGCAAATTTACATTTTCAGATGGAGATGCAGCTTCATAAGCTTCATAACTTCACAAACATTCGCATGTGATTTAAGCACAGACTGATTGTTCTGCGGGAGATGGAAGCATACACACACTTTCTCACACACTCTTCCCAGCTGCGCGGGTCATGCATGGAGTAAAGTCTGTGTGTTGAGCCCGATAAACCATAACGCAGCCTATCTGCTACCGTGCATAAATCAGATAGCTGCTGTTTATGCCCTTGGAGCAAATGTTTACGTTGCTGCTTTGAAATGCCGCTGCATAATTATGGTGTGCATGCGTGGGTGTGGGTGTGTGTGTGTGTGTGTGTGTGTGTGTGTGTGTGTATGTGCGTATGTGTGCATGTGCGTGTGTGTGTGTGCGTGTGTGTGCGCGTGTGTGCTCCACTCACAGAGGCTGCAGGTCACACTCCAGCTCTGTGCCACAGCTGCGGTCACTGATTAACACTCACAAGACATTTCAATAATATCAAGTCCTTTCATTCCCTCCTTCCGACTCTCTTATTTCCTCTTTCCATTCCTTATACTATTGTTTTCACTCCATCTTTCATTGATACTCTTGCTCTGTTCCACCATTCCCCCACTTTCCTCCTTTCATCTCCTCTTTCCCTATCCTTTTGTCTTCACACTCTTTCTATAAATCTCATCTTTCTCAGGTCCTCCCTTCCTCCATGCTGTCTCCCTGCCTTGTGTTGTTTATTGGTTTTTCCTTCGTTTTTTGCATATCCTCTCCTTCCATTCTTTTAACTCTCTCCCTCCCTTAGTTCCTTCTCCTTCCTTCTTTCCTTCCCTCCATCTATGCCACCTATCTTTTCTTTTGCTGATCTCCTTTCCCTCATTCTCTCTATGAATCTTACCTTCCTCTCACCCTCTCTTTTTGCCTCCAAAGCCTTCCTTCCTTGTTTTCTTGGTCATTTCCTCATTCCTTTTCCAGCACATCCTCTGTCCTTCCACGCTTTTCACTCCCCCTTCCACCTTACTGTCTTCTTCAGTCCCTTCCTCCCCTCCATACCTCCTTTCCTCCTTCAGTCCCTCCTCCCTCCCTTTCCTTCATTTCATATTTGCCTTCCTTGCTTGCTTACTTGCTTGCTTCCTTCCATCCTCTGTCTTGTTTTATTAAAGAGTATAAAATGCATTTTTACTTGCTTCAGTATCATTCATCAATACACTTCAGAACTTAATCCTACAACAAATTAAATGCAGCCAAAACTGAGAATACCCCTTTTGAGAGGATCCTTCAAAATAACCTTTTGATGACCCCACTTAACAACATGCATATATGAATGAATATTATGAATATAAAGACAGATTATGAAGAAAGATTATACCCACCAAAGGTTAGGAACAACTGACAAGCAAATACAACTTTCGTTACCGTCATAATTGAGGCAAAGAGAAATTAAGTTATCAGGATTTTCCACATTGCAAGAAAAAAAGGTTTTTATCAAATGCCCGCAGACAGTCGACCTCCCCCTGAAACCCAGCTCTATGCCCCTCTGTCTGAGTGAAACAATGCAAATACCCAGGCCCCTTATACCCCCCCACAACTCTCTGCAGCATGGAAACAGATCCTGTAAACAAATCCTAATCTGTTTTGCTTTTCCTGAAATCAAGACTCTTGCCTCAAAACAAAATTTGCATTCATCTAAATTCATTTGCCTTTTTTTTCTTGCATTCTTCTGCATTTCATCTTGTTGCCCTAGTTAACAGCAAACCTGCATGGATGAGCTTTATAACACAATTAAGGAGAGAGGGGAAAGCAAACATTTCAAATGGATAAATGTCAATGAGGCCGATTCGTCAGTTTTAGAAGTATGAAGGAACTGTGAAAGATTTTGAGGATTAAGAAACTCGTCAGAAGAAACGAAAAAACAAAAACGTCAGAAATTCCTCTACCTCTTTCTACTTCTTTCTTCTCATTGCTCTAGGATGAGGACAAACTTAGGGGAAACCACCACAAAACGGCCACTCAGGACTATCCAAGGAGCACATGCGTGCGTAAATCTCGCACCTTTTCAGCGCTTTACTCTCCAGACCGATCCAAATTTCTTCTCATGCATTCAGATCCACGAAACCCTACTCACACAAAAGCCTACCTGGACTAAATCCCACTTACCTTGCGCCATCAAAGCCGCAAAAAGAAGCAGCAAAGTCCATCTGGCCGCCTGCAGCATCTCACCGCAGCGTCGTCTTGGGTCCGGTGTCACTTTTCCCAGCGGGCTTAATCGACGGGAGGGAGGGATACAGTAGGAAACACAGGCGTCAAGACGTCTCGTCCCCGGTTGCAGCGTGTGTGCGTCTGGCTGTACCGGTGCGCTCCTTCCTGATCCGAGCCCAACTTGACTGCGCTCGTCCCTCCCCCGTGTGCACAAAGCTGCGCTCTGGCGCATCCGCCACGCACACAGGGAGGAGAGCAACACCGCCCTGACAGCGGGGAGGCAGCGAGGGAGACTGAACGCGCATACAGGGAGGATTAAATGACTGGTTATCTCCTACAGCTGGCGCGTATGTGCGGTCTCTGTTTGTTAACTTGTGTTTAACAGAGAGTTTGCTGCAGAGCAACACGGGTTGGCACTGAGCTGACATTTTGAATGAAGATAAATGTATAAGTTTTGCGCGCACATGCTTCAGATAAACTGTTTAAGTTTAGGGAAAATGTGTCTTAAAGACGATGCATGGATCAAGATTAAACGTGACTTGGTTAAATTGAGTGCCTACGAACTTTTTTGCAGCAATACACGTGGATCCCACGTACTTTGTCTTTGCACTGTGATACTCCCCGCCCTCTTGCTTTCCAATTTATGCGATTTATCTGTCTATCGATCTGTCTATATATCTATCTATCTACGTTTCTATGTATCTACCCCTCCGTCCGTCCGTCCAACGAGGAAGTGATTCCTTTTCTTGCTAAGCATAACTTAGTTACACCGCTGCGAGAGGTTTGTTTTGGCGTTATTGGTGCAAAATGGGCAATGATTGGAGGATAAATAAACACGGGAGAGCGTAGCACAGTGCCCATGCGTGCGTAAACAAATCTGTTCAAAGCACTGTGCACAGGTACGAGCCAGTGCATCTGCATTTTACGCATAATCGCACATCTTTCAAAGACAACATTTTTGCGCGACTTTTTTTGCGCAGCTTTAGCCCCAGGAAAAGCTGCTGTGTCCGTCCACAGCCGCTAAACTGCAGCAGTGCGCTGCGCCAAAGAGGCAGCAGAACTTGTTCCCATCGCGCTCCCCAGGTGCCCACTCGTCAGGCGGAGGATCGGGCTGATGGAGTTTAATTTTAGCCCGCGATTATACACGCTTGGGTTGACGTCATCAAACAAAGTAATTAAAGGCGTATAAAGCCGGGCTGAAGCGAGTCAGCGCACGGTAGTAGGTGGTGAGTGGTAGGGAACAGCAGGGCGTGCGCGAGCGCGTGTGTGTGTGCGCGCGAGTGCTCCAGGGACAGTCTGGAGACAGTATAGGGTCAGGAGGTGACGTGGGGACTTTTTATTTTTCTTCTTCTAGGAAATTCTCTTTAAGTTTTTAAGGGGGGCTTAAATGGTTGTATGGTGCATATGTCCTTGTCTGATGCCAACATAGACACTATGGAACATTGGTTTTATTTAGAATGCCTCCATGTTGTTTTATAAGACAATTTTCAATTCAATTTTAGGTGTATTATTGTCTGCACAGACTTGTCACCCTTTCATGCTCATCTGGCAACCACACATTGTCTTCACACTGAATGGCTGTCTTGCCTGGCTTATCTGCCACTCACATGAATGATCACACAAACACAAAAAGGCTCCAAATGAGAAATGTTGCAATCACAGAAATCATGCAGAACCACAAACAAACAAAGAAATAAATGCAAAAGAAATGATGCATATTCACTCAGATCTGTTCTAGTCTTACAGGCCTCTCAGATGACCCAACTTGAGAGACAGACCAGTCCCATGGAACCAGATGCTTTGAATATATCCGTGGGATATATACCAAAGACACGATTGGGATGATCCAAAAGTTAGCCAGACTTTCTTATCCCAATTATGAGATTATAATATAGATCTCTCTCTGTACACAACCCCTTTAATGAACTGTGTCATTCAGTATTCTTGTATTCTATTCATTATACAATTATTTTAGTTGTCATTGTGTGCAGTAAATGCAATCTTACAGCAAAAATAAATGATGCAGTGAAACTCAAAAGATCAGAACATTTTTGACAGGTACAGCCCCAGAGCCACCCTTCCAGCACTTCTGATCACACTTTATTGTATTATCTTTTATATTGAATTCCACATTCATTAAAACACTTCCTTGAAAGACTGCAAGTGTTATTTATGTGCAGCAGCCTCACCAGTTCTGTTTTTTCCTCAGGTGAAACTGCAGCAGATGTGGCATGTGGGTTATAAATATCGTCTGAACATATGAAGCATATAGGTGTTTACACACACACACACATACACACACACAAAAAAACAGTACGTCAGGACCTCTTTGTCACCCTAAGGCTGTATCACCCAGGATAAACACCGTCAACATTGCCACAGATGTCTGGGTGTCGTCCCAACAATCAGCATCTCTTCTCAGCGCAAGCGCAGCCATCAAAACATTGTTGATTCCTATTTCTCTGTCTAATTTAGCTTTTGGAAGGAGTTTAAAGAGTATAATCCACACAGACAGGCAGTGCATCTCAGAGACAGACGAAGAAAAACAGTATGAGCACGATGGGGATAATGTGTTTTTGCTGTTGCTGGTGTCGCCATCTGACAAGCGCTGAGCTCACAGTGTGGCGTCATGACACGCCTGTCTTCTCCTGCCTTATTAGTGAAACGGTTTAGAGGAGGAACTAGGTGAGAATCAATGTTTCTGCCAGGATTGTTTAGCTTGACACGCCGTAGCCTGTCCTGCTGCTCTGCCCCACGTTATGTTTAATTCATGCTTTCTTTTTTGTAAAAGCTGGATGCATCCAGTCCAGAAGCCATTAGTGTCATCCTCTTTCCTCTCCACGGCGTCATCTCTCCATTTTCACTTCCTCTCCTCGTGGTCGTCATCGAACAACGCTGCATCTTCCCCCTCTGGTTGCTCTCTGGAAGCCTTTCAGCGCTTTTCCCCCCTCTTCTTATTTCATTTTCCTTTTTTTTTCTCACAGCTCATTTCTCTATTTCCACAATCCCTGTCACCTTTCCCCTCACCTCACACACCTCAAGAGCATGCTTTTGCCCTTGTGCGCCTGCTCCTATTCATACACCGCACACTGGTGCCATCTCTCTGCCTCGAATGAAACATAACACAGAGAAAAAAAAAATCTATCCCCCCTCGCTAGAACTTTTAGACCACCCTGAATTATTCACGTCCACATATCTGCAGCATGTCTCCTGACCCCGAGAGAAGTGCTTTTATTTTCAAACCCAAGTAATGAAATCTGGATGGCCTTTTTTATATATATATATTTTCCTCGGCATGATCGTCTCACTGAGGTGGGTTTAATGGAGCGGAGGTGATCGTGGGCTTCTGGAAGCTTCCAGGAGTCAGGAAAGTGGGTATCATGTCGTCCATACGTTGTGAGAAAAGATATGACGGAGGTGCTGCTGGAGGAAAGAGGTCACGGCTACGATATGGACAGGGCAGGATGAATGGCTTTCAATGCCGCTGCATCCAGGAAATCCCATCAATCACACTCCAAACAACAGACTGTTCAGAAAATAGCTGCATCCTGGCACAACCTATAACACCCCAGTAAGCATCCCTATCATTGTGATCTTCTAATAAAGTCTTTTTGAGAGTTGAGGAATTTACATTGAAAGGTGGAGGCTGAGGTCACCTTCTAAATTTGGTGCAAAAAGCCTTGTGAGGAAAACGGAAAACTAGGTCAGGATTATTGCCTGCAGCACATCAGTCAGATGATATACAAACGTGAGGCTTTAAAAAAATCAATACGTCTTTTTATTTATTTTTTTACTCTCCAGATTTAATTTTACTCCAGTCTTAAGGGTAGCCTTGAATGGTTGAATATAGTATTCATCCTTGTCCTCTGGTGCAAACATAAAAGCTATGGCACATTGATATTTTATTAAAAAAACAAAAATCCTATTGTTGGTGTCTAAATTTTATAATCTGTTTTTGCACAGATCCATTTTGGGCACAGATTTGTTACATGCTTTTATTATGGCAAGCAGACGTCAGTTTTTAAATGCCTTTTTTTTAATCTCCACCTCAACCACATTCAAGTCACAGACAGCTAAATCACACAGATCTCCATCTCTGGATCAGCATCTATGGAAATGTAGAAGCTAAGATCAGAGAATTAATTTCTTAAAATCAGTGTCAACCACTTATCAAAATAGTTGATTGTTTAGTTCAACCTAATCCCACTGCCAAGTGGCAAGATCCCTTCACAATTTTAACATTTCTCTTTTACCAACCTACTATCAGTCATCAGCTGGACTCCAAACACTTCAAATGAATTTTTATTTAGAGTGAAGAAAGAAATGAAAGAAAGTAAAGAAAAATTGGAAGTGACAATGTCTGGTCTCTTGTGTAAGTAAGGTTTGTTCCTTACTGTTTCCTGCAAGCTTTACTCCTAATGGGTAACCAGAAGTTGTTTATTTGTAACTGCTGTCCTTAGTGCAGAGTCTCCCCAGTGATTTGTAAAGTGATTCCAAGACCACAAGTCTATATACTAAGGTTTGGGATGGAGCACATGTTATTTCAGGCAGTGTTTGCTGTAGCATTAAACCACAGGCACAGAAACTGGAGTTGTCAGATCAACCATTCTGGTGCGAGATGTATTGCGACGTCTCTCTTTTTTCAATTATTGTATGCAGATGTCGTCTGGTGGAATCACTGAAGAAAGATTGAACATAGTTGAAATTGTGAGTTTTTTCATTGTGCATGTTTTAATTTACCTAGACCTCTGCAGAGTAAACCTAAATACACTTCCAAATGCTATTTTACCTCTTTATTTTTAAGACATGACTTTTCCAAAACTGTTATTCATTAGTGTAGTGCAAATATATTGGTCAAATTATCCTCCACTAACTACTAACTACTAATCTAAAATCTTAACATGGAAGCAATGTTTTTTTGTTTTTTTCAAAACATTCATTAAAAGGAAGAAACATAAGCAAATAAAGAATCAACAGAAATTCCACTTAATCAAACTGTCTATTTAGACCTAGAGAAACACATTTAGGAAAGCCTTAATCTTAATTCTACCAACAGGCCTATGGTCTATGTATAATGTTACAACTCCTGCCAAGTGACACTATCTTTTCCAAGGATTATCAGCTTAATGCACACATGTGGAGATGCATACACTTGTAGGGAGCACACGCACACATCTACACAAACACATCTGTTAATTTGTCTGATTAAGGAACGCAATAATTTGATTGACCGGGTGCACACTGATCTTTGGCTCCACAGCATGTGTGTGCTGGTGTGCAACTTAACACCCACCTGGGTGTGCTGCACACCTACATCTGGGTGATTTATGGCAGCAGCAGGTGCCATATTTTACATCAGAGCGAAATGTGAAGTACACAGAGGAACACACACATACTGTACATACGCACACACACAAACACACATACGCTGGTTTGGCAACACTAATTTCCTCTGGGACTTTAAATGTCATGTCGTCCTGTTTGCGTAGTTCAAAAATGGGTTAGCACATGCTGACTTCAACTAAGATTAATGAAACTGATTTTTTTTGTTTGTTTTTTGTTGTTGTTTTTATGTCAAATGACTTGTTCACGGTTCTCAGATCTGTTCCTTTTCGTGGCTTGGGGTCACCTTGATCTTCACACACGCAGTAAGATCATTTTACTGCTAGCATGTGTTCCAGGTAATGTCCATGTGCACAGCGTTTCAATGGCTTTATGATTGGCATCATCATTGTTGTCATTTTCATACATGACAGCCTTGTTACATAAACGTTCTTTGCCATGCACATAATGTCATTTTCTCTGCACTATAAAAGATGCTGCTGCGGCACATTTATTGTACCACAAGCATTCATTGTCTGTTCCTATGCATTGATATTGAAGGTTTCCTAATCTATTCTATTCTATTCTATTCCATTCTACTCTATTCTATTCTGTCTACACACACACACACACACACACACGTCATCATCAGTACATGCAGCCTGTTTTGCTGAGGTGCAAGTCAGATATTGTAAATGGACAAGTATAAATGTAAAAATAAATGCAGCAGCCCACCAGCCTGGCAATGCTTTGACTGTTAAGGGTTGTGATTGCGCGGGATTGAGTATCTGACACTCATACCTACTCAAGCCACAGGCAAGAGGAATACTTAAACCTCTGCTCATACATGGTAAGTGCTGTCTGAGAGCATCACACTCATTACTGTCTGTAGAGCTGGATATCTTTTATTCATCGCTGTGGTGGCAGGACTGAAAGGGAAGCATAATTAGAGACCAAATGTACTGTCAACACTGGGGATGTTTTTACATGGTTTCTATATCCAAAATAAACCGAAAAGCCAAATTTAAAAATGTAGCTGCCAAGTACAGGGAGGCAGTGTTGCGCAGACCGTGAATATCCAAGAGGAGAAGTCTGTAAAATATTCAAATAAAATTTTTGTCTTGTAGGTGCTCACAGGACAGAAACAATGGGCATTCTTTTTTAATGTTTTTGTTTTGTTCTTGAAGTTATCTTTCTGTACAGTGTTCCTGTGCTGGTGTCTTTTTTGGTCATCTTCAGCCAACAGGTCAAACACACACACACAAGAAAATAAGCACACCGAGCAATCAAATGTTGTGTGTTGCTGAAAATGGGTGATCCTGTGAGACAAGCTGACTCAAGCCATCATGTTTAGCCGGAGATATCTGGAAAAGCCTCGATGACACTGCAAATACCCAGAAAGTATAACACTGCAGGCTCAACTGTGGCCTATTGCTGCACCCGCACAACTTTATCTCGACTGTGTGTGTCTCTATCCACCAGTTCTCACTGTGCATTAAAGGATGTACCATGCTTCCCACGTCCAAAATGATAATTGTGTCCATAATCTATTTCTATTTCCCAATTGTGAATGCTGTAATCGGCTGCTAAATGGCTTCACTCAGGTGGAGGCGCACACACACGCAAGAATCTGCACTGATGCTGCTAGCTGGCACACAGCCTGTCCCGTGTTCTAAGCTATTTGGGCGTGTAGCGTGAAAAGGGACAGATAATTGGGTTTATCACCAGCGTATTTTTAGTTCCCATTTCTCCACACGTAATTTACAAAAGACTGAATAAGGGCGGGGGGCGGTGGGGGCTTGTGGGGTGGGGAAGGGTGTAAGGGAGAGGAAAAGAACAAATAGAGAGGAGAAGGATAAGGAGGATAGGAAAAAGAGGAATGGAGGTTAATAAAGTGAGGCAAGAAAAGGAATGGGCAGAGATGGAGGCTGGCATGTGTCCAGGTTTGGTGAACTCTGTGTGTCAGTGTGTGTGTCAGTGTGTGTGTGTATGTGTGTGTGTGTGTGTGTGTTTGAAGGAGCTCTAGAGCTTCCGCCCTCTGGCACTAGTGCGGGGAGACGGAGCAGAACGAGCCCTGCGGATGACTCCGGGGCTGCCTGACAAACCCAGCTTATTTAGGAGAGCAACCTTAGGAAACTTCAACGGCGAAGGGAGCCAGATTTTCTGACGTGAAGCTGTAGCGCATGAGAGCATAAATCTGACATGAGCACTGGAGAATTTTTTTTTTTGCATGGTGGAATTTCCAAGAGTTTAAAAGTGGTGGTTAGAAGAAAAGAGATCAGGAAGTAGATAGATAGATAGATAGTTAGATAGATAGATAGATAGATAGATAGATAGATAGATAGATAGATAGATAGATAGATAGATAGATAGATAGATAGATAGATAGATAGATAGATAGATAGATAGATAGATAGATAGATAGATAGATAGATAGATAGATAGATAGATAGATAGATAGATAGATAGATAGATAGATAGATAGATAGATAGATAGATAGATAGATAGATAGATAGATAGATAGATTTTTTTTCAGTCAAAAGGAAACAATCTGTTGACCAGCAGCTCTTAAGGCCAACATCAATAGATTTTATGTTGTGGCCTGTACAACAAATGTTGTTGTACAGGCCTGTTCTGACATGAGACACAAGTTGACATCAGTGCATGAAGCCACAGCCTGGTCAGATAAGTCAGGTAATATTAGGCTTTATTTTTCAGCTAATCCCCTGAGCTTTGCCAGAGTTCATGACCGAATACTGTGGCACATGCACTTCGGTGCAGCTATTGTACCTGAACAAACTGACACACGCATGTGTGATGGATAATAACTGCTGATCTGAAATGCTGGGTTCACTTAAATTAACAGCACTGCAGGTCAGTTGGGGCCAGACAGAGGATGGGTTGGGGTGAGGCCTGGCATAAAAAGCACTGTTCCTGGAAAAGTACTGCACTGTGATAAACACTGCTCACATTGGTTCATTGCCGCACATAGTTGTGGCACAATGAAGTTCTATCAGATAAATATTCATCTTTTTCTGTTTAAATGCCTGCATGTTTGGCTGCACATCATTAGTTATTCTTTTTCTTTTATTTATTTATTTTTTTTACAAATCATTAATTCTGTTGTGGCGACACACAGGATGAGTGGTTTGAGCTATTTCTTCACAGTAAGAAGGTTCTGGGTTTTACTCCCAGTTGAACTGAGGACCTTTTTTTACGATTTTGCATGTTCTTCCTGTGTCTGTATAGGTTTACTCCAGGTAGTTTGGTTTCCTACAATCCAAAAACATGCACATTTAAGCAGAATGCCCAGAGTCTGGGTTGCAACAAGGAGTGTGTGACTGCAGCCTGTCCAATGTGTATTCGATGCTTTCGTCCAATGTGTGATGGGATGAGCTCAGCAGAACGGCACAACATACTGATGGATTGGATGGATGGACTTTTATGTCTCTGGCTGACCTGATTCACGTTCTTAAAGTAAGAGCTGTACTTTTTCCAACAAATTAGAGATTTTTTTTTTTTAATTGATCAAATTCCCTCATTGGTCATTTTTTGGTGTATCAGGGAAATATTTACACTTTCACTTGAAGCAAAACCAAAGTGACAACAACTTCAAGCCTCTTATGTTGCAACATGTTCCACTCAGTACAATATGCTTATTATGTCTTGAACGCACCTCAGCCACCCCCAACCCCCCTTGATAATGGGTGTCTGATGTATTAGCAGAGCTGCACAGGGCAACGTTACATTACACAATCTAATACTACCACATGACAGCTGGCCTTCTGTGCCCTCCTCCGCCTCTCCCTCAGACACACCAACACCACATCTGTCACCTTTATGCTCCAGTCAACCTCATATTGATAGGGTGGGACACCTGGTAAATATCACACTCACACACCCACACACACAGGCACACACAGCACAGGGGCCACAGTAAATATGCATTTTGTCGATAGCTGTCCACCATAGCTGGGGCAGTAGTATTTTTGCTGATGCACTGACTTCAAGAATCACTGCTTCACTTTTGCTGAGATAATGGATTTGAACCAGTTAAATCTTATCATGGTCTATTATGTGTGCGTGTGTTCATTCATGCAGTAGTATATAAAAAGTAACAGTGTGCTCTGTCTTCACAGGCTGCAGACAGTTGGAGGGTGATGTTGTTTTCACCTGATATCACCTTTTTTTTCGTTGGCAGATGGATTCTGCAGAGTTTGAACACATGCACTTGCAAAAATAGACGCACACATGCCTCCCATGGAACAAAAGCGCATTAGTCCTGTCCAACATATTTCCCCTTCCATCAGACTGAGGAAGGCTTTCACACACACACACACGCAAACACACACACACACACACACACTGGGATGTCCATTAACAGGATGCAACCCTGCAAGTAGATTCAACCTTTTTTCCACTTCAGATAGATCCACTGACCACAGTGGAGGCTTAAAAAGGATTTTAATTGTGTGTGTGTGTGTGTGTGTGTGTGTGTGTGTGTGTGTGTGTGTGCAGCTTTGTGTAACAATGTGAGGACATACATGTGCATAAATGGTCACTCCTTGGGGCAACTTACTCTCCTTTTGAAGACACCATGTATATTTCTCTTATGTAATTCTTTAGATGTAATGGCAAAGCATTGAGGTTGGGGTATGCTGTAGTTCGGTGTATGTGTGTTTAAACAACACATGCACACCTTTTTGTGCCTCACACTCTTGAGCATTGACTTCTGTTTGATGTAGAAAACAAGTCTAGGAGAAGTTCAAAGTGTATTTGAGATCAGCCAGACAAAACAGATGTCACACATGTATGACACACGTCGTCATGCTGACTTTTGAAGAGTTTAAAAATATTGAGATGAGCACCTCTCTGACACAATCTTGCATGCTAAACACCTCCTCCCAAAGTGGCAGCACTGGAATGATTCTCTCTCATCCACTAGGGTCTGAGCAAGAAAGTTGCAAGAACCCTATTAAAACTGTAGTTTCTTTTTATCATATTATATCTCTTCTTGTTCACTCTTGCTGTCATTCAATTGTATGAGCTACAAACAGTAGATCATGAAAAATATTTTTTCGCCAGTATAAACCTGCAGTCAAGATGTGTGAAGATGGACTCATTTGGCATAAAATCTATTTGCTTGTGCATATTCTTCACATACAGACGCTGTTTTCTATTGCACATCATTGTGTATCCAACATATTGCATTTTAAGTATACATATATTCATTCATCATATTGCAAAGAGAAATAAAAAAACAATTCAACACTGACTTTTCCTGTCACAACAACTGCCAGTGTGTCTATTGAAGAGAAGAATAAGATTCATATCATGGTGTGGCCAGTAAATAGGACATACATATAAATTGGATTAATTAATTGTTGATTATCATCAGGAAAACATAGAATCAACATAAAATGTAATAATATAATGCAGCTATTTAGTATCCACATAACTCGAAGCTCCACATCAGTGGTTTTTCATTTTCCAGCCAAATAACTGCAGCCCGTTAGTGCCAGTCATTTCCCAAAGCATGCAGCCATTTTACAGCCACTGTGACACTTAATGTTTAGCTCATGGGGTGGTCCTAGAGCAACAGCAAGATGCTGTAGGCACAACACCAACACTGCAATAGCAGATAAGCCCTGTGCCAGTACTTTTAAAATGTCCAAAAGACATTGTTGTGGCATGTGGATTGTGCAGTTTGGCATCGGTTACAGTTCCACCAAAGCCGCCTTCTGTCGTCGATTCCAGAGGCCGGTGTCCTGGTTAATCCCCTGACGGAGCGACAGTGTCCCCTCTGCTTGTCCTTCCTTTGTCCGGCTCTGCTCGCCTCAGCAGTCTGTCCGCCTTCGTATAAACTGGTAAACTGCATTCGCTGCTGAAAACCATGTCCAGAACCCAGGGACGATTAAAACTGTTGTATAAAGTAGTTATACAACAATTTTAAACGTAGCTAGAGAAAAAAGAAACACACAGAGACTAAGAGCTGAAAGGCATACAAGTCATGGACAATCACTGGGGCATCAAGAAGGATTCAGACATTCGGGTGAACACTGCCACCTGTGGTTACAGCAGTTGTTTTGTGACCACCTTCATCATCATCATCATCAATCCTCATTGTGATATTTACACAATGTTTTGTTTTTTTTGTGAAAAAAAATCCTACTTAGATATTTACTTCTTAGGTAACTACTCCTATTACTATACTCCTATTACAAGAATGTAATGTTAATTATCAATTGAGAGTACACATCTGATCTCTGAGGAACTACGTTTATGTGCAGTCATGCAGCTAAATAGCCCTCTTGTCTGAATTCATCTAAACACAGTGATTTTCTGTGACTGCTCAATATAACCAGCTGTCAGCGCTATGACATGCTTTATTACCTCTGATTTGTTTTTTTTTCTTGACTTTCCAGATATCACAGCTAGTGAATGCAGCGATGAGATAGCACAGCCAAGTAGCAAAGATCTCTTGTCAGACCCTTCAGCACTTGAACGCACCACCAATTTGGATTCACAAGTCTCTCTGCATCCCTAACACAATTACTGCTCCAAAATTAATCAACTTGGATGAAAACGAGTGCTGAGGAGTGTTTTATTATGATGCATTAGCACCGCTGAACAAGTTTCTAGTGAGTTGATTTTCATGTCAACGATTAACTGAAAGCAATGAGCCCCCGGAGCCCAGGACAAATGTATTTATAAATGATAGAGCTGTTTGCATCAATTTGGAAAATGGTTGTCGGTGACACTGAATTCAAACACAGCTACTGAGCTGGAGAGAGACAGCGAGTCAGTGGATAGCTCTGTTGTCTTTCTGTCTGGAGTGTGCATGTGTTCCCTCCCTGTGTCTGTGTGGCATTTTCTCTGGGTACTTCATTTCCCTCTTGTTGTTTAAAAATCATGCATAAAGGTCAAGTGAAGACTGCCCCTCGCAAAGTGTGATCAAAAGAGGTTAAGCAGTAGGTAACTGAGGAGAATAATGAAGACATAAAATTCACAACTTTTTATTCAACGTGTAATAGAATACAGTTAGTGTCATGTTTTCTTTTAATAACGATCTAACCCGGTGCTGCTACAATCATGACATGATATGGAAAACAGAGGAAAGGGAATTAAAATGTAACCAAGCAAGTGAGAGAGACAGACAGAGGGAAGACGGGGTAGGAAAAACACTTCAGAAAAGGACACTGCATTAGCCATTACAACACCGCTGGGAGGGTGGATGGTGCGGATGAGACACAATGCTCTGAAGCAGAACAAGAGGACAGAGTGAGAGAGACGGTGCATTAATATTCTTATGAAGAGAAAAGGTGGATGACACAAAGTGTTCCCGCATTGTTACAAGAAAGCTTACTTTGCTGAGTGTAGACAAATACAAAATTAGGGTCCAGTGTACTGTGTCAATTATATTAGCAATTGGTATAATGTCTTATTTTTCACATCAACAGTGCTCTAGGTAGGAGCAGACCTCATGGTTTTACAGAGGCTGTAATGTGTAATGAAGCAGTGTCTTCATAGCATGGAGCTCCAACTGTTCCATCAGCAGCACAGCCGGCCAAAAATGAACCAAAAACAAAAAGTCACTGGCGTTTTTCTCCAGTTTTTTTGTTGTTCTAGCCTGTCTTCTATGTTGTCTGTACATCAGAAACTATAATAGTATCATTCTGTTGGAGGTTGCCAGGCCTGTGGTGATGGCAAAGCTTGGATGAAGGCAGAGTTCATCATCAAGAGAAGCCATGCAGTTAAAAAGAAAAAAAAAAGTGTTGCAATATGATTCTGTCTTTGCTTTGAGTCCGCTGGAGCAGGCGCGACCAATCCAGCTGTCAGCCTCGATTAGGCTGGTTATGTATCAGATCGTACCAACAGAGACAGATCCGTGCCAGAGCTGGTGCAGCTTCTTGGTTATACTTCATATAAGAAATGCTTGTTCAGCTGCCTCCTTTCACATGTCGAGCAAATCCTAGTAATCTCCAAATCTATGAAAGGAAAAGCACATGGGATACATGAGTAAATGCTTTGAGAGTATATTAATTGTACTTCTTGTTAACTTTGTTTTTCATCAGATTTTAGGCTGCCATGTCATATATCATACAACATGGATGTAGACAACAAAACACTCTGCTTGGAGCTATAATGAACTCTAACATAGTACATACAACTGGACACAGGTTACACTCCATTTATGTTAAGGTGACTCTTTTGTCAATGCTTTACACTGCCCAGCGAGGCTTTTAATGTGAAGCAGCTTTATGCGGCCTTAGGCACAGATTTTGGTGCTGTTAATTTTAGAGTATATAAAAATAGATGTTGTGGTTTATTTGTCAGCATATTATTTAAATTAACTTTCAGTGTTGACGGCAAGCTGTGCGTTGTTCTTCACATCAAAGTGTTTCAAAGAGTTTTTGTGACTCACTCTCTGTCATCGGCAGTGGACGTGTTGTAGCTCTGGAACAGCGGCTGCATGAACAGCCCCAGCGTTCCCACCACACACACCAGGATGAAGATCCACAGGAACAAACGGTCTATCACCATGGCGACGTACTTCCAGTCCTCAATGATCTGAAACCAAACAATGAGCTGACACTTAATCAGTTGCCCAACAAGGGCAAAGAGGTTAGACAGACACATCACTGTGATGTACATACCATTAAGTGTGTGTGTGTGTGTGTGTGTGTGTGTGTGTAAACGTAATTAATTGATTAATTCCATATGAAAGCATTTTAATGTTTCTGTTATTTCTTCATCATCATTATCTCTGTCTGGTAATGTGAAAAGTAAAAATGTAATATTTCAAACACATTCACCTGTTTTCTCTTTATCCATGCAACCAGTGAAATCAGCTGACTGAAATCTACCAGTTCTCAATCAATGATCAGAAGAAAGCTTTTATTGACTGACGCTGTGACTAAGAAGCTTCTAAGACACCAAGTGCATATCAGGGTGTAATTTTAGCTGCACTGCAGCCGGCAGTGGCTGGAGCAAGAGGGCACAGCTTCAGGAAAAATCTGCCATGACCAATTACAGCTACAAAACTTGTTTGTAATATTTATTAGGTGTGGGAGTTTTTTGGAAGCTTGGAGGCCAAACCTGGGGTTAGAGTTACTGAGCCTAGTCACTTTGTGTTTGAATTGTGGCTGTGTGCTGGTTTTTCTGAATATAGCTGATACGTTAAGAAAAAAAAAAGGATGACTGACAGGTTGGAATAATGTCACGGAAGGATAAAAGCAAACACAGCAATTTAAGGCATGGCATGTTCCATTTCTCATCTGCTCCTGATAACCTCCTCATACGTCTTTGTCACACTCACATCTCTATAATCTGCTTTTATATGTCCTTACTTCCCACAAGCCGTCTCTGCAATAATATATTCTGTCATCCTATTCTCTCAGCCTTTGATCTTATCTCTTTCTGCTCATCACCATTTATCTTTTTTTAAACCGTGGATTTATCCCCTCACCCCTTCATCATCGTCTTCTGTCTTCATGTACTCAGCGATGTATTTGACTCCATCCACTGCCTCCTCCAGATCTGCATCCCACTGAAGAGCCACACGCCTCCTGAAGTCTGAATACCCACCACTACCGCCGCCCCCATCCGGGATTTCGCCCATCTTCCAGCAGAACCTGTGCGCCAAGTCCTCGTTCACATAGATGGAGTCAGAATCTGTCCGTATCCCTCCCAGTCTGATGTTGGAATACTGTCTCTTGTCTGTGCCACTCTGGGAATAGTTTTTCCAGCCAGTATTCCGGTTGCCGTACTTCCGGCGGAGCTTGTCTCGGACGTTGGAAGATCCTGGACGCCTCATGAGCAGGAAGGTGGGGAGGCGGATTAAGAAGAGGCGTTTGACCCAGTCCGGCATGTGGTGGGTGGATGGGGAGCGGTGGTGGACGTTGAGGACACAGACGGTGCTCACAATGGAGAAGGTAACCAGCACCATAGCAAACATCAAGTATTTACCTTGGAGAGGAAGTGAGAGAGTTATCAATCAGTCAGTTATTTGTAATGCATTAGAGTGGTTGAGTGGAAATTTATCTCTTATTCGTTTGAGCCTGAATCTGAAAAGTAATCACACACTGAGGAAGAACCAGGAGTGTGCACACTGACACTTCACTGGAAACTTTACCAAACTGCTGCCTCAGAGTGGAGTGCCATCTTTCATTTGTGTCCCTGAACGTGGGTGGGTACATGCAAACTGTTTTAGAGATGTCTGGGTGGTTTGGTCTGCTTCGCACCCGTATTTTATGACTCTTATCCGTCTCTGTACAGATTCAACCATTTTTTAACATCCATTTTAAATTTTGTAATTTATATATGATTGAGGGTGTGATGTTTATGGAGCTGTCGTACATCTTAAGCTGGAGGGAAACTGAAAGCCAAGGTAAAAGTTTTTTTTTTCTTCTTTCATTCCAGCTCCCCTTTAAATAACACCAGCATTTCTGACACACGGCTCCAAGTTTCTCTCTCCAGAAATATTGCTTTTACTGCTGGAAAAATCCCAATTTTGTGTTATTTTCTTTCCTGCAAAGTTGCTTCGTAACTCTCAGCATGTCAGGCAAATATTTCACAATAGTAATCTACAGTGCGGGAGGTGTTGTGTCTGGTTCACTCAAATAGTAACTTATAAGAATGAATGAACAGTAGAAACTCAAAGCAACAGAGTGGGACAAATATAATCCAAATCTGCTGTGAGAATGGGTAGACATAGAAGTGTATTCTCCCACAACTCCTGGCAAGAAAGAAAAAGTGTAAAGTTTTAAAATACCCTGAATTGTAGTTTGATTTTTTAGAAAATTGTTAGGTGGCCAATTTTGTTGAATTTAAGAAGAACCCAACTGAGTGACCACGTTGATCTTGATTGGACTAACATCTGTAGTAACTTACTTTTACCTTAACTTACTCTTGTTGCTTAACAAGACTGTTCAAAATACTCAACTAATGTGAAATTTGGTGGAAGGACGGGTGTTGTGGGACAGACTTTCTTACAGGCTTATGCTCGTCCTTCCAACAATCCTTGGATCATTTTTGGATTAATTTCCTACACAAAAGTACACACAGACACACTATGACTGACCTATGAGTGGCACTGCCAGAGAGGTGGGGGGCACGATCTTGGATATCAGCAGCAGGAACACAGTGAGCGCCAGCAGCACTGAGATGCAGAGCGTCATCTTCTCCCCGCAGTCCGACGGCAGGTAGAACACCAGGATGGCCAGCGAGGTGATCAGCACACACGGGATGATCAGATTGATGGTGTAAAACAGCGGCTTCCTCTGAATCACAAAGTCATAGGTGATGTCCAGGTAGGTGATGTCATTGGGGTCCTCATTTTTCCGAGCTGGGAGCGACACAATGTCCCACTCCCCGTTGGGCGTGAAGTCATCTCGACTGGCGAAGTCGCTGGTGAGGATCAGGTCCACCTCGGTGTGGTCGTAGGTCCAGGAGCGAAACTTGAGGGTGCAGTTCTGCTGGTCGAAGGGGAAGTTCTGCACGTCGATGGCACAGGCAGACTTGTAGATGGCCGGCGGGAGCCAGAAGATGTCGCCCGTGTTGGAGACCACGGCGTTGCAGTAGACAGACACTTCGTACACACCATCCGCACTGCATCAGAGGTAAAATTAGTGTGCATTCAGTCTATAAATGAATGTGATATATGCGGAGTCAGCTAATCATCGGGCTGCACCGTGAACTGTTTTTCCCCTTCAGCGCAATGATAGTAATCAGACAAATCCAAACTTCCCCTCATAATTGGCTGAAATTATGTTTAAACCAGACATTGATAAAGTGCTCACTAATCCCCTTTGCTTTAGCAAAAGAAAAATGAAAAAACAGGCTTGGAAGAGAGAGGATTTTAATTACAAAATCCCCATGGAAAAACATGCTTTTAAGCAAGAAGTTTTCTGCTTGTAATGCCATGATGCTTCAGTTGCAAATCCTCTCAATGCCATAGAAAAAATAAACTCTACTTCTTGTAAGTCCATCCATATGAGGCCACCACAGTCTTTTTCTATACTTATGAGCAGCAAATTAGAACCAGATCACCAAATCAAATAGAAACAACACAAAATGCAAACTGGTCCTGTCTTGGGCACAAGGACCTGCAGACACTCACTTGTTGTAGAGCACTATATCAGGAAGCCAGAGGTGTTTAGAGGGTATTCGCAGTTTCTTGATGCCTCCATACTTTTCTGGGTCCCATCTCAGCCTGTAATCGTTCCACTCCTGTGGTGAAAGTATTTAGAAGCCTTGTTGATGACAAACACAGACTTGACATAGGATATTGTATGTGCCCAGTGTGACACCAGATTGTTCATACCTGGCACAGCCACAGGTTAGTTGTCATTATCTGCTCTCTCTCATTCTGAAAGGAACAACAGAGTTCACGCTTAAAACACACAAAAAACTTCCCTTCAGAATGACTCCTATGTTATACATGTTATTTTAGAGCAGTAATAGCCTTTGAAAAGCTTGTCTGTTGGGTATTAATGTGTGTCAGTATTCATGGGACACAGTGTTCTTCATTCAATATTACAGAAACAATAACCATAAACACATGGATTACTTGGAAAAAATAGACATCAATTTTCAGTGTTGCTTATCCTCTGGGCTGCAGCCTCTCTCAGCACACACTTGGCAGGAGGCAGAGTCTCAATATTATGTCAGAGGCAATCTCCCTCACACTTAAAGACAATTTATTTTCTGTTTCTTACTGAATGCCTTTGGTCTTTGGCAGCCTGAAGCATTATCTTCCCATTTGCATTTATTCAGTGCCGAAAAAAAAAAAACATTCATCAAGGTGCATTATGTAGGTTTAGGTTTAGTTACATTCAAGTCCAGCTCTCATTGAGCTCGATATCTTGTCGATATCTTATGAAGAAAAATAAGAGTTTTAAGGTTATACTGCAAAAATATATGGGAGTGTATGAGCCAATATAGACCAATGTATTCATGATTGTGACCATGTCATGAAATGTTTCAAGATACGGTGTTCCTTCATGCTGCAGGTTTGTGATGAGTTTTCCAGCATCTTTTATTTCTTTTCCAAAGTGCAAAGCAGGCAACCTGCATGTGAAATAAAAAGTCTGTATCCAACAAGACATGTAAACAGCTGAGTGCATAAGAATGGCCAGAGGCCACAAAAGATATGAATCCAAGTGGTCAGGAGCAGGTGACCAAAGAAAAACAAAGACGACAATTTATGCATCTTGACCAAACTGGAGACAAAAAGAAGAATTTATCCAGCCATTCCCCCAGATGGTGTCAAAGGGGTCTGCTGGAGCTTGTTCCACTGTGCATAGGGCGAAGGCAGGGAATACCCCCCCCCCCCCCCCGGAGAAGTCGCCAATCCTCCAGTTGTCTCCAAGGGGCCTAAACGTGTGTTTTTGGACTGTGGGAGTTTGTGCAAATAAACAAATGCTTGTCTTTTACACAAATGCACTGATACAAACATACTTACTACACTGATGAGCTGTGACAGAGTCACTTGTATGGAGATGGTGACCTGCTGGCTCTTATTGACGGCCGGTCTGATCAGTTTGTTGTAGCGCTCCGGACCCAACAGGTAGTTCACCAGGCGCTCCTCTGCGTTCTCTGCCCGGCTGCCTGCGGACCGTTCAGAGCACAATCAGTGAAAAAACACATTATTATATTTTCATGATGAGAGCACATCTTAAGAGCACTGTAAACTGTAGACTGCATCTCCAAGGGGGTAAAGAATATGATTTGTGTATTAGCAAAGCGTAATAATGCACACAGAAATGTCACTACATTATAAGTGTGTGTGTGTGTACTCGTGCGTATGTGTGCTTACGTGACATTCTCTCCATCACGGTCTGTTTTCAGTCCAACCTCATCATAACTGATGAACAATAAACAAGTTGGCTGGAAATGAAGTTAATTTACCAAAGGGCAACCGGGCTGCGTCACGTGTTGTCTTTAAAATGTTTTGTGTGTGTATGTGTGGGACCGTATGTGTGTGTATGCATCCTGCTGTCTTGCGCCTTTCTCCAGGGTTTTAGCGAAAAAGAACAAAACAAAAATCCAGTCATGCATCCATCCCTGCACAAGGATCCCTGAAGCTTTGTGTTTCCTCAGCCCTAAATTATTGGTTATGTAAAAGTGATCGTATGAATAAGTCAGAGGCAGAATGCTTTGGACCCGCTCTCCTGCCTTCCACTGTCATTACATCTACGTTGTTGGACAAACTGACATCGGCGCAGAGAGTGTTTAATGTCTGGAATGCTTCGTCCAACCCTTTAGCCCCTCTGTGACACATGAATTGTCTGTTTGCGTAAGATTACATGCGGGGAAGGCTGAGTGAGCGTGGATGTTCTTTTTTCATCAGCATCCTGCTGTTTGCAGCTTCCATGTCACAGTGAACACCAGTGTTTCCAGCCATTTGAAAGCAACACACTAGAGAGAATCTATTAGAGCCTCAGCCAGAAGCTTATTTTAACTTCAGAGGATCAATTATTTGCAGTCGAGTAAGAACGTGAGAGGTCAGCCTAATTCCCTTTGGATCCCAGCCTGGTTATTACTAATGAAATGATTTGGTGTAGACAAGCTTTCACTGGCTGTACCAAGAAAACATGAAAATACAGAGAGGGGACAGCTGCAGTCTGGATTTACCGGTTTGTAAAACACATGGAACATAAGGTTCTAACTGAACACAGAAAATATTTGTTTTTAATTAATTTGGTGTGTTTTATTGAACTTGGATTCACACGTGGTGTTCCTGGTCAAAAATGAACAAACCATTTGGGATTATTATAACTCTCAAGTAATACGTGTTTTATCACCAAATGTTGCGTTTGGGTCTTTTTATCAACTACATGCTTTTTTTTTAACATTACAAGTATTGAACTTTCATTTCCTGCTTATGGTCTGTAGGCCTCAGTGACATTGGGTCGTACAACATTGTTCCTTGAAAAACACATTATTTGGATGTTATTTTGCCTTTTACAAATACTCATTTGAAAAATGTATACTATGTATGTCTGTATTCTTGTCTAATGTGATTGTTTTGCCAAAGCTGAGAACGTTTAAATGGTTTCCAAACAGTGTCATTATTAAGCATGAAATTGAGTGTTCCTTGACAGATAGTGCAATATGTTTCATCTGAGTATGTGTTGTAGTCATAGTCCAGGCATAAAATGCTTCTCTTCTATGCAAATGAGTATTTGACTTCAGGTCACTGGGGCATTACAATTAGAAGTTAAAAACCAGAGCATGAACAAGGTTTTTTATTGATAAACACGAATGGTCATGATATAGGTATATTCATACTTATCTTGTATCTAAAATGATTGATGCCAAGGTAGGGAACGAAACAGAAAGGTTAAATAAAACATATGAGAAGAAATATCTAATATATAATATTAGATATTGTTGCAAAAGAGAAGGATGAGCGTTGAAAAGTAATGTATCTGCTTGTCTTTTCCAGGAGCAAGGAATAAGCAGTACAGTAAGCTCACCTCTCTATCTCCACACACACACATACACACACAGATTTATTACATTTCAGTTTTGACATTTACAGTTTTGACATTTTAACTGACATCACTTGCTGTGTAAGATTTAAGTGACAGTGCACTTAACCCACAACCTGTAGGTCAAGGCACAGAAAATATGGGGCAAAGCTCAATTACTACATCAAATCCAGGGTGTACTGTTAAGAATAAACCTGTCCTCTGTCCAGTGAGCATAGCACAGCTCTAGTATTTTATTATTGATGTCTGAGAGAAACATTAAATGTTCAAAAGTTTGATTCCTGTCAGTTGTATTGGTGTTGTGTGTGTTTTAATCTTTATGTTTTGTGACACCTCCTGATGTTGGGACTGGGATATGATGCCAAACATTGTTGCAAAGAACAAGGCCGTCGAATCCTGCAGCCCTCAGGGAAATTCAAACACTTACAACAACATGGTGGAATACACAGGGAAGTGCTGCGGGCCTTCTTGGTGTGTTACGTCATTTAAATAATTGAAACCTAGATTTCAGGGTATCTTAGCCTTGATGGATGTTGCAGAGGAAAAGCTCTCATACCTGATCTTTGTCATAGTCTCTTTGTTTCTTTGATGCAGATACCGACACTAATGGCTCAAATTTTCACTCTCTTTTCAGTTTATTTCCGTTCTATTGACAGATAAGTCTGGTCCACAAGCCAAAGCTAAAGCCAAGGCTACAATTTCACATGCAAACGATGAAAAAGCTAAACAGGACAAAAACTGATTCAAGGTCAGGCTCCTACAAGGAAGCTTTCCTGTCAGGACAAAGGTGCAGTCATATAAGCGATGCGTCTAAAACACTATGCTTTCTCGGCTGATGGTATAAAATAAAAACCCATTGTAAATTATTCAAACAGCCCATCTGCCTTCACTTACAAGTATTTTAAGAGTAGGAATGCCACGCACGACTTCAAAAACCCTGTCTCAGAGGCAGAGGGGGTTGCAAAGAGAGTTGTGACTGCTTTCAATTCAAAAACTCAACACACAACAAAGACGCATCAGATCCCTCTTCTTTCATCTCTCTCTGTGTTGCCGTAAATTGGCTCAGACTGATCAAACTCCACAGCAACAATGTAAAACAGGAGGCACTGAATGCTCTTTTAGAGAACGTGGACAAAACGCACCCTCGCATTGGAAAGTGTGTGTTGTGGCAATTCACAGAATAATTGCATAAAAAAACGGTGAGTACGAGGCATAACAAAGCTACACTCCAGGCTGAAGCTGTCATTACAGGGACAGTGAGTTCATGTCCTCAATGTTCTCTGGAAAAGTGGGTATTTTAGCAGCTCAAGGACATTGTTTACATTGATGGAAGACACACAAAAGCCAATCAAAGGTGGCAAATAAAAGAGGCATCTAATGGTTTGAGCATCATTGAATCATCAAAGAGAGATGAAAATGGGGGGAAAATGAATAGTTCATTTTGTAGCTTTCATGTACATATGGTATTTGAATTTTAGTCCTGTGCTACTTACTTATCCCCCTTTCTTTCTTTTTCTCACCAAACACATTAAACAAATTTACTTAACTGGTTTATTTTCTAAACTGGTTTATTAATAAACTCAATTTTGATTCTCATACTCAGGACTCAGAACTGTGGACCCAGGCCCACAGCCAAGCATATCCAGGTGGACAAAGAGGTGCTAAGGTGTTCCTGTGGTGCTGCAGTGCGATTCAATCCAACTCCAAGTCTTTAGGGTGGTTTTGAGACATGAGTGGTAATAGTACTAGTGGTTGTAAGAGTGGTAGTTGGTAGTAGGAGTGATAGTAGCTCTGCCTTTGACTTAATTTCAAATTCCCCCAGCACCATTTCTAATGAGTCCTGTATCATCACATAACATTACATCAATGCATCCCTGAGGTAAGTTATTAATCTGTTCTACAACTAAGAACTACAACTACAACAGCTAACAACTACAACTAACCTCTGTGTGCATGTGTGACATAAGGCGATAGAGCCAGTGACTTTTTTTTTCAGTTTTTGTCTGTAAAAGAGAAAATGCTGCAGGATGGCAAGGATGTGCCATGTACCATCGCCGTCTTCATATTCTGAGGAGGGAGCTGATTAAAACTGGCATTAGAGGCTATGGTTATCACACAGACACACACACGTTGTTTTGGGGGAATATAAAGAAAATGAAGAGACTCACTTGCCAGAGAGAGGACGGAGAGCAGGAGCACAGTGTTGGCAGTCATCTCCTCTTTGTTTCCCTGCACAATCTCACTACTTTCTTAAATAACCCTCCAAAGACAGAGGGAGGTGCAGTGAATCTGAATTGCAGAGTGCACTGTATAATCCGAAGATACAGCGAGTCTCTTCTCCTCTCTTCTCTTCTTCTCTTGTCTTTCTCCTCTGCAGCGCTGCTGAAACAAAGAGATGCGCAAAAAGCGCGCCCCAAAGAAAAACTTTTTGCAGGTGGATCAGAAGCAGCCCTGGACAGTTGGACAGTGTTTATTGGCCAGGGACAACATGTTGGTCCTCAGCTCTGCAGAGGCGCTGTAGCCACGGTGCGTCAGGCGCGACGATCCACACCGTCCAGGTTCAGCAGTTCAGAGTAGTACAAGGGTGATGTCCTGCAGAAAATCCTCATTCAACTTCTGCGTGAGGGAGAAAAGCTCCGGCAGCACCCGCTTTGCGTCTGTCCGACGGACAAGTTCAGCTGCGCTCGCAAAGTGGAGCGCAGCCGACGCGCAGCTTGTGCGTCAAGGGTCCTCCGGGCACCTACGCGCCGTTCAAGTCCATCAAGAGGTCGTGGAGGGGCTTCTTTTTTTATTATCGTCAAAGTCTGTGCTGCCCGTCAGAGATGGCTAGAGGAGAGAAGGCGGAGGAGGAGGAAGAAGAAGAGGAGGAGAGTGGGTTTGGGGGTCGCACACGTGCGTGGGTGTGAGGGTAGAGAAGGAAAAGATTTAAGTCGACTGATGCCCAGTTGCCTGTCTGCTGGGGATGAATTCACTTCATATCATAAGCTCTCTCAAAAACTGGATTTTTTTTACATTTGACAACAGTGAAATAAAAGCTTCATTGGTATTGTTGTAGTCTGAAATTTGATAAACCAAAATACACAAAAGTGAAAATATTTGACTTTTACACTGAAGCTGTTCCTGGTCAAATCAGATCCACGTCTATTTACATTAGCTTTATCTGTGTGACCAAATGGAGAAAAGTGGTGGTTTTAGAGAATCTTCACAGTACACGTCATCCATTTACTTAACCTGCTTTATTTTATTGGGGCCCCAGGGTATGTTGGAGCTTTTCCGATCCTGGTGAAGGGAAGGAACGCAACCTGGACAGGTGACCAGTACTTGGCAGGGCACAAACACACACATCATCTACGCTTACACTCATACCTAGGGGCAATTTAGGATGTCTGGTAGACCTAAACAGGCATGTTTTTGGACTTTGGGAGGGAGGTGGAATTCCCAGAGAAAACAGACGCAGATAGCATGCCAGCTCCTGAGAGAAAGACCCTTTGACCCAGGTCTGTTTGTTTTTAGACAGTGCTATTCACCGTTTCACTGTGTCGTCCAAGTACTGTGAGTATTGTTGTGACCGTGGTGACAGAGACACCATCAAAAGAACTCTCAGTGTTCCCACAACATTTTGCCCTGGTTCCCACACAGACAGGCACTTGCTGATCTCTGAACAGTCACAGGGAAGCAGCATAGGGGTGCTCATTTTTTCTACACATGAGGGACAGAAAAACAGGCACACAAGGACATAGACTTAATCTCATATTCTGCACTGGCACTACATAACAGTTACCTAAAGTTCATTCAGCCACAACACAAGCTTAGTGCGTAGATTAGCTGTCTGATCGCTGGAATATGTTTTGAGGTGGTGTGAGCAGACAGCCACAGAGTGCCAGCTGTGAACAGATGTTGCCACATTGAGAGGAGGGAGGGTGGAGGAGGATTTCTGTCCATCACCGCATGAGTAGAACACTAAAAATTGAATTGCAAAAGTGCAAACCACTGCTGTTACATAATCTGATTAAAATACAAGTGCCCTGTCACACCATGCTGTTTTCAGTTCGATCAGTTTGAAGCACTCATGAAATTTCCTGTCAGTGGGGTTGTGAGAGTCACCCTTCCCTGGAAAGTGTCAAGACATCAAACTCTCCAAGCCTCGGGAAAATTTAGACATTTAGGAAAAGGGTACCTATAATGGTTGAGTGGAATATTAATCATTGTTCTCTGGTGCTAACATAGAAGCTATGGATGAGTTTCAGATTATCTAGCAACCACAATCAGGCTTAATGGAGTTGGTGGTAATGCTGAAGAACATTACCTTTTTTGATTTAATATTATATGCTTTGTATTATTCAATGTCCTCTCTCTCACCGAATCTCAAACATGAGCACATCCTGAGGTTGTCTTCATCACTATTAGTTTTGGCATACACAATTGCTTTCAAACTACTCAAGTGAGGAGCTTTCTGTCCTTAGTAAAATTGAGCACAGAATTCATTCTATATACACTGTCTATATACACTTTGTGGGATTTGAAATTTCCAAACAAAATATGATTATTTGGCATGGCAACATGTCATTTGCTGTATTGTAAAACATATTATGTGAAGATGCTCCATGTGTGATTGTGGCTCATTGTTCTGTCAGAGCGTCTGGCCACAGCCCTCCACAGTTGCATATACACTATTCATTCGAGCATCCTGAGTATTTTTAACTGCCAGACCAGGTGCACATGCTATGATTTGCCATCATGGTAAGAGGAGAGGCTTGTCACAGGCCACTTATCCACAGAAGCTGTCGTGAAAACAGAGAAAGACTCTGTGAGAAAGCAATAAGAAGGGAGGGGATAGGAAGTGTGCTTCTTTCAGACATCTCTGCACATGAATTAACCATTGCAAATCCAGTGTGTGGCACTCACACATGGATTTCTCTCAACTGGGGGGATTGAGAGCTTCTTTAATTGTCTTATAATAAGAGAGGAAAAAGGAAGAAGAGGATTGAGTGAAAAGTGTTCTCTGTAAGTAATAAAAAAATGCATGTAGTTTGTCACTTTTTCATAATACCCCGCACATCCATTATCATTAACAGTGTCATGGAGGTCTGCTGAATCCTACCCCAGTGTATAAAGAGCAGAAGCAGGGAATACACCCCGGACAGATCAACAAGTCTTGGCACGGCACCCATACACGATTCATTTTCACACTAACACCTATGGACAATCTAGTCTTACATCAACCTCAGCGTGCACATTTCTGGACTGTGGGAGGAAACTGAAGTACCTGGAGAAAATCCCAGAAGACACAAGGAGAACATGCAGACATATTATAGGCCAAAATTGTAATTTTCACTTCAGGTTTTGTTCAATCAAGACTTAATCTGAAACTCACTACCGTCCATTTCTAATGAAGCTTACTATTAGACTCATATAGATCCATTACAATGTACAATGCACAAGCAACTAAAGTAATTACCATTTAAATCTGATGCAAACGATGTAGTCAGGCACGGTCATCCTGCTCTTGCAGGCGAACAATCTTCTGAACCGAAATGATAACAAAATGAGCTAAATTTACTCCTGAGCTATTATTTATGAGTGCATCGTGTGCATAAATCCCTCACCATGCAGGCTATATAACTAACATATTACTCCCTTACACGGCCCATTGGAGATTTCAATCTGTCATAATGGAAGTGTGTGTCTGCTTCAGCCTGGTTAACTGGCACCAGCAGGCGGCAATTCATGTCAATTCAGAGTGCCCCCACCCCAGTAACGCCTCCTCTCCATCACTGCCTTCCTCTGGTGTGCAGACGGGTTCTGGCTGTGAAATCAAAAGTGCCAAGATGATACCTGTCATATTAGATATTTACAGTCGAGACACAGTGTCTTTGGAGGGCACAGTATATCAACATATTACACTGAGGGGGGAGTTACGTTGTGAGAGCCCTGCACTTGTTGATGTTTAATCTTTATTTATCCAGATAAGGTCTGCTGAGTGTGCATGTTGGACATAGTGCTGAGCCTGCAGCAAACAGCCCCCTCTACCATTCATAAACACACTGAAACACACAAACAGGCACACACCTGGGTGAAGGGGGCTAATGTAAGGAAGCGAAGTAGGGGATTGTCATTATCTTCAAGGAAATCTGAGCTACACCAGGAGCCGCTTTGTCATAGACTGCCAGAGACTTTGCATTTGTTTTGTTTTTGTATTTTTCTGATCTATCATTTTATTCAAATCTGGAGCATGTGCAGCACCAGACATGGAATGGACAAGATGGATGAAGACGAAAAAAATAGAAAATGCAGCTCCTTCATTTATTGATGTAAGAGTTCCTGGAGACTTCACTTTTTCAAAGTGACTAAACACAGGGAGGGGAAACTCATCTCTAAATGAGATGATTTGTTAAACAGAACAGTCATAGTGATGAACATCAATGTCAGTCTGCTAAAGCATATGAAGCACTTCATTATTTACAATTGAAACAGAAGAAGATTTTTGTAACTAGTTTAAGAAAATTGAAGTTGAGCCTTCTTTCCCCATAACGCAAATGAACATCATTTGCTCAATAGATCCAAACCTTAAACAAACTCATCTTCTCCAGGGTTTAACATTTGTTGTCTCCAAGCACATATAATCTTGTTTTTTTCAATTCAGCTGTAGCCATCTTGTAACCACATGTCTATATACAAAGCAATAAGGAGCTATGTCATCAACAAATATCATTCAGTTCGCAAACACTGCAAGGGGATACGACAGGCTTCACTTGCTATAAGCTGTTTACTTGGTGGGAGGATTTTACTCTTTAAGGATGTGGCCTCACTTTACACATGGCATTTATACCAGGTTCATATCACTATCTGTCAGTATGGTCTCTCTGAGCCAATCACACTGACCCTTTCAGGCATTTACTGGCATTTCCCTTACCCAGATAACATCCAGACAGAGGATTATACCAGGTGTAAATGTGGTATATGACACCATCAGTGGTCCCCTTCACAGCACCGCATGCAAGCAATAAATTGATCTTTATGACAGATCGGGCATTACAGATGCCCTAGGAAGGCTGAGCAGAATATTGTAAAAGTATTTTTTAGAGGTCTGTAATGTTAGTTTAATCAGAAATGCCTAAGATGCTATTTTACCAGCCTTTTGATGATCCCATTTTTATGCAGGACTGTGTCTGTTTCTCAATAGTTCCATGTCACAGGTTTTGCACTGATTGGCTGTCTTACCTGCCAGTCACAGAAATCATCAGACTCCTTTCGACTTGTTTCGGTCATACTCATTGGAGTAGAAGTTAAAAATCAGTGTTTAAAAAATCAGAAATAGGTTGATTGTAGAGGTTATGATGGTTATTGGTCACACTCACATCTGGAAAGACTTCAGTAAGGCCAAGAAGAAAGTGGTCTTTCATTCTAGGTCACATTTAAAGTGGAAACTGAAGAGCTTTTTTATCTAAAGAAGGAAGGCCCACAAATGATATATGGGACTGTATATCTAGTGGAAAGCAGAAGCCAGTCTCTGTGGGTTCATGACTGTGCAGGGTAGACTGTTGCAGGAAAAAGGGCCTCCCCATCTTCCTCAGAGAGAAGATCTTTCTCACTTCACCCAAAGGGTGAGAAAAAGGAGGATTCAAGTCTCAGTAGCACCACAGAGGATGTAATCGTGGGATGCAATGATAGGGTAAATGAACTGGAGAGAGGCTAAAGGATGGAAGCCATCAGGAATCTAGTGTCTCCTCCACATGTCTGATAAGAATCAAACACAGAACATCAGACCCAAGGGCATCGCTTCACGAGACCTTGCATCCTATCCTGTCAGTCCACTCTACTCTTGCCAATCTGTTTTTTATCTTGTTAAGTGATATATATACATATATATATATATAAGACTATATAAGACTCGGTTTTACTCTGTTGCACTACATGCTGAGTTACATTTCTAATAACATTGCCAAGCTGGCAAAGACCCACGCATGCACTGTACACATACGGATGAAAGGTGGAAGATGTTACAGTCATCAAAGTCTCAGGGCTGTTAAACTGCAGTTCACCCTCCTCCTGTGCTCTTACATCATCACATTAACCTGGCTGTTATTGTGAGTTTGTGTGTATCCATGTGTGGATGATTATGTAATATGTGTGAGCGTGAGTCTCTGTGACCCTTTCGACTATTAAAGTTTTTAACAAAAAGCGGGGATATAACCTGCTTCTAATCCCTTGACAGTTGCATATGAAAAAAAGATGTAAATCTGAGATGGTTGAGCCAATATGTCAATCAACGTACATTTACGGTTGTGTTTTTCTTTTCATTACAATGCAAAAGGGGAAAAAAAGCCAATCTGGAGATTTTTTGCTTTGAGTGATTTAACTTTATTTTCCCTGGCACAGTTTGCTCACATGTCCCAGTGTTTTTGAGTCAGTCTGGGCAAATTATCTGACTCCAGATGCAAACAACGCCCACCACTCCACTGATCCAGCATGAAATCAGAATGGATCTGCTTCAAACCAGCTCTGCAGCCATACAGCTGACATGACATGTAGAGGATGTTTTGACACATATACGCTGTTAAAAGACGATATCAAACTTCATACGTTCAAATGTCATTAAAGATGGCTCCGTCCTGAAAAACCGATTAAAGCACAGAGACAAATGGGTAAACTCTGTTGTATGCAATGCAGCCTCTTGACCACCAGAGAGCGACAGCAAGTCGCTGACTGAAACCGGGGGCTTCGCAGCTGTTTTCTCAAATGTGTTGATTCTACTGCAGGAAAGAGCTTCACAGGACACATCCGAACAACTGCAATTACTCCTAAAAAGTAAATCTCAAATCAGATTCATTTTTTGGAAGTAATTGCAGCAATTGATAAAGCGATTGGAGGCAACATGCAAATGAAGGCACCAAATTAGCAACTCTAAAAGACGTTTTAGAGGTTTTACTGGAGAAATATTTTCCAAGCCATGATGTCATATTTTTGATGAAAACCAGATCAATGTGATTCCAAATGGAGCCAATTAAGCAATTGCAAATCTGTGATTTTTTTTTTGCTTGAAGTCGAGCAAAGAGCAAATTGGCTTTTTTGAAAATACAAAGTTATAGTGGTGCAGCAAAAAAGAAAAAACAAACAAAATGAACAACTAAATGGAGACTTTCTTTTAAGTAGAACCTGTGTGCCTTGACTAACATAGCCCACATACAAGTGAGATGAATTAGTAGAATAGGAGGATGAATAACAGACCCTTTAATCAAACCTCTTTTGAAGGGAACAAACAGCTGTTTGAATGACAAGGTGTCCTAAGAAATGTTCCGATCGAGTAAAAAAGAAAAAAAGTCTAAATTATCTTGATTCAGAAAACACTAAATATGTTCTAAATACATGACAAATATGCTGAAAGGTTAAAAAAAAATCTAGATCTTTAATGCTGTGTTGAAATTTTGCTGAGCTGACAAGTACACGTGTGACCTTCTGCTGAGTGGAAGCAGCTGACTTCACAAGTCATAAGTCAACTGAGGGTCCCAACAAAACCCGAATGCTGGTGGTGCACATCTCCAGCTCACATGAGGAAAAAGGCAGGGAAAACTGGAATCAACCCATGCACACAGAGAGAAGATGCAAACTCCACACAGAAATGGCCAGCAGCCTTCTTGGTGTGAGGCTAGCAGCACCAACAGCTGTGCCACTGTGTAGCCCAGACTCACTTCTGTCTTTGAGGTTAACAAAATCAGTCTAGAGCAGCTTCCTAAGTCTTAACAGGCAGAGAAAGACAGGAAAGATTTTAGCATGTGATAATAACCATCAGTGTGGTCAGGAGGTATAGAAGCTGGTGTGCGTGTGTGTGTGTGTGTGTGTGTGTGTGTGTGTGTGTGTGTGTGTGTGTGTGTCTCTACATTAGTGTGTGTTCATCTCTGATAACAGAACTACACTGCCACCAAGTGAGCTTTCCCTAAAACACCCTTCATCTGTGAGAAACAGCCGGGTCTGGACCGGAGAGTTGGGGACAGAATGACTGGACGACACAATTCTTAAGAAGAGGATGTTATACATTTATTATTGAACCAGCTTTTGAGATCCAAAAGACGGGGTAAGGGATTAAAAAAATCATTGCACTACTTAATAAAGTATAACTAGTAATAACTCTCATACAAAATGTACAAATGTTTGTTAAAAATTTCATTATCATCATAACAGGCCTTCAAATGATTTTGGTTACAGATATAATACATAATGAAACTATTACGACACCATTTTAATGAGTTTCATTGCGCTTGAAAGAAAAAAAAAATATTCAAACAACCCAACCACTTGCATGGAAAAGATTAGCAGAGCAAAAATCGATAAGCACTAATCATACTGGTTGCGGCGTTTTCTGAAAAGACATAAATAGTGGGACTGAGGTAATTGCTAGTGTACCAAGCAACGAAACAAAATTGTCCGACGAGAAAAAAAAAAACAAAAAAAAAGATCCTATCACACGACATGGATGCATACAGTCACCAATACAACCCCAAAGAACCAAAAAATAAGCATGATAGAAAATATAATTTCCCTCCACTTCCATGGGTATTACACGAATTTACAGAGACAACACAGGAGAAGGGTTTCACAAAACGACGCCCTACATGTCCTGCAAACCGACGCAATGTGTGGGTCTGTGGTGGCCACGCCTGACGGACACCGGCCCTGCCTCCGTGGAGACAACAACGCTTTACAAAAAGGCATCTCAGATGTTAAGACACTGCAGGTGCCTGGCAGAACTCTCCAAACCAAACTTTTGTCCCGGCGATCTCTGTGGGGCCCATGCTAGACTGCCAACCTGACACGAGACAGCGAGTGTGATAAATAGGGACCGGAAAAGGGATGCAAGGTGAACATTAAGTGACCGCGCGCCAACATGGGCCTGACAGAGATGTCACGAAGCGGAAGCCCCCCAGACCAAACAGACGTGCAGTGGGAGGAGCTGTGGGCGCTGGGAGTTGAGTGGAGTCTTGTTAATGCATTCAAAGGTTTGTTCTTGTACGCACATGAAACTGTGGGAAACTGATCAGTGGTTTGTTCACGATGGAAAAAGAGTGTGTAGGTCTAATATTCTACGTATTAAAGTGCTCAAGTGTCAGAACCGCCGTCCGCTGAAACGGTGCATTTAGCCGTGACCTTGTACAGTAAGTCTCTTCCAACTCGTTCAAAAGTGGAGCACCCGTTTCCACCAACACCAACGGGAAGCTGCTTGGGGACCCAGGCAGAAGTAGACGTGTTTCTTGGAGGGAACGGAGGACGCGCGAAAGGATTGGTGATGACGTAATGACCCCCCCCCCCCCCCCCCCCCCCAATGGTAGTCACATGATATGCCCCGAGGGAGAGGATAGGGGAAGGGAAGATAAGACGGTCCCGATCTTTCACCTTTAGGCTCGTTCACACTAGAGGGAGAACAGTGGTGTGCAGCTGAATAGTGACACAATAACGTGAATAACTTCGCGGGAGGTGCTTTTCTGGTCCTACAGTTTGAAGTCAAACCTCGATTTCTGAGTAAGTCTTTTGCAAAGAAAAGTCTGAAGGTGTGCTAAATGCGGAGAGGGGTCAATGTGAGTCTCACATGACCTGTATAAATACTAGAGAAGGAGGTAACACGCACGCACGCACACATACACACACACTCACACACACAGAAAAGAAGTATCTTCCACTGTCTCCCTTTGAAGCACAGTGTACAGTATCTTTGCTTCCCCCCGTTACAGACTGCTCTCATGCAGATGAATAAACAGAAATTAAAATGAACTTTTTCAAGGCATGATCCAAATTATATCCAGAATAATAAGTATCTTTGGACTCTTGATTCATCCAACATGTTTGTTTGCTCAAGCCCATAGAGGGTCTTTCACGTGGGTTAGGAAAGGCTCGGGCATTTCGGACACGGCTTGTTGTGAGTTTCAAAGGCCATTTCATAGTGAGGACCATGAGCAGAAGGCAGAAAAGTAGTTTGGGGGAGAGTAAGTAGAAAATGGAAAGTCCAAAGAAGTCCAGGGATAAAGTGAACTTGAGTCTGAAAACAGTTGCTGCTCTTCAGAGGAAGAGTTACTATTCAGTGTCCTGGGGAGGGGGCTTGCTAGAGAGTGACAGGAGTGAGGGGCACTGGTCCCAGTTATGTGGCAGAAGGAGAGACGTTCACTATTCCGTCGGTGCATCCAAAGGGAATCGCAGGTGTCGGCCGCTGATTACAAGTCACTCGGAATCTCGCTGGACCTCGGAGGCATCGGCTCGACAGATAGGACAGGTCCGGTTGGCCTGGAAGGACAGAGTGACCACGAGATGAGGGTTACACGCTGGAAATATACTAATGCTGCAGCCATTGACAAATCTGATGTGTCCATACACCAAAGCTCACAACAGAAAGAAAAATTCAAAGTAAGAGCAAAGTCAACTTGGAAAAAATGGAAATTTGCTTTGAATTGCAACACACAGCCTTCACAAAGTTGACCTACAGATTAACCATTGTCATTTTTAAAGTGTTTAAAAGTGGAGCACCTAAAGCATCAGAGAAATACAAATACAGTGTTTTTAACAAATACATGTCAAAGATATTCCCAGGAGTACTTAAGAGCCCTGTGTCGCCAAATTTTCCAGAAGCTAACAAATTATGCTGTGACCCGGCCTGAAGGGCACGGGTCTGGAAACAGCTGACAAATTTACATTTCCTCACCTTGAGCCACTTGTCTACACACTTGGCGTGGAACTCGTGATTACATGGCAAGACCCTTAGGAGCTGGCGTGACTCAAAGTCACACATGCAGACCACACACCTGAAAGACAGAGCAAGGTCGGGATTGTTTAAAGCAGAAACAACACAAATGTGGCATGGAAAGCCACCAGGAGATTCAGACGATGTGTCAAAGTGCAGCGTGCTTACAGTGTTTGCTCAGACTGATGGTTGTTGGGGTTGAACCTATATGAAGGAAGCTGTTCTATATCTGCTTTAGTCAGACCGCGGGGCTTGGCCTCTCCCAGACGCTCAGCCAGGTTCAGCAGCGCCTGGAGGTTTCACACAGAAACAGAACAACGTTCCAGGAAACTCAGTATGCATCATGACTTGAACAGCGACTGGATTTCACATATGTATAACGTGGCAGCTTCACACTCGGCCCCTCACTGCTGCAACCTACCTCGTAGTTCTCCACCTCTCCGTCCTCCACGTCCAGCTCTAGGCTGATGGTCGGGGCCACATTTGGGGGCACGGGAAGCATGGAACTGGAGGTGGATGAAGATGAGGTACACAGGATTTAGAATAATTACAATAATGGCTGATCAGTGCCTGTCGAGGAGGGGGAGGTGGTGGTGAACACTCACAGGAAGTAAGGCAGGAAGCTGGGGTGGTAGGGAGATGGAGGCACAGCCTGCTGTGAGCGGTAGCGTCGGCTTGTGAATCGGCGATGCACAAAGTGTGGATAGGGCTGAGACGGCGAGGGAGAAAAGTGATCAGTGTCTCAAAAATGAACATTTGATTTTGCACTCATTGTTTCAAGGCAAGCGATGCAGCAACAATGCTGTAACTCACCATGGTAAAGAGCTCCTGCGACAGAGGGTCATGATGGGAGAGGAACTGGAGCGGTGTGGAGGGAGGCAGCGTGGAGGGAGGCTGGTGGTGATGGTGGTGGTGATGGTGGGCGTAGCTGAAGCCTCCACCTACTGGGAGCTGCTCTCCCAGAAGCTCCACCTCATTCTCAATCCTCTGTAAGGGCTGAGGAAATACGCACGCATATTCAATATGGCAAAAGAACAGCACGCACCTTTGAAGAACACATGCTACAATTATCTAGTTGCCAAGCAGTGGTGTGACCTTTAAAACCACGAGGAGAACCCTGCAGAGACAAAGATAAACACCAGATAGAGCATGAGAATGAAATCATTCACTTACAGATCGCGGCTGTTGCGTCTGGAAGGGCAGGAACTGTCCCGGTGTGGGGAGGTGGGGCGGGTGGTGGGGAAGGTGCGGCGGGTGGGGGAGCAGAAACTGAGGGTCGCTGGACAGCAGCGAGGGGAAGGCATAGGGCACCGGCAGATGTTGCATGGAACAAGCCTGTAGCATCTGGAGGAGGGAGAGATGGGAGACGCTTCAGAGACATGTTTCTGGCAAACCTGCCACAAGGTGGCAGCCAAGGCCTGGGAGAGTCGCCTTCAAGTGGGGAACTCGTCTGCGCGCTGGTCCACTTTTCACCAACTTCTTCGTATCCTAATGCCAGGCTGTACAGCACCGAGAGTGCCCCTTTATTAAAGTAGATGTCCTCTCACCGGGTGGTAGTGTTGTCCAGTGCTGAAGACCACGCTGCAGGCCGGGACCTGCTGCTGCGAGGAGCAGGAAGGGGGGAGGTGCTGGCCGCTGCACAGAGGCGCCGTGAGGCCGTGGGGAGGGACTGGGGTCACTGTGTAGGACACTGGGACACTGGCCTGCTGTAACTGGAGAGAAAACACACCGCTCAGTACCGAGCCACCCGCCCATACACACACTCACAGTGTCTCCAGTCAGTCTCTCGCTGACCTGCTCGTGCAGGTCCATGACCATGGCTCCTGGCTGCTGCTGCGCGGCGTGGTGCTGCTGCGGGTGCTGGTGGTGGTGGTGGTGATGGTGGTGGTGGTGGTGGGCGGCTGGGTGCAGTAGTCGTGGCGACAGGGTGGGTGGGTGGAAAGCCCGGGGTTCCTCCAGGCCCGCCCCGGCGCTCCCGGCTGAGGGCGGCTGGCCGTAGGTGCTGGGCGTGTGCGCGGGGTACGTCTGGTGCGTGGAGGGATGAGGGGTTCTGTGGAAGTTCTCATCCTGGAGGTCCGAGGGCGACAGGCGAGGGGCGGGGGCTTGTGCGGGGGGGTGGTGATGGGGGGGTACGTGGCGTGCAGGCCTGGGGAGACGGCGCTGACGCCTCGCTGGTGGACTGTAAGAGGAAACAGAGTCAATGATCCCAGATGTAGATACAGATGGATACTTTACAGATATTCTTTAGGTGGGTCTATCGCATAGATCGCCTGCATGCAAAAACACATATAGATCCAGTGTACTTTTGTGACTGAGCAATGATTGTGTTCTCCCTTATGGAGAACTTGCACTCTCTTTTTCAACTGATGGTGCTGAACTCTGAAACCCAAATTTCCCTCAGGGAAACTCCAAGTTTTTTTGATTTTTTTCCCCATTTCATTTTTTCTTTCCTCCCTTCCTTCCTCCCTTCCTTCCTTCATCCTTTCCTTCTTTACTCTTTCCACCCTTGAACTTGTTAGAGAGGAGCTCTGGGAATCCAGAACCTCATGCATACCTGCGTCTGTGGCGGGCGGGCGTCAGGCATCTCTCCTGGTGGTAGTGTGTGTGGGGGTGAGGTTGTCTCCGAGTCGGTGGCGCTGACTCCCAGGGCCGGATGGGGGGAGAGGGGGTGGAGGGCGGGGGAGCCGAGGAGGTTAGCTGCTCCAGCACCGACTGGCTGGACAGCCTCTGGCGCTTTGGACTGGGGCTTTCCTCACTCTGCACATGGCGGGAGGGGCGGAAAATGAAGGGGGGGAGGGGGAGCGGGAGGAGGAGGGGAAAAAAAGAGGAGAGAGGGTACTGTGGTGAGTGACCCATAGCAGTCGGATCAAATCAATTTCACCAGGCTTTACAGTCCCTCTGGCTCACAATCCATACTACTGCATGGACAACTGAAGTCCTGTGTGACGCATGGCATTTCCTGTATGATCCAGAGTGAGTGTGTACACACACACACACACACACTCACATGTGCTCATATGTACTTGCGTGTGTGAGTGTGAAAGACAGCATATTACACCACCAGCACTGAGAGCCCCGGAGGGCTCAGAGTCACTTCCTCTTGGAGTGAGGAAATGCTAAAGCTAGACAAGCACTCACAGGCCCATGTGAGAGTCTCTCTCTGCTTCTCTCTCTCTCTCACACACACACACACACCCTGCGATCGAAGCCTTGGCGAATACTTTCTCTCAGTGCTACGTATAAAATTGGTGACATAGCCCAGGACGTAGTCATCCAGGTTCAGCCTGAGCGAGAAGTTATCACGCAGCCGACTCATGTGTGACTCACTTCACTTACAGTCAAGCTGTGACTCTCGCGCTGGCTGAGGCAAGAACACACACGCTGGTGTGTCACTCTTTAGTCAGGCCGCCTTACACAGACCTGCGCTGTGCTCTCATGGACACCACACACTCGTATATTTCCTCTGTTACCCCATCGACACCATCCTCATTGGCTTGTTCGAGCCTCGCTTCCCTCTCTCCTCGTCGTGGGAGAGACGCGTTGTTAAAGTGTGATAAAAATGACTCAGCGGCTGTGACTTTTAACACACACACACACACACACACACACACACACACACACACACACACACACACACACACACACACACACACACACACACACACACACACACACACACACACACACACACACACACACACACACACACACACACACACACACACACACACACACACACACACACCAACCTTGAGAGTAGTGTGATAGCTAACAGGAAACAGCTGGAGAGCAGGCGGCAGAAAGACACACACACACACACAGAGTTATGGAAACGCCTGCAGACATGCGCAAATTCACATTCACACATGGGCAGCTGCCACTGTTCTTGGTTCTACAGCCCATAAAGAACAATGAGAGTCTTCAGTGGCACAGCCTGCTGCTCTAGTAGCCCTAGACAGCATGGATCCTCAACACGACGCTCAGGGCTCTGCCGTACACAGGGGATGAGGTGAGCAGAGCTGCATGGGCTCATAGATGAGCCGACGATGACATCGACTTCCTTTAAATGGACGACGTCACAGAGGAGGCTGTTCATCTCTGTAGATATCTCCAAACCCGTTGAGGCTGCACTGTAACTTTACATGGAGCCGAGATAGACTCCAGTAGACTCCACGACAAGTTTTTTCTTAAAAATATGAAAACTTGCTCCACAAAGATCGGGCCGTGTAAAAAGGTCACAGAGACGTATTGGAAAGCTATGATCTATGAAGTACCACAGCTTTGCCCCTTTCACGGTAAAAGTCAAACGCCGTGCAGTGCAGTGCAGTCCTTCACATCCTATCAGTTTTAAATGCAATAAGTTTGAGGAAGGATTTATACTCAGAGCCTCAACAACTGACATATTCTGTCTAATTCATCTATTTGTATGAAGGGATACAAATTCCTTCCGGTCAAATAACAAAATAACCCATTTCATCTTCCAATAATGCCAAGAGCCACAGAAATACCATATGTAAGTGTCATTTTCTATTATTATATCAAACTGCTCTCTCCATTTATGCCCATTTCTAGGATTTGCAGGATTGGAGGGCACCAGCAACCTGCCCCTCCCCCACCCACCCCCACCCCTCTCCACTCTCAGTAACATCCCCCTCTTCTCCTCCGACCCAACACCCCAAAACTACTCCACCAGCCTGGCCTCAACACCCTGGGGACATCTACTGTGCCCATTTTCATATCTAAGCCAGCCCTCTCCATCCTGCATCTGACATGTTCCCCCTCTCTCTCTCTCTCTCTCACACACGCACACACACACACACACACCCCACCCTCCTCCTGCCCCTCCTCTCCCTTCCCCCATCCTCTTCCTTCTATCAGATAAGATGAACCCCTCCAACCCCTGCCTCGCCCCCCCCCCCCCCGCCCTTTCCTCTGTCTGTGCGATTGTCCCGTCCGGGACTCTGGACAAGACGACAAGTTTTTAAGAAGGGACACAAACATACAAACAAACACACACATGCTCAGTCTTCACACGCATGCAGTATTAGTATGAAAGTTAGTATGCCCATTAGTATGAAAGTTTGATGGGCCTGTCTGCCCATGTTAGAGGGGAGGGGAGCGGTGTCAGACAAAGGAGCGTGTGTGTGTGTGTGTGTGTGTGTGTGTGTGTGTGTGTGTGTGTGTGTGTGTGTGTGTGTGTGTGTGTGTGTGTGTGTGTGTGTGTGTGTGTGTGTGTGTGTGGCAAGCAGTATGCCTGAACGTGGCCCTGTGTTTTAGAGCGCACACACATACACACACTTATGTCTGCTCCACATGTTTCCAGTCCAGGCAGAAAATACAAAATAGAAGAAAATAAAAACATACTACCTTACAAAGACTCACAAACACGCACGCCATGCTAAGAAACACCGTAAACTGCTCCAGGATAAATACTCCAGCATATTTTTCAAGCTCATAATGTCCAGACCCCACACACACACACACACCCTCTATTCCTTTGACTGAGTCTATACAGATATCCTGAAGTACAGACACACCCATCCACGTTCCGTTTCACCATGTCCCCATTCTGGGATATGCATGCGTCCAGTTGTGCGCACACGCACACAAACACGCACACACAAACACACACACACACAGAGTAGCTGTGGCCAGCAGCTGCTGTGGCTGCGCTGTCATTGCTGAGAACCAAAATAAAAGGAGGCCCGCACAGTACACACACACACACACACACACACACACACACACACACACACACACACACACACACACACACACACACACACACACACACACACACACACACACACACACACACACACACACACACACAGAGCTATGGTCTGTCTGTTCCAGGGACAGCAGTACTGCATGAATGTGCACACTGAGCAAATACGGTCATTTTGCTTTTACAGATTCATTAATATTTTCAGACATGCTTCCAACCAAACACTCAAACATTTCTCCCTCCCCCTGCTTATTTTCTTTCCATCAACAACATTTCAAAGCCCATTTTGTTTCCTCTGCCACTGTTCCTCCCTTCCTCCCCCTCCTTCCCCCTCCTCTCCCTTCTCTCACTCCAACCAAGTCCCACAGCTGGAGGTGAAATCATTAGCAATACCCCCTCCCTGTTTTTGGCCTACCCTCCCTTCCGTCTCTCCCTCCCAGCTCTCTGCAACACCTTCCTCAGCATCCTGCCTGCCTTCCCTCGTCTCCTCCTCCTCCTCCTCCTTCACTGCTTTCTTTTTTTTTCTTCATCTGCCTGCTCTTCACACAGGCCTCTTCTGGTAACGATGACTATCATTTACTGAAGTGTACTTCTACACTTATGTTGGTATTAAAATCATGCACGGATGATACACACATGCAAATTTGTACCACCAACATCACAGACATGTTGCAAGACTTGCTCTTGTGTGCGTGTGTGAGTAAAGAATCTCTGACAAAGACTCCTGATCGAAAGCTAAAGACAGTAATCAAGATGAGGACATTTCATCCACCAAGAATCTAGTAAAATACAAACTTTCTGCCAATATGATACTGTTCAGTCCAATGAGCTGATAAACCAGTGCTTATAAGCCAATGTGCTTATAAACAAACATGCTCACTTTGCATAGTAGCCGTGGAGCCATGCCGCTGTCAGCGCTCTAAACGAGTCTGACATGTAAACTGTTTGGAGTGTAAACGTACCTCCGCAACTGTTACATGAACAGCAGAGTTGCAGTTTGCACCTGTTTGAATGTCTGACAGAGACGCTGTTGTCTTTGTTGTTCACACAACAAACACGACGACCAGCCTCAGGGGCCAGATGTGTCTTTAGTGTTGAATTTCAAAATAATGTGGATAATGAAAAAATAATATATATTTTTTAAGACAATAACTTTCCCAAACAAGATATGTAAGAAATAATGTGCTCACAAGGTATCTTGTGCATGCAGTGATACAATAATGAGAAAACTTGTTCACACTAAACGAGCTGATTTCTGTATTTCATATGATGGTGACTCCCAATGCTAAGAGCCTGGGCCCCAAGGTGGTACACAAGCTCCTGTGGCCAGAAGTAACTGACATCAAAACAGCACGGTTAAACCGGTTTACTGTAAACCAAGTGTGGCCTTCACTGTCGTAGGCAGCCACTCAAACTTCAACACACATACATGGAAACTCTGGAAAACACGGCAACATTATTTAATACGACAGCATTAACACGCCATGAGAAACTCTGAAAGACATGAGTTCATAGTAAATCGTCTTGTGCCCACCTGAGAGGTCTGTAGGAGCACCAGTGTCACTCTTACTTTATTGGCTCCAGTTTGTCTTGGAAAAATTGTTATTAAAAACGGTTGTTTATCGACTCCTCAGGATTTTCCACATCACACTGAGTCAAAGCCGGGGATTACTAGAGATCATGATCACGGCGGCACCACAACCAAAGTAAATCCAGTCTTATTTACTGGCTACAGCGTGCACACGCGCACACACACACACACACACACACACACCTCCTTCCTGTCCTCTATGGGGAACAGGAGACTCACACAAAATGTAGATGTAAAATGTAGACAGTGTCAGCTGAGCGAGGATCTCAGAGCCACAACACAGCATTGGCTCCATCAGCCTCCACAATAGCACTTCATTTTAAAAAAAGCTATAAGCGATAATTCTGCATTTCTAGATTGAATGTGTTCAAAAATCACTTTGTGAAGAGCTAGAGGTGTAATTTCATCTGCCGTGTAGCACCCACCCTGTCTCTTGATCTTCAGTCCCTTGTTCATAAGCCAGTCAATAAGCCAAACAATAATGAATTGAGTGAAGCTTACCTTGTCACTCTCGTCTCCATACGTAAGGTCTGGGTGGCAGTGGTAGGACCCACCAGAGGCTCCTGCACAGAGAGGAAAAGAGAAGATGTGGTCACATTGTGAAACACAATTTTTATTTCCCAGTTAGACCAAAGGCCTTTCTGTGTGCAGTTTGCATATTCTCCTCATTTCCATATGGGCTTTATCCAGCTATTCTGGTTTCCTCCTATAGTCCCAAAACATGCATGTCTAGGTTGATTGGAGACTCTGATTGCCCCTCGGTGCGAGGGTGTGTGATGGGCTGCTGACCTGTCTTTGCCCTGAGTGTGCTTGAGATAGGCATCAGCAGAACACTGAGATACAGTACTAAGCGGGTAAGATAATGGATGGTTGGATGAATTACATGTTAGGACTGTCACTCCACGGACCCTTCAGATGATTAAAATCCCCCCAAAAAAGGTTTAGTTGAACACTCATTTAGATTTTATTGTAATTTCATACCTATTTATTTACTATTTAAAATGCTTTCACTTAGGATGCTTTTATGGTGCAGACTTAGAGGGACAAATAAAAACTATTCTTAATAATGAATTCCTGAAAAAGGAAAAAAGGATTTTCAATGTGTCATTCTCCACCAGAATGCACATCTTTACTTTACTCCATCTGAATCCTGCAAACCGTGCGTTTCCTGCATAAGTAGTCATCTGAGATACATACTGTGCAGTACAGTTCAATACAGGTACCAACGGAAAGCTAAGACGACATGTTTGTGAGGACGGCTGCTGACCATGTGTACAGCACTAAAGAGGCTGGAGCCCGCATGGTTTAGTATCCACTCAGATCAGTGAGTAGACGTAAGAGCACACGCAAATCATCTCAAAACACTTGACTCCATCTGAATCCCTGTGTTTCCTGCATCAACAGCCCTCCACGGTACATACTGTGCGGCGCACTCCTTTACAGAACAAGACACAAAATGTGCCAGTGACATCCCTTTTGCTCAAACTGATAGCAGCACTACATCGATACACTGTGAGGAGACCCCCCCCACCACCACCCTGTTTATCTGTAAACAGTACATTTAATCCCATTGTTGGTCCTTTTCTCCTGCAATTTAGGTTTAATGCGCGCAGCAGCGCAGGCCGATGACAACATGTTTGTGAGGACGGCTGCTGACCATGCTTACGGCACAAAAGCGACTGAAGTCCATATGGTTGAGGCTTGTCTCAGATCAGAGCTAGTAGATGTAAGAGCACACACACAAAATAAACACAGTAATCCTGGATTAGAGAAGCTTTCCGATGATACCGACGTTTGCATCACAGCTAAGACTTTTACTATTTTGTTTTTTTTCCCCCCACAATCCTTTCATCTTTTTATTGTCTTTTTTTTCAATTGTGTCTTTATTTTGCCCTTTGTTCACGGGCGCGTCCTTGGTTGGGGACGTCCCCCAACTACAGATGGCGGAAGTGGTGCGCTGGCATGCACGAACACGCACACGCACGCACACACACACAGGCACACACACACTCCCCAGGGTGCTCCAGAAGAGGCTACCTTTACAGTAGAGATAAAGGGAGCTAAAGTAGAAGGGTAGAGATGCAAAAACAGGGCTTTTAAAGGGAGCATTTTTCACCTCTCGGCTGTTTGTTTGTGGGATTTTTCCTCCTCACAGCCTCCCCCCTTTGAAGCAAAACTGTGATTGACAACAAAGGCGAGGGGAGGGGAGAGGAGAAAGAATGAAAGAAAGAAAGAAAGAAAGAAAGAGGAAGAACTGAATTCCTCAATCCTCAAAATCCTAGAGCGGGCAAAAATAAACTGATTGGAAAAGAAAAGGTTTGAGGTGAGTAAAGCTTACACTGGTGTGGTGAGAACCCGGGCTGAAAGGCTACTTCAGAGATGATTTGCTGCTGGAGTCATTCACGGGACTCACCTACTGCATTGCGCTCCTCTGTATGACACTCATTCACCCAATCACAATAGGCGAAAGAAGGGGGGAAAAAATCCAGCTCCGGGGCTGAATACGGTCTCACTCGCACATTGTCGGAGTCTGGTAAATTGAGTCGGCGACGAGTCATTCAGTCGGAGTCACTCTATACAGCACAATGCAGGAGCGACTGAGCAGGTCTAAAATGTTTCGATGACACCGCGTCCCCCGTCAGACCGACAGGCTGCAAAAAGCCCGGCGCAAACTATTTAGCTCCCACATTCATACTCAAAAAAGCCCAACACAGGCCATTTCCTGGGCCGACGCTTTCTTGTGTAGGACTTCATACACCACGTGAGCCCCCGGTCCTCTGAGTTTGAGTCGTCTGCTGTGCCTCAACAAGCTTAAATCCATCCCAGTGGTGTTTAAAAAGAAAAGGCTGGGCCTGGCTCACACAGAGCCAGAGTGTTGGGGACAGGAAGGACTGACTGTCTGTCTGTCTGTCTGTCTGTCTGTCTGTCTGTCTGTCTGTCTGCGAGAACCCACTGCCAGCACACAAAGACCACACACACGCTTATCAGCGTCCCTGTGGGGACTCTCCATTGTTGTAATGCATTCTCCGGCCTTTTCCCAAACCTCCACCAGCACCAGTGCAGCCCTGACCCTGATCTGACACCTGCTCTCAGTCCAAAATCTCTCACCCCTCACAGAACTGTCTCTGAACCATTTTGCAGTGTCGTCCGCATGCACCCGATGCACAGGCTCAAATAAACCCAAATAATATATACCATTATCGCGCAGAATTTATTGAGAAAGAAAGAAAGGAAAGTTTTATCACTATATTTCTTTTTATGAATGTGGGAAAATGAGCAGAACATACAATACAAATTAAAATTGATAGCACAGAACGTTTTAAGCATTGAGTTGGAATGAGAAAACAATCATTATGTGGCGCAAAGATTTAGCATATAAAATGATTCAGTTGGTGTTCATGTGTGGATACATGGCGGCTTGAAATATTTGGACTTAATATACCGTAATAAAAATGTGAGAACTTCACAAGCTGTGAAATCTTAATGTTCTGGACTCAAACCTGGGTTTAAGTTGCTGGAGAATCAGCATCAAGTCATGTTGTCACACAATAAGCAATTTCACATTTTCCCTTCAAGTGTTTTTGTTTGAGCAGATAAAGCTAAAGAAGATATATATTGGATGTCCTTGATCGGCGTTGTTCCAGTTAAAGCCGGCAGCCTGCAGGAGGAGAGCAGGAGGAAAGAGGAGAGAGTCTTGGAAGGAGAGGGTGAACGATGAGGCCAGCACAGCAGCGGTGGGAGGTGAGGACGGGGAAGAGGGGGCGTGAAGGGAGGGAGATGACCGGGGGAGGAGGAAGAGACGGAGGCAAAGTGGTGGTGCAGGAGCAGAAGACACGGTTGGAAATGTATGTGAGAGAGAAGCTGAGGAGAAGACAGAGCAGAGGAGAGGAGAGGAGGAGGAGGAGGAGGAGGAGAGAGCAGCCAGGGAGGAGAGAGGAGAGAGGGAGCAGGGTGGGGGTTGTGGCTTCCCCTCTTGACTGCTATTGATTTTCTGTAAGCCTCAGAGTGCATCAGCTATTTCTATCCATTTCCTCCACCTCTCCCTCCCCGTCCTCCTCCCTTCCACCCTCCTCACACATCCTCCTCCTCCTCCTCACACTCTCCATCACTTCATCACCATCCCTCCCTCCCTGCCACCGATCTATTTCCCTATCTGCCGGCCTGTCTCTCCACCGTACATCCCTGCTGCTTTATCTCGCAGCATCCACATTTCCTTGCCTTCCCTATCGCACGATCTCTGTCCGTGATCTCCATCACCCGCTCCACTGCAGTCTCCCTCTCTCTCTCTCTCTATTAAACTCCATCTTCCTTTTCTTCTGTCAGAATGGGGAATAAAAACACAGTGGGAAGTGGCTGAACGGAGGGATAAGACGGTAAGATAAGTGGCAGGCTGCGCCGATTAGTGCCACATGTAAACGAGAAGTGAGGAAATGTTCAGCTTAGCATATGTGGAACGTGAACACGCGCAGATATACGCGCCTCTCACATCACCCCGCCTCCTGAACACATGTCAGCGCACACTTCACACCCTCGCGCCAAAGCAGAGTCAAGTAACAAGCTGGCACATGGGCTTAAAATAGGCCGGGCATGCCACGCACGCCCAGACCTTACCTGCCTGACAGAGGCCTATACTTAAGCATCCTCCATCTATTTATTGTTCTTTCCTCCTCTCATTATCTTTCTCATTATCCCCTCCCATTGGTTGCCCTGCTGCTGCTGCTGCTGCAGTCCTCCAGGTTTGCTCCTCCATCCTGCACTTGTTCTCCGCTCAAAGAAAGCCGCCTTCCTGAGTATACACGCAGGTGTCGGCTCTCGACACACTCCGTCATGAAGTTATTGAGCGTAGAAATGCTTCGGGCAGAATGACGACACGCCGGCAACAGAGACTAAACCTGTTTTGAGCCTTAGTGGTTGATATCAACTGGAAGATAAATACAGTGCTGTTTTACATACAACCGACTTCAGACACACCCTCGCTTGCCTTTTACAAAGATGTCTGTGGTGAATGATGTCCTCAAGTGGTTTTCATGTTGAGCACGTCAGTGGCAAATGAAGGTCTTGGATATATAAAATACAGAGCTTGACTCCACTTTGTAAACCCTTTCACCTTCATTTATGAAGAGCGTGGCATCAGAACCCCCCCCCCAAGCTTTCATGTCATTTATACATATGGGTGTGTAAGCACATAGCATGCTCAGGTCTCACGCCAAGTGTAAAAAAACTGATATACAGCACCATAGTTACAGCGTCGAAGCCACTTTAACAGAACACATCTTTTTTGGATCTTCTGATGTTTTGATTTCTGTTTCAGCATCTGAGATGTTACAAAAGATGTGAGGCTTCCAAACCATGAATAGTATGGGCCACGTGCTGGAAAGGGACTGCAAGTGACACAAGAGACGTCCAGGAGTTAAATCAGTCAAGTTACAGCTAAAACAAAGTCTTCAAATCAGTAGATGTGGCGTCTGTTCCTTATCTCATTTGACCATATGTGAGGGATGTGTTCACAATCTATTTTTAGAGACACAGTGGAAGTATCGGGTCCATCTTTGGCCACTTCAAAAGTGAGCCCATCAGTTATATTTTGGGGGCATAAAACTGTGAATGTGTGCCGCAAGGTGGCTGCTAATTCTGACAAAATGCAGCTTTAGAAACACCAGCCTGTCCAAGACAATCCACTTCCATCCTACCATCAGTAGACCACAAGATACACATGCATACCACTCACTTTCACACCTCGGGATGATCTCGTCCGCACTCAACTTAAACACCGTGGACTGTGGTGGGAAACAAGAATATCAGCCATGCGGACAAAGAGAGGCCTGTGTTCTGGCCAGGATTCAAGCCAGGGACTTTCTTGCTCCGTTGTTTATCAATAAACCATGTCAATACTCCTGTAGTGGGTACGGCTGGCTTCGGCACCATATGCCCAATTTGTTTGACCATCTATAGGTGACGTCACAGTGTATGTACGCCGGTTTCTGACAGTCCGGTTCCTGCTCCCAGCCCACCCAGGCTGCAACCAAACAAGGCGTGTGCACAGAGTCAGCAGAGGTTCATGAACACACACACACACAGCCAACTACTCCTTCACAATCCTCACTCTCTCCTGGCTGCACAGTCTCCCCGTCGTCCTCCTCCTCCTCCTCCAGCAATGAAAGACACAAACCAGCTGAGAGAGAGCGAAAGAGAAAGAGAGAGAGCAGCGGACAGTCTTAATTCTCCTCTTCCATCATAAATCCCAACACCATCGCCTCAAACTGAGTCATCGACTCGTTGAGAATACATTCTGCTGAGCTAAATGGGAATGGCTTATAAGAAATGTACTTGTTCTGTGTCTTTGGGGCTATCAGTGCACAATTTATAACCTCTAGATAAACGTTAACACTCAGACAATGGACAATCCTTGAGATCATTCTTTTCCTTCTTTGATTTTAACTCGATGAGGGGTGACAGATACTGCACTATATATCTGTATGATGCTAATAATAAAAGGTAGGTGTGACTTTATTTAGATCAGAGAAATGCCATGGCGACAACACAACACATAAACATTGTTACGATGCCTTTGGTACAGAAGAGAGTGCAGAAGACAAGTGTGGCGACCCAGTAAGACACATAATGAAACCGGTTAAAAAATGAAACCAATGCATATACTAGGTATGTAACAGGAAATAATACACATAAAAGTGCAACAAAACAGTAAAATTGCCAGGATGGTGTCAGAAGCTTCAAGGTGTTCCTCAACTATCTTACGAACAGATATGAACAAAAACAAAAACACTACTCCGCACAAATTATCAAACAGAACTAAAAAAACCTTTCAAGGGCGAAGCAGCAACAAAATAAAAAGCTCCTTATTCAAAGAACTGTCTTACTGGAACGACTCCACTGTTTTGCAATGGGCTGTATTGAAATGATAACACAATAATGACAAAAAACGCTGCCGTCTTATGACACTTTGCATCATGGTTACGACTGAGCCCGAAACAGGAAAGCAAGAGGTGGAAATGGGGAAGGGCCGAGATGAGGGCTGTGTTGAAATGAAGACGAGAAGTTGAAAATGCGGAGAAACTACCGAGGAACTCAGTGCCCTGGTTTTAGATGCAAGCAGAAGATCGGTGAGGCTTGTAACAAAATGGAGGTCGGGGACCCAAGTCGGGGGAGACATCCTCTTTTCTGAACGACGTCCCCTGTGGACCTTGGAACCACACATCTGCTCTGATGACACAACCAAGTCTCCACATCCACTGAACATTCTCACGCAGATCATCAAGAACGGCAGCAAACAACCTTCCCTTTTCCTTCAAGTCATTCACCTCTGGCCAGCGCCACAGTTTTCTCTCCTGGTCTCAGGCCTTTCAGATTCCAGAAGCCTATAATCTTGCCTGTCTTTGTCTTTCCAGTCATTACTTACACACCTCCTCCCTGGTTGCAGCTTGTGTCTGAAACATCCTTCCTCTTGCTCACAGTAGCACTTGTGATGTGCTGCGTCTCTTTCACCATCCTCCCCTATCCCATGAAGCTTGTCCGCGTCCTCCCTGCGCTCCAGTGTGATCTCCCTAACCTCGTGTCCAACAGCCCACAACTTCTTATAAATCTGACTCACCTCTTCCCCTCTCTTCCAGCTCACTGCCTCCCTTCCTCTGCCCCCGACTCTCTCTTTCTCTATACATAGGCCGAACATTTTAGGGGACTTGGCCGCTCTACTTTCTAGTCTGGTCCCTTGGATTTCAAGCTAATTTGAAGTCGCCGTCCTCTACCCGGAGGATCTTCTCTGACTAACCAAAGTGACCACTTTGTTGCTTATTTGGAGTGACAGAGGAGAAGGGAACCCCTGCCACTCGGTCAATCCAAATGAAAGAGTTTCTCTTCAGAACCAGAGGGGGGGTTGCCTGGGCGACAAGACAAAGGAAAGTAGCAGAGGGGGGAAAATACTGCCTGTTTCCACTTGTGTATGTGGATGGAGAGGGTGGAAGTGGGATGGTTGGCTAAAGGTAGAATGGCAGCAGCGTCTGCCCCTCTGGTGCACCGGGCAGTCCATTAAAACGATGCCTCCATTAGACAAATGTGGGAGGAGGGGGAGGAGGTACAGAAAGGGTGGGCTGATGGCAGGGAGGGGGGGGCGAGGAGAGGACAGGCTGTGACAGGCGTGGGTCAGAGTCAGGATTGGGTATCGGCTGCAACAGAGGATGGTTGTATTCACTTGGGCACAATTGGCAGCAGGTTGAAGCATTTTTGTCAACATTCTCACCTCCTCTCACTTTAATGAGTTCTACCTCATAATACATGGTTATCTTCCTGCAATGTCCTCCTCTAGTTAAGTCCAAGGGCCAAGTTTTAAAACAAGGAAAGAATGATAAAGCTGCAACGATTGAACAAAAAATAATCTACAAACAAAAGAGAAAAAAAAGAGTAAAGATACACTATACATAACGTAAAAACAAGATTGTGGAGTCTATTTTTGAGCTTAAATCATCTGAATTCCTATGACTGTAAACTGAGTTGTGGGCAAATCTATCCACTGTAAAAACAATCATGTGTGGCCACCTTTGTAAAAGAAGAAGGAGGCATAAGAAGAAGGGGAACGATTTAAAATAGACGACAAGGAGAGGCGAGAGAGGGAAGGGGTGGAGAGTACAGGATATCATTAGCTTTCATGCCCGACGCAGGTGACTAGCAGGGAAAGAATGGACTCAGTATATCTCCCTCTCTCTAGCTCGCTCGCTCTCACTCACTCCCAAACAAGCAGGACTCATTCTGGGAGTGGAGAGAGGAGCTGAATAAAAGGTGTGTGAGGTTGCAGGGGAGAGAAAAAGGGTCCAGCCACGCAGCTGTCTTACTTGTTTCGGAGAATATTCAAATCATCCCAGAGGCTTGTCCTGGCAAAGGTGAATGGCACTTAAAAATAAAACAAATTGTGTGTTTTTGCCCCATCTACAGCAGTTATTTTGCTTTGTGTTTCTGGTACAACCAGAATATTATTATTTCTGGTATTGCCCCTGAATACTGCATCATTTTGCAGCTATGCTTCTCTGGTCTACTTGAAATTAATAATAATGAGATGCAGTCCACAGGATGGCTAACCAGTGCCCCCTCTCCCTCCCTGGATCGAAATCCATTTGGAAGGAAATACAATACCCTCGTTCTATCCATTGATTTGTGCCATCCTACATGTCATAGTAAGGATGCTATGACAGAGTATGGGTCGTAGGTCACGGCAGAGTGCTAAAATCCCCTGATGGCTGCTTTAGCTTCAGCTATGCAGTCCCACTTCAGCACTCTATCCTGCTTCCTCCTCGTTGCCTGGAGAAAAAACACAGTCTGGTACGAAGCTACAACACACTGTATAACGCACACTCCCTGTTAGACGACCTATGTGCTGCAGGTTCAGAGGAGGCCTTTGTTTGAAAATTACCACTTAGAAAATATTCCCCAAAGCACGGCGGGAGTCGCAGCTACCGACCCAGCATTTCTCCTAACCTGAGAAGCTTGTTATGTGTGCTGAAAGGAAAGCTTTACCCTGAGCCTCTCGCTGAATGTGAAACTCTAGCTGTGCTGTTTCCATGTTGTGTGGTTCGCTGTGCTGCATTCAGCTGTGTGAGAGTGCCCCCCCCCGCACCCGCACACACACACACACGCATGTCATCTACCTCCAGCACCAGCCCGTGCACCACCTCGCTCAAGTTTTGCTTTGCAGTGAAACACAAGTGTCAGAGCACGAGTGCTGCTACCACAGAAACCCCCCACCCCCTTTATTCTGGAGCGTAACACACCCATTCTCACTGTCAGTCTGTTACAATACCGTAAAACATTGTTTAGCCGAGTCTCTTTTACACATGTCTACACGTGGTGGGCATCTAAAGTACTATGACTTCAGTCAAAGCTGCGTCTTTCCCTAAATGGTGCCTAAATGCTAACCTTCACAAGATTGTACCTAAAATTATCACCAGTATTGCTCACTTCTAACATGAGCAGTCGGTGAAGCCCAAAATCTCTATATAATCTAGCCATTTCTGTTTATGTACACCCGGTGAAGACGAGGATGAGCACGCTCATTCTGTCACCCTTGTTTCCTAGCTACATCACCATCTAAAAAAGTATGAGTGCCTTTATAAACAGTCTGGGTAATTTAGTCTACAAAACTGTTCAATAGGCTAGAGTTCACCCCTTTCACCTACTATGAACATCACATCCCCACTGCCAGCACATGAAACACTCAGTCTAATTAGAATAAAACAAATGTGTTCTCACATACGCCGGCACGTTTGTTACAAGAACCCCGGGGCATTCTACTCCAGCTTTCAGGAAGAAAAAAAAACTCATACCGACTTCTATCAACTTGCGTGTAGAGCCTAAAACAGATACTGCATACACAGTCAGTGACAAGCAGCTAAGAGAGGACAGGCTGTGACAGAGGTGGGTGAGTCAGGATTGGGTATCCACTGCAACAGAGGATGTTTTTATCCACTTGGACCCATTTGGCAGCAGGTTTAAGCCTTCGACTGAGGCACTTCTACATTTTCAGTGCCTTTCTTCATGCCAGGCATGTCCAAACTTTTTTCCAGTTAGGGCCGAAGCTGTACCTTATCCCCCCCCCCCCCGTCAGAAACGTTTGATAAACATCCAACCACTTGCGACGGGCCACAAAAGCCTGAACAACAAACAAAATAATCATGCCCCATCAGTTGTCCAAAGGTTTGTGACTAAACTAGTGATCTTTCTGTATGGAGTGTGACAGTCTGTGCGTGTTAGCACTATGAGGGACTGATTCCCGTCCAGGATGAGCCCCATAATCACCAAATGTCAGAAAAATCACACTTTAAATATATACAATTCTAAAAAATATATATTTTTGATAATGCTGGTGTTTAATGTTTGGTTAGATCAAAGGCCCTACTGTGTGAAGTTTACATGCTCTCCCTGTATGGGAGGGGGTTCCTTCGGGTACTCCGGTTTCCTCCCACAGTCTTAAAACATACATTAAGGTAACTCTACATTACCCCGAGATGTGAGGATGACTAGTGTGTGCCTTACAGTGAACTGGCAATCTGTCCAGGGTGTATTCCCTGCCTTTGCCAAATGTGCACTAAAGACCAGCACCAGCAGAACCCCTGCAACACACCTGGGAGAAGGCACATCCAAACAATTCTACAAACGGCTGTGTGGCTGCAGGTTTTTGTGCTAATCAATCAAGAGTACAATGTTAAATCAATCAACTGTCTTAGGACTCAGACCAGTTAATTAAATGAGAATGAGTCAAGTCTAGCGTAGCCTGGTGCTGCTTGGTTGAAATAGTTTGAACATGACTGATGGAAAGTGAGTAATGAATGGATGGAAGGAAGCTGGGGTAGTATGGTTAAATCCCATTCTTGGCAAAGTCATCTGAATAGCACAAAGAGTCGAAATATTTGTGGATTTAATCAGCGACAGTGAAACGACTGAAATCTGTAAATGCAAAGTGCACCACAATGAGGAAACCGCTCTTATCTCTCTATAAAGAGAAAAGAGAGAGGAAGACGCGGAGGCGAAAAGGGGAGAGCCATTTACCTGCTGCCGGGATGCGATGCGCTCCGGGAACCGAGGAGAGCCTCTGGACGCCGGGAGAGGCGTTACTTCCCGGGCTCCTCTGCTGCTGCGGCTGCTGCTGGTTCTCCGTGTGGTTGCCGTGTGCGCCAAGCGGTGCGCAACCGGCACCGAGCTGCTGCTGCTGCTGCTGGGGGTGCAGCTGCTGCTGCTGCCCCTGATGGTGGTGGTGGAGATGGTGGTGGTGGTTAGATCCCATGACTCCGCTGCTGGTAATCCCGTTACCGTTGCCTCCACCTCCACCGTACTGCTGGTAGTATCCAGACCGAGAACGCGAGCGAGTCCTTGGGGGCTCCATGGCCATTTGGTGGGGGTGAAGCAGCGGATGGTGGTGGTGGAGGATGAAGGAGGAGGAGGAGGGGGAGGTGGTGCTGGGGACTGGGGACTGCGGCGGAGAGTTGATGGATCCGGGCTGCACAAAGCCCCTAGCGCCGGCGTGGCTGTAACTATAGCCCCCGAGTCCTCTGCCCCCCTCCGCGGCCCCGTACTCTGTCCGCTCCGCCGAGTCCTCCGCCCCCGCCGCCTCGTCGAATAAATCAGCCCCTTTGGGGACGGGCTCCGGGGTGGAGGGCAGCCGGGGGCAAACTCTGGGCTCCTGGGTTGTTGGCTGTCCAGCGGCTGCGATTGGCATTTCCTTTCGGGGGATTTCCTCTGTTTCTTTTCCACGTTTTTCTTCGGTTTCCTCTGTGGGCAGGAGTCGCTGTTTACAAACACACAAAGTTGAGGGGCGAACGGTTAGAACGCGACGGTTGACGCCGACACTTAAGCGTCAACGGCGCGTGCGTGTGCGTCGTGCGTGAGTGCGCGCGAGAGCGTGTGTTGTATCTACTTCCCTCAAGTTTGTGTAAGTAACGTTGCTAAACACGCTGCGTTTCCTCCCTCAAACTAGTTCAACAACTGAGAACGCTGTTCTGTTTGACTTGCGTCTACGGCTGAACGCGGCTACACCCAAAGGCTGGCAGCTTCTTCATAATAAATAAAGCTTCTTTCCCCAGGTTTAAATCCCATAAAGCAGCGAGTGCGGCCATGGCTCGCTAGCTGGAGGCTAACACTGAGGAGAGACAGAGGAGGGGGTAGGAGTGCTAACGTCCCCCACAGTGGCAAATGCGCTGACTCAAAGCGTATTACAAGAGAGCGGTCGCTTTTACCATAACAGGGTTTATCCCCACGCAGAGTTTAGGTCAACTTTGTTCACTTTAATAGTCTTTTAAACTTGTTTATCCAGTCTGCGTAACGCCGTTTGCGAGCTAGCTTGGCGAGCCGTACCAACCCCTCCTCCTTCACAGACCAAACACAGGAGAAAATCCCCGTAGCTAGCCACCCACGCCTCAAAAAAGCCCTTTAAATGGTTTGGCTGGTAGTAACACGTCAAAAGCGCTTTAAAATAACTTATCCGACGTGATTTATCTGAGTTACCTCCCGGCAAAAGCGCACGAAGAAAAGATAGAAAAAGTCGTCCATGTAAAAATACAAAGAAAGAACCACGGCTGGAATTAACACGATCCTAACCAACAACCTCGCCTCTGGGTGTACCGCTGAAAACCGGTTTAATTTCCTCACTGTGAGTAGTTTATTTCACACAAACTTACCGTCAATGTGCTCTTCTCGCCTGTACTCCAGACTCGTATCTGTCGATAATATGGAGCTGAGCTGAGCACTCACTGCGTGTGTGTATGTGTGTGTGTGTTCGCTCGGTGTCAGCGTGAAATGTGACAGACCGTCAACGCTCAGGACGGATCCCACCAGACCAGACCAATCGATACCAAAGAAACTAAAGACGTTTGTAGTCGCTTTCATCCTCCCTATCAAATATCCACCAGGAATAAAGTAGAATGAAATAGCGTTCCGATACGCCTGTTTTTTCCCGTTTTGTTTAAACCTAAGTTTACGGGTGATAGTGTCGTTCTAGGGTATCGGCGCTCGATTGCGAAGCCTGTTAAATCAGAAGCCGTGGATAGCAGCGAGGCAGGCAAAGAGAGGGGGCTTTAAATTATTTATTTACAAATACCAAGCCTGCCCATTGCAGCTGTTTCCTCCCGTGCCATAAGTTCGCCTTAGAAATAAGTGATAGCCGTGTTTGTAAAAGTTGCGTGTCAGTTTGAATCGGATGGGAAACAAGGCTAGAATATATAAAATAGAAATACAGACACCAGATTGCATGGAGCAGTTTTAATTACCAATAAAGATAATGCATGTGTGTGTGTGATCTGATATTAACCACATTTCTCATTAATAGAACAGGTTTGTGAGTGTATTACAGCCTCATCAGGCTCCATTTTGTTCACACTACTTATACATAGTACTTCTAGCATTTATTCTATGAATCCGTGAAGCTACAGGGGGCACAACACTATTTAGAGATGGTGTTTCAGTGTCGAAAGTCAAGGACTTGGTATATGGTATATGTATCAAACATAGACGACAAGTGATAATGAGGCAAATTATGTGATCATAATATGTAGTGTTGGTACAGTGTCTGTGTGTGTATGTATATGTGTGTGTGTGTGTGTGTGTGTGTGTGTTTGTGTGTGTGCTCGCGGGTGGGAGCGAGTGTGTAGTGGGGGAGTGATGGATGGGATGTGAGGGGAACCATGTCTGTGATCTCTGTCTGTCCTCTCTCTCTACCCCCCCCCCCCCACAAACACACGCACAAACCCAAGCCCATCCCAGTCCATCTCACCTCCCATTTTTTATTCCCTTGGTCTTGTTCTCTCATTTCACACACACTCAACTCCAACCCATCAACACCGCTCCTAATACACACACACCCAACACACTCACACACATTCTCTCATTACACTCCCTTTCCCTACTTTGATGATATGCAAATAGCCCTCCCACCCTCCTCCCCCCCCCCGCCCCCCCTCCCTCTCTCCCGCAAGCAGAAAGCCTCCATACACACACACACACACACACACACACACACACGCAGGCTAATGCGCTGTGGCAGCGTCCACAGACAGGCGGGGAGGATCAATTTTTCACCCAGTGTGCTACCGATATTCATAAGATAAGGCCACAGAAAAGAGAGAGAGGGAGGGCAGAGGAGGGGGGGGGGCGGGGGAGCAGCAGAGATGGGGATAAGGAAAAATGGCGAGTGGGTGTAATGAAGAGGAGGGAGTATGAAGAAAGGGTGTCCAGGAATAAGGGTGAGTGGGAAGCAGAGTGAGAAGGAAGGGGGAAGTAGACCGGGGACCTGGGTGAGAAAGTAGAGAGGAAGGGGGGAGTGTGGTGGGTGTGCGGGAGGGTGGGTGGAGGCAGGATGAGTAAGTGGGTTAGGGGTGGTAGGAAAGGGGGATGGGGTGTAGAGAGGGCTCTGGGGGATGGGGTTGGGAATGGATGGGGTGGTAAGGGAAAAGGGATGGTGTGTGTGTGTGTAGTGGTGGTGGTGGTGGTGGTGGGGGGGGGGGTATTTTGCTGACGTGCTCCCTTATTGGCTTGTTCAAACGCTGGGGGAGGGGCAGCCACAAACCATACTCTCTCCAGCTGTAGGGAAGAGCAGAGAAACAAAGAGAGAGAGAGGGAGGGAGGGGGCTGATATGTGTTTTAATGTTGATATTCTGGTCTAATTAGATTCCTGTCTAAGTGGCGGAATGAATGGTGCTGATCAGATAGAAATGGGCGTAGTAGGAGAAGGAGCAGGCTTTGTCTGAGTTGGTGAATTCCTTTTCGAGTGCACACAAGGGGTTCTTAATCTATAATTCAATTTCACTTGAGAGACAGAGAGAAGCAAATTGACAGCTCTGTCTCTCCTGGACATGTTCGAGCTCACACAGTTTTTCAGACTTTGTAGAAAAAGTCAGAACGCCTTCTGAGGAATAGCAGTCTTTGACATGACACGTCTTTGCTTTAATACCTCCTGTGTTACCTAATCGTTATGCAATGTGTTTGTGGAGGTTCTATGTGACAATGAAGACATTTCAAACAGTCCAAGGGGTTGAAATTTGCTAATGCAAATACAAAGTGCACAACAAAAAGGCAGCATATGGCCACGTACCGTCTGATGTCTGCCTTGTCCATATGTATCACTATAAAAACATTAAGCTTTCTTTCTTTCATCACCATGAGACGAAAAAGCAGATTAAATGAGGAGCACCAACAGCATAGAAAAAGAAATACCATTCCAGCACACACAAGGAGGCAGATTGAGAGCCATGTGTTTGTGGAGCCCAGCTGAACCCCGCCTGCTAAACCAGTCCGCTGGCTGTGACAGACTGACAGGCAGGGAAATGGAGAGGGGAGAGTATGTGTGTTTGTGTGTTTGTTAGGAGACAGCAAGAGAAGAAGAGATGAGGAATTGAGACAAAGGGACAGACTGACCATTGCAGACAGACGTAAAGGTAAAGCAGAAAGCAGGGAGACAAAATAGTGGGAATGTAACGAGAAATGTACAAAGTGAAAGACAGAGGGGAGAGAGAGAGAGAGCGAGAGAGAACTGCATGCTGTCGTCATACATGGAGAATAAGAGAGTACAGAGAAGAGGAAGCCAAGCTTTCTGTGGCTTAGCCAGACTGGAGCGGTGGGACTTGGCTGGCTGTGGACCCTTGGCTTCACTATTAAAGCAAGGGAGAAAAAAAATCACAGTTGAAAAATGAAAAGGGCAAAGAGCTATGCCAAGAATGCACAGGCAAGAAGCAACACATTAGGTTCTTTCCTTCTGCCTGTCTCTCTATTTCCCCAAGCACATCTAAACAATAGGTGGGACCAGACTCTGGAATCAAGTGCTATACACTTAGAACCCCGCTGAGTGACTGAAGCTGACTCTAGAAGTTTTAAACTGTGCATAATGAGCGTATCATCCCTGTAATGCACAGTTTAAACCCTTTTTGTTTCTTCTTAAGTAGCTTTGAGGTTGCTAAAATCGTCTTATTCCACACAGTCTGGATAAAATAGGATGATTTAACCAATGCTACACCACAGCATACTGTGTGATACTATGTTATATGATGCCATGCAGTGCTATATTATGATGTATGATCTATGGGCAGCTAGTCCCAGTTCTTTCCTGAAGAAACGCTAACAATGAGTGAAGTAATTAAACCAATCAAATAGACGTCTGCTGTTTTCACAAACTGTCCTTGATCGAACCTGTGGGTTTGATCTATGATTCACTGCATAGCTTAATTTTGTCACGACAGGCCCATCAGCAGGTTCACAATGTGTTACCAAAAAAGAATGTGTCAGCGTTCAGCTTCACACCAAATAAAGAACAGGTCGGTTGAGGTGATCAGTCAAAGGTTTTGCAAGGATTTGGTCCTAGAAATATTACATTGCACATATTAAAAACTTGATTAGATTAAGGCAGTAGAGGAAAATGAGTCCATTGTAATGAATCTGAAGGGGAACATGAATGTCTGTAAGAGTATTTGTGCCAATCCATCTGGTAGATGTTGAGGCATTTCACTAAATAAGTTGAAATTGTGACCCGCTGGCAGCACTAGATGAAAAGTAGGCTCACCAGATTTCGTGACAATCTGTCCAATAGTTGGTAAGAATTTTTAGTAAAAGCTCTGGTGGCAGTAGAGGAAAAGTACGGAGATCACTTAATTAAGTGGGATTCATCCTTTGGGGGAACCAGTAACATATAAACAAAATTCTATGGCAATCCATCCAGGATTTGTTGCGATATTTCAGTTTGGAACAAAATGGTGGACCAACAAACTTCCCACTAGCTGGACTCAGAGAGTATTTAAAATCTCATGTTGGCCATCCGTGTGTTGTTTTTTTCTTTGGATAAGCGGAGTTAATGGCATGACAACAGCAAACAAATGCCAGAAGTTTAATTCCTGCTACATGTGAGTAAGTGTTTCAAATGCTCTACCAAACATTTGGACAATCGGCATTGTAGTGAGAAGCAGAATGACATCATCATGTGTGATTTGCGTATTGGCATACACACACACACACACACACACACACACACACACACACACAAACACACAAACCCCTCGATGTTTTTGCACAGACTGTACAAAACAACAAAACATCCCATAATGCAATCTGACTGACCCAGCTACTCACAGCTACTAATCATGCAGTAATAGTCACCATGCTATAATCATATCACTACATTGAAGCATGAGAGGACTTATAGGCTTTGTCAGATTAATAGTGAAAAACAAGGACTTATTTTCCTGACTTTTCCATCCGCTGATACCCTAAGCAGTGGATTATAGCCTCTAGATCGTCTGACTCCAGAAAGGCCCTCATACAGAGGGGTATTTGTGGAAAACACACCCTAGAAATGGCTCGCCACACCATGGTGAGCGCTCTGAAGTATCCGACTGGCTGTGCCAAATGAGCACAAGAATGGCTTTGAAACTGTAAAGTGTGAGAATTTCTTTTTCTCCCTGGGTAGAAAACCTTAAGCTTTTTTCCTTTCCTATAGTCGACAGTTTGCTGACTTAAAAGAGACAAAGAGAAGTCTCATACAATCACACCGATAAAAGTAAATACAGGAAAGCCAACAAAATAAAAATCTGTGCTCTGCAAACAGGTACCACAAAGTAAATCTCGATGTGGCCCTTTGGTTATCTTCATCTGTCAAATGTTTGAAATGCTCCTTGATTTTGTTTGCCATATGTCTTGTACTGCAAGGGTGATTGTGTGTATCCAGCTGAGATGCAACCCCAAAGCCATGTCATATTCTGGGCTTGGAGGGGAAGGGACGGTGCCAAGAACTGAAACGTGATGACGGGTGGGTGTGTGAGAGTGAGTGGGGAAAGAAGAGGCTTTCCAAGGGCTCCTTTTCTTTCCCTGTGTGTGTGTGTGTGTGTCTATGTGTGTGAGCGTGTACTTTCATGTGTACGCACATGTGAGTGCATTTATGTGTGGGAAGAAGGAATCCTTCCAGCCGTTTTCTTTCCTGAGCCTCTTCCTGTGTCCCCCCCGCACACAGCTCTCAAAGCCGGCGTCGGAGGGTTTGGCCTCGGCAAGATCCAACCCACCAGAGGAGATGGAGGAGAGAAGCCAGTGCTTCTCTCCCTCCTCCTCCAAGCTCTGTCTGCTTCCATCGCTCTCTGAATGTTACTATAAATCCTGTTCACAAACACACACACACACACACACACACACAGACAAATATTCCCACAGCTCTTCCTCCAGTGTGTGTTGGTGTATCTCCTATGACTTGGCAGAAGTGAACCATGCATATGTGTATGCCAGTGCGGGAATGTGCGTGTTAAGAGTTTTGGCAGTTTTCTTCATACAGCCTTACCAAAAGATCCTCTGGGAAATGTGGTTTTAACGCCCCCTCTCTTCTCTCCTCTTGTTTCCTCTCTCCATTTCACAATTACATCTCCTCTGTCTCAGTTCTCCGCTCATTCTTCCTATCTAACTTCCTTTACATTTTTCCTTCTATTCAGCCAGTGGAAATCCTTTCTGCTTCCTCTTCCCCTTCTCCCTGTGATGAGTCCTGTCTCTGCTGTCTCTGTGCGCATTCACTATCTGCTCTCCTCTAAAGTCCTGACATCACTGTTTGCATTTGTAACATTAAAAAACATTGTCTGCTGCACATGCATCTAGGCCTCAGATGCAGGATGGAAGTCTCCCAGCGCCATCCGCACACAATGAATGCTGATGGAGAGACATGATAGGTTATCCTGTAGGGAAGGCCGGTCAGATGAAATAGCTACTTGGTATTCCATCCCTCTACAAAGCGTGACACACAGGAGAGGGATGCTGGCAAATATGCAAATGATGAAATACTTCATATATTTCATTTCTCTCTGAAGTTCATTAGCAACAGAAATGATTCACAGATGTTTTTTGCGATCTGTATGGAGCTAGGAAAGTATTGCACAAAAGCATCACAAATGTAAAATGTGACACGCAACATGTCCTTACATAAATGGAGGGACGACTACTTTTATCTGACAATTGCATAGTGAGTACATTTAAAGATTAAGGTTTAACTGATTTGAGCAGATTAGATATTATAAAACCTTTACATCTTTCATAGCAAAACCTATTTTTTATACCAAGTGCATCAGGCACAATTTGATGTTCACCCTACACATGAAGCATTCCACTTATGCAATTCTACTTACAAAATGTGTCATTCTAATCATGTATGTTTTTTGCTCATTGAATAATTGTCAACATGTGTTAAAATGCAGGTGTTTTTCTCAATAGACAGTATCATGTTTCAACCAGATTTCTGCTTTTTACCTCTCAAGCCCAACTTTAGAGCTTTACTTTAGACTCCTTGGCGGGTAACTTTGTTTTTTCATTTTTATTGTTAAGCATGACATTATACTTTGTATAATGTATATATATTACATTTGTATTAGTTATATTCACACATGGAATCCTAAGTAAAACTGAACATATACAAATACTGATACTTGGGCCTACATTTACAACTGTTTTTTTTTTTTTACATCTATTTTCAGGTATTATGTCTTGCATTACAAGTACATACATGCAAGTTGCCCTCAGATAACTTTGATTGAGCTCAACGTGGCTCATAGGTAATTTAGTCTTGATTAATTCATACATTTTTTAAAAGTAGTAAGTAGTAAGAGACAGGAAAACCTACTGGGCATGCCCACGTATCTCATTTGCATTTTCACACCTTGTGACAAAGCCTGATGACCATTTCAGCAAGCGCCGCTGGTGTAGTGGTATCATACAAGATTCCCATTCTTGTGACCCGGGTTCGATTCCCGGGCGGCGCAAAGCCTTTGTTATGAGTTCTCCCTACACAATGAGAAATAAGATTTCTACAAATTGTCCTTAAATGCATGATTTCACTCAATATTTCAAATATTATGATACTTTAAATGTTTTTTCCTCTATGTGAGTCACTTTGGATGGAAACATCTGCTTAATTGCTTCTAAATGCAAATGCAAATGTTTGGACTTTGGGAATAAACCGGAAGAGTGAAAACTGCAAAGGCAGTCTGAGCTTCTTGTCTTAAACTCAGAGACAGCCTAGAAATTAATTAGTTAAACTATTTGCTCACGATCCTCAGGAGTGGTTTTAAAGTCTTAGATTATTTAGAAAAAAAATGCATCATTACTTATTTGGATTATTCATTTGTGAATAGCATCTTCAGTGTTTGGGTACAACTAACCAGCTACAATATGAAATGATTGCGCGTGTATTTATCATCAAAGCATATAAACAGTATATATAGACATATAGTATAATTTAACAAGTGAGCCCTGTTGCTCTTTTTTGATATCTCTGCTGCAATGTCTGCAATGCTATGACTTTTAACTTTAGTAAAATATGCTTCACAGAGTTTTAGAGTTTTATTGTGTTGTGGAGTTTTATTGACTTCGGTCAAAGATTTCCACACTTTTTCCTCCACTGTATTTGAATGCCCATTTTCCTGCAGCTGTGCATATTGCTATGTGATTCATTAGCAAGAAACAAGGCCCATTGACAGTGATAGGGATCGAACTGCACAGACGTTCGCCTGTCCTCCAGTCTGACTCCAGTGCCCTGTTCCACTCTGTAAAGTTCATCGGAGTTCATCGTCTTTGTCCCTGCTGAGCTGAGGCCGGCTACTGTCTCCATCCTTGTCTCGCTCATCTCTCCTCACCCCCGTCCCTCGCCAGGCCCACTTCCATCACCTATCCTGAGGGGATAACTGCCTCCACTGGCACACACACACATTCAGACACACACACATATATACATGCACACACACACACACGCACAGACACACACACCTTCCCCTGTCTGTCCCTCAACCAGTGCAACGTCACCCTACTTCTCCCTCTGCTTTTTGGCTGCAACCTCTTTAAGTGATGTCACTAAGAAGAAGTTCAGCCTTTTTGGTGTGTGTGTGTGCATGTGTGTGTGTGTGTGTGTGTGAGTGGGTTTGTGTGTGACAGGGTTTGAGAGAGGGAGAGGGGATAGAAAGAGAGAGGAGGGGAAAAGCTCAAGTATCAGGTTTCCTTTCAATTGAAAGGATCAACTCCTAGTTTTTAATCTGGAAAAGAGGCTGAAAACAGCAGGAAAGCCGAGGAGATAGCAGGAAATTTGAGCCGCTGATAGCTGTTTGTCCCTTCTTTTCTCGCCCCTCTCGATTTCTTTTATCTTTACAGTTCCATAGCAGGGTGCCCCAAGCATTTGCACAAGCACGCACACAGCTGACTCTGAAAATAAAGGCCTATCTACATGCTTTCATTCTGTCACCATACAGAGAAGGCGTGATTGGGGATGTTGTCTGCCACTTTTTCCCCTGATGATAGCATTTACTTCTGAAATCACATTTCAGTCTACCTTCCTGTGACGTCTCACTCACCACATCCTGGTTTTGACTTCACAACTTGACAGACGTATCAGCAGTTTAACCGTTTTCCTGTCAATTTTCAGTGCAGACACGCATACACTTGCCTGCTCTCGTAGGATACATCTTCTCACTGTCCTGGCTTTGAGCGCATATATTGCATGATAAAAAATTGCACACCATAATGGTAGGCTACTGTCCAATCTGTGGGAAGCCGGTTTATTTCGGTGAGTTGGACCTCTTGAATTTTGTGTTATTCTGTGTGTCTGCCTTTCTCTGTCTGCCTAGCATTTTCTCTCTCTTTCCTGTTCTCTCATGTTACTTTTTCATTAAAGTTGTTTCACCTTAACATGGAGAACTATTGTGCCATTGTCATAGAAGTTGTGACCAAAAATGTAACTCCATACAATAAAGGAGAAGTAATGAGCAGGTAGATGTACAATAATAATGTCAATAGTGACTGCATAACACTTAGGTGCACCCACTATGCTCTGTTGCTGTGCATACTGACTCAGACAGTGGAATTGGGACATTATCAAGCTTTTCAGCAAAACATGTCATTTCCCACTATAAAAAGGAAGCTATGACTATATAACTACTCACTCATAGATTTCACTTGAGACTCTGTTTCCTTCAGGTTTGGGCATACACAAACCAAAGCATGAGCACGTATCCATGATAACAACAGGATGTGGGTCTAGCCAAGCAGGCTTGCATGCAGCTCTTTTGGTTTCCTCCTCACCGTCTGTCTCTTTTAAGCTGAGCTCTCTCTCACACGCCAACCTCACAATTACAACAGCACCTTTCGCTGCTATTTCAAATCTATTTGCTATTTAACTGATGTACGCTGCTATATTCATGTCGCAGCTAAGTTCAAACTCTCTGATATGACCTGGCCTACTTACCTCTTTTCCTCCACATCCACCCTCTTCAGTCTACTTGCACTGATGAGAGTCTATATTCTGAACCAGACACTATTTCTTGAGAGTTAAATTAAAAACATTATCATTTAGCTGAGGTGACTGTCCCACTTTTTAAATAATTAAGCAGGTTAGAAATGCTCTGTGCACATTTTGGTTACATGTCCAAAAGAATATACTATTCTGCCTTGTTTCAGTTGTCATTTTTCTTTTGCAAAGGTGAGAAAAAGAGGTCCTTAGGGCGAGACTACCACCCTTTGTGTCTCAAGTGTTGTCAGTGCAACAGACAGCTCACAGCTGGCAAACATGCAGAGGTGGGTAAAGACAACTGATGGAGAAACACGCAAGGAAAATCTCTGTGTGTCTCTGGGTAAATGTTGGCTGCTGTATACTGTTTGTATTTCAGCATGATGAGAGACCATACTGTTCATATTGCTACGTCAAGATGTTTGGTCCAAGAGGTACAGCACCGCTACTGTCCAAGAGGTACTATGAATACACACACACACACACGCATGCACGCACGCAGGCACGCACACACACACACATTTTCTGAATGTGGATTCTCAGTGTGTATCTCTCCTGACAGGTAACAGGTGACTGGTGTCACGCTGGCTCAGTGCTATCCTCCTTCACAGGCGCCAGACTGAGCCATAATGGAAGATGACGTACAGAACCGACGTTGACACACAAAATCGACGCAAGGACTATTTATTCGCCAAAAATAAATGAGAAAATAAATACCAATAAGAGGCAAATATTAGATACTCTCCATTTAACTTGACAACCACTTAGATGACCACAATATTAAATATTTATAAATGTGTGTTGACCATCTAATGCAATATGTATGCAATGTAAATGGGTCTCGCATTATTAGTGTAGCTCAGTATCAATAAATGCAATCACATGTCAAACCCTGGGTCATGCCTAAGTCTCTGAACTGAGTTTATAGACTTTTCATTGCAGGATAGGTACATCTAACCAGTCAAATCAAAAAGGTAATCATAGACAACACATATGGTCATTTAAAAAGGAGAGAGTTAGGCTATGGGGTTCTCCCTCTCTTTCTGTTCAATCAGCCAGAAGAGAGGAGAAGGAAGGAAGGAAGGAGGGATGGATGAGGGTAGTTGCTGTTGGCAGAGCAAATCAGATCATATGCCAGCAGAATCTGCTGGAATGGTGCTACGGTGAGGCAAAGAACGATCTTGCAAGCACACACACACACACACATCCATGATGCACACTGCTGCAGGGGCCTGTCACCTAGCGGTGGGCGAGGTACATAGGTTTGACATGCATACACACATGCACGCACATACACACACACACACACACACACGCACACACACACATGCACACACTCATGCAGAGGTGTGTTGATTTCCTTCCTGTATAGTGTCATGTGTCACAGGAGTGACATTTCAGGTATTTGTCCTTGAAGTGTAGGGGGAAACTGAAATGAAGGATAGGAAGGATAAATGAGGCAGGGGCCGAGCCAGAAAGCTGGTGGACAAAAGCAAGAGAGGGCTGATGGGATTATTTTGCTTGGTGTGTCTTCCCAGCATGTCTTTGAACCTGTCCATCTCCTTCTCATCCCCACGGATCCCGCCTTCATCCTCCCTCCTCCGCAATCCCTTCACTCTCCCCCAGCCTCCTTCCCTCCCACACTCCCTCTTGCCTCTCTATGTCTCCTTCACCCCTTAACCCCCTACCTTGATAGATCACATGACTGCTGTGATACCAGCTGGCTGACTGCTCATTTGCATGTGCTTCAGCTTCAGTACCTTATTAGAGAGATGGCTCGCAGTAGAAGGGGTGAGATATAGGTAGAGATGAGCTCTGGGTTAACGAAGAGTGAGACGGAGGAAGCGAGGCAGTGTTAGAATACAAAGAGAGGGGAGAGAGAGGGGAGGGACAGAGTGTGAACTTTGATGAGGGACTGAGGGTGGTAGAGCAATAGAGAAGAATATATAACCTAAAATCTTGCTTACTTGTGTCATCTGCTCACTAACTTTCTGTACCAATCACCAAAATCAAATTCCTTGTTGCTGTATAACTCAATTGAATAAATGTGATTCTGAACACTATGGGGCTTAAATCCACATTAATCATGCAGATCAGCCTCCCTTACTCTTTGAAAGTCTAGATAAGTTAATAAACAGTCTATGTGCACTTTCATTACTAGCGATCAGAATCTGTCTGAGAGCGGAATAAGTGTTTTTGCCTGCCTGAGACTTTGCGCTATACCAGTCATCATGTGTATGGGTGCTGACCTCTAGTGGCTATGTAAAGCATAACTATAGCAGGGGCAAGCAGTGACATAAATGAAGGAGCATTATGTCTGAATATTTGTACAATTATGTACAATGCTTGATAATAAAATATGTTGACAATACACACAAAGCTATGAAGATATATTCAAATCTGTCGAAATTCTTCGTGATGCATTTTTCGTGCATCTATAGACGGGATTATTCATTGAGGGTTGAGTTGGACTTCATTAAAAACAGAACGTAGACCGTCTGTCATTAGAAAAAAAATAAATTTACATTCTACTTAGACACTGGTGGACATATGTATTTTTACTGGGCCTGAAGTTATGTGTGTGCGGACTATTATTTGGTTTCTAGGCTCATGGTCAAGACTATTAAAGTCGTCTTCAAAGGTTTGAATTTCCGGTTTACAGAGAGAACCTGAAGGCGTCCGTGAAGACGTTATGCGCATGCGCAGTGTTCTAACTAGGAAGCAGCAGTCGCAACCGACCTGGTTGGATTATGTGGACACATCGGCACAAGCAATCCGCCGCTTGTCAGTAATAATTTGGACGTTTTGTATCCGCGGAAAGAAGAGGGGTCTCTTCAGAATGGGAGGTTAGCAGACTGAAGCGAATTGAATGTGATCTGATGGACATTTAAGTGTGTGTTTTGAGAGAAAACTGAGCGACAATGATGTCAGAGTGCGACCCACCGGAGACAGAGAGCGGCGAGCCAACACCGGACACCGGAGCAACAGCTCCGGAGTCTAACTTTCACTCCTCCTCGGACCCTACCAAGGTGATATTCGATCGGAGTAGACTAGGTCTGGGGCTGACCACTAACCCTGGAGTGGCCGTGCGCGTCTGGGACTCCTGTGAAAGCGTCCTGACCGAGCTGGAGACGGATGGCTCCGGCGAAGAGACGCTGTTGTTACCGTGCTTAGCAGGAGGCTCGACGTCGCCCCGGGGTGCGAGGGAGAAACGCAGCCGGAGGAACAGACACAGCTCCTCTTCAGATAAAGACACCCTGGCCTCCCCAGGTAATTCATCCTAATTCATCTTATTAATGCACTTGAGTCATATGGGGGTATGTCCTGAGGAACATATGTTCCCTGCCGCATCTAGCTGAGTACATTTACACACTTACTGAAATGGAGCTAGAATCGGGGGAAAAAAAAGCAAAAAAAAAACACTTCTACCTTGGCTTTCATGTATAAAGTGAGTCTAGCTCTAGCCAAAGATGTGCAGAAAATCCTAAAACATAATTTCCTCACTCTATTCACGTATTTAAAGTTAAGAAGTAGGCGAATCTGACCTGAGGCAGACTGTGACGTAAACTGCGTGACGTAGGTCCGCATTTACCTGTCTCTGCTCAGGTACTCAAGGAAATGAAGGCACACAACTGCGAGGCAGCAGACCACATATGTGTACATGTTCTTTGAACAGAAAGTACACTTTTTAAAGGAGACCTGGAAAAAATAGGTAGGCTTTGTTGAACAGTCTAGAGTTAGCCAAATGTGTACAGTGGGTCCCAAAATATCATCAATCCATAATTCATTTACACATTTTACATACTGGAATGTAAGTTTGAACACATAAAATATAACGGACATCAAATGTGAATCATCCACATTGTCAGAACATCTTGTATGCACCTATCCTCCATTCAGGCACAGAAGACTCAGTTTGGTGAAGTCTTCAGGGAAATGTCAGTCAGAAAACGCCATTGACCCTCAACACGAACTTGTGTTGTATCTCTTGTTTTTTCCCCACCTCATTTAGTCTAAAAACAGGTCAGAATTTAAAGGACTAAAGGTACAGTTTATCATTGTGATTGCCAGAAGAGGATGAGCATCAGATATGTGCAGATACAGACCGAAATTAGGTCTTTAAAAAAGAGCCTGTAAAATTGCATTGGAGGATTTTCTGATGAATCAAATGTATACATTATATGTTAACACCAGAGGACAAGGATGCATATTATATTCAAGTATTCTAGGCTCCCTGAAACTGAATTCTATGCGCAAATGGCTCTTCTTAAATGTACTCGAATGCATCTCTTGGCCTCTTGTGTGGGAACGAAAATATTGGAGAAGTGTGGCAAGTTATTGCCTCAGCGCAGTGGGGAAAGTGCACGATTCACACAGATGAACAGCTGTGTGAATGGTGTGGCAATAAGCTCATGTTGCATTGATGGAATTTGGGTTTTGTTTGTACGGGGATCTGCTCTGCAAGACCTGCAGTGTGTGTGTGTATGTGTGGGCGTGCATGCGTGTGTCTTGCAGCCAGCTGATAGCATAGCAACGTGTCATCGTCCATGTGGATGATATGAGCTGGCAGTACTTTCACCCGTGACCATGACATAGTGTCGAAGTACAGAGTACAGCCACCAGCACTCATCTGGAACGGCCTTCACTGGAAACCCATTACGTCATTCTCTCAGATGGTGCTTTTGAGTGCTGTAAATGCTAATATAAAATTTCATGAGCATAGGTTCTAGTAGATGGTTGGAGCTTAACAGCCTTCTGTCTTACATGTACTCAGGTAGCGTTTTACTTCAGTTGCTAAAAAGCTGGTTTTAGGAGGGAAACAAAGAAAAGGTGATCCAGTCGCCATGGAAGCTGCACATATCTGACTTGGCTGCTAATTGGATTTAACACCTCTCCTCCTCATGCCGCCCACATTTTTTTCCCAGCAACATAGTTAAGGAGCATCTGTTTCCATCTATCTTCACTGCTGCTCCTCCCTCGCTCTTCCTCTTTTTCTCTTTTTATGCAGATATCTGTTGTTCAACCAGGATCCATCAGGGCCATAAATCTAGGCCACAGGTAGACACACTGAGCTTGAAATCGCAGGTGTTAGTGTCCCATTTCCTGTGGCCTTTTAGTGTAATCGTGTGCAGGTCTAGCATTACAGCCCTGTTTTTATCCAGTCCACAGGAGCCGGACAGGGCATTTAGAGCTTCGCTGCTTTGTGTGACATAAAATGCCAGGACGACCACGCGTATTTGAAATGACGTGAGGCTAAACCGTGTGAGTCCTACAGTTTGCATACAACCAGCACATTGTCTGTAAGCAGCAGCAATGTGAAGACGTTTTCCTCATGTACATGCATTAAATATTGAATTGTACCCATTTATTGATTCAAGAGTACAAGTTGGCAGTTACTCGACTTCAAACCTGTGTCAGAAGTGAAGTCTGGCCGCATGTCTTGGTGTTGAGAGCGCAGCGGGTCAGCAGGTCTCCATAGCTCCGAGTCGAGCTGCGGTTTGACGCTGAAAGACTTCTTTTCGGCCCATTAAACTGTCCAAGGGCTCTCGGAGACGGACGTTAAATAATTCATAAGGCCTTTGTGCAAGCACGCACAGTCAGACATGCAAACACACTGGACCAGCGGCACACAAGGTGATGATGCTGGTGCAAGGGGGGTAATTTCTGAGGGAGAACCTATAGAGAGCGAGAGGGAGACATCCCTGCCATCTTCATTCACCGCTGAAGTTATTGTAGACCTTCATCAACCGTCTAAAGCAGTGCAAAGATCCATTTTTCATCAGGCCGCGACAGCTGAATAAACATGCCGAATCTATTGTTGGAAATTAAATGATGGAGATAAAATATTGTGTCAACTCTGCCTTAAACACAGATAGATTGTGCCGCAAATCAGAGGCGTCAGGCGGGCCGTTATCGCAGTCTATCTTTAGCCTTTAGTTGACAGCACATTATCCGCTGATTCTGTTAAAGTCGAGATGGAGCTGCTTTTAAATCGCGCTCGGCTTGCCCCAAGACCACCCAGAACATTCACAGCCTGACTCGGGGAAATGAAGAAGACCTAGCACCTCCACACACACACACACACACACACACACACACACACACACACACAAGTCAACGTATTGGAGCCTTACCGACTAGAACCGAAGCACACATAGGGTGACTGTATGAAGTGACATGCCACAGAGTTGAGCGATGGCCTGCTGCTGCTTTCAGAGTCACATTTAAGCGAGGATTTAGATCATTTTCCAGCATAAACTAGGCCAACAAAGAGCCCGAGTGCAGCCTACCCTAGCCAGCTCCTCCTCCTCGCACACCTCATGCACTCACATCGGCGGCATTAAAAATGCAGGTGGATGGAAGGCCCTGTTTACACCGCAAGACCAGCGTGTCCCAAATCACATTTTTTCCCCTCCAGCGTGTCCCAGAGTGTTTCATAGCGTGTGTCCCAGATTTATGCCAAAGAAACATCAATTTGATATTTTTAGATGGGATTCAGGCTACTTTCATATGTGGCCGTAGATTGCATACGGGTCTGATCTCTTGAAAGACCACCGTGGTGCGGACAGTTATGCAGATTGGAATTCAATGCAGTTTTCACCGGTTACTGGCCAAGTACAGGTCAGAAAAAAATCGGCTCTGCAAAGAACAATCAGAATTGAGCCCTATGGCCTGCAGCGCAAATGCGGTCCAACACGACGGCAGAAAGATCCTTGTGAAGTCGAAGATTCAATTGGACTTGAAAGTCACCACGGCAGGTCATTTTCCACTGTTTGATCAGGCCCAGGTGGAGCACCCGGCTATCAAAACCTTGACATAGATCTGCTCGCCACATCACCCGGGTCCCTGATGTAATTTTTGCTCATCTTTATCCTCCTATTCTCTCTTTTCCTTCTTTTTAATTAGCCACTTCCTCATACCCCCCCCCCCCAAGTGACTCCACTTCAAAGCTATCTTTGTTTCCCTTCATCTCCCTGTGACAAATGGCACGTTAGCTGTCCTCCCGTGCCTTTGTCCGCTCGTCCCTCCCCTCCACTCTCCCTGCCTGTCCCCCCCATCCCTCCGCGCGTCCCGCTGTGACCGTGGTGTGACTGATGCAGAACATATGGAGCCTCTCTGTCAGCTGACTGTTCCGCCCGGCGTGATGCGGGGAAGGTAGAACGTGTCATGTCATGTGATTGGGCCCTCATCAAAGGGATAATTGGCACCCCACGTCCGTCAGAGAGCACTGACATCCAGAGAATGGGATTAGATGTGCGAGGCCTTTCCCTGACGCGTACGAACTGTGGACATGTCGGCCGTGGACTGGCTTGTTACAGGACAGACACAGATTTGTGTATGCTGGTCATTTTAACGTCAAGTATTCACCACTTGGATTATTTAGAAGGAAAAAACAGGCTTTTTCACTCTTTAGGCACTGTATGATCAAGGAATTTGGTGTTTTTCAAAAGCTGATTTCTAAAACAGAGGTGAAAATGTGGACTCTGGGAGGCAGTTCCAGTCAAGCATCTTGCTCAACTTGCTAGAGCAGTCTTCACTGCTACACTATGACCTCTGTGATGGCATAGTGTGAATGTTTTTTTTCCCTCCTTCGTAAGTCACTTTGGATCAAAGTGAATGCCAAATGACTATTGAGGCTCTGTTTAAATCGGCTTAACTCAAATCACGTGATAGTGGTATCAAAATCAATGCTCTACTGTATATCTATCTGTTTTTGGATTTGTGTGCCACTTTTCCCCTTTATTACTTTTCTGCACCACAAAACAACTATGAAAGTCGATTTTATCTTCATTCTTCATTTCTAGGTACCAACAGTGGCGACTTCAACCACTTCCCAGATGATCCCGAGTTTGCAGATATCATCCAAAGGGCAGAGCAGGCCATCGAGAATGGCGTCTTTCCAGAGAGGATCTCCCAGGGTTCCAGCGGGAGCTACTTTGTTAAGGACCCAAAAGGGGTGAGCCTGAAGGAGGACTTGCACTTTTCATTGAAATGCATCTTAGTTGATCCAATCACACTCTAAGAAGTTGTCATAGACAGTATCTGACAAAGTTTTCAAGTCCCTCCTAATCTCATATCACATTTCAAGGGGGCTTTGGGACATTCTTTATTGGCTAAATGAAATTGGTGATTGTTAGTCATTATTTCTGTTGTTTGAGAAGACTCTTGTCTTTGAAACTGAACCTAAATGATGAGATCTGTTTTAACAGTTTAATGTGTTCAGACAGCCTTTAAATGTTGGCAGTAAAGAGACAGTAGTTAACGGCCTTTTAACCAAAGCTGCAACAAGCTGACCACTGTATTTAACCAGGGAAGGAACAAACGATTGTGTTGCGTTTCATGCAGAATTTCTAAGACGGTGCAAATGATTTGGGATTTTCTCGAAATGGATTTTCCCAGTTGTGACCTGAAGTCACCTTGCAACTCTCGGAGTCTGGAGCTACTACATTTACAAACTGCTGAAGCTGCTTATCCGGGCACACTCGGATATGTCAATTTGCATTGCTACGCTCCACATGGAAATCAGACAGTGTTTCAGGTACACTGTGGCTCTCCTTGGAAGACCAGTCCACTTTGCATACACACTGCCAGTTCCACGTAGCTCTGAGTTATGCAATCTCAATACCTCCTGGGTGAATTTACACCTGTGTCCGGAGCTGCCTGCTTGAAATTGGATTGCCCGGGACCATTTTTCACGCCAGGTGTAAACAGCAAGGGGGGACGCCATAGTAGACCTAGGTGTTTGTCAACGGAGTGGAGGAATCTATCAACGCTGGCTGAATTATGCAGCGCCAGTAGTCAACATGCATGATTAGCTTCACATACCAACTCCAGTATATGCCACAGAGACATGAATAGATCAGCACTCATGTTTTCCCTTTAATGTATACCATTAAATTCCACAGAACTACTTCCATTTCCCTATAATGTGAAAGCATTTTTAATAGGAAAAAACCCTCTTTATCCTCCTGTCTCTCCTACAGAAAATCATTGGTGTTTTCAAACCAAAGTCAGAGGAACCGTACGGTCATCTGAACCCCAAGTGGACCAAATATTTTCACAAGGTACGTGTCCCCACATGTTTTGCCTGTGAACAGTCTGAGAAAACGGAAGCAAACAAACCCGTCGCAAAGAACGCGTTCTCAAGGTTTGCCATTTGCCCTCCCCCCAGCTGTGCTGTCCGTGCTGTTTCGGCCGAGGCTGCCTGTTGCCCAACCAGGGCTACCTCTCCGAGGCGGCTGCGTCCCTGGTCGACACCAAGCTCGGCCTGGGAGTCGTGCCGAGGACAAAGGTGGGGGCTCCGAGGCACACGCGTACTCTCCAATTAGCGTCGTTCACATTCTTCCAAGCACGGGGCACAAGTTGACCGCTGTTCACGGCGTGTCCCTGTTATCAGGTGGTGTATCTGGCCAGTGAGACGTTCCACTACAACGCCATCGACCGAGCCAAATCCAGGGGGAAGAAGTACGCCTTAGAGAAAGTCCCCAAGGTTGGACGGCGCTTCCACAGAGTGGGCCTGCCGCCCAAGGTAACAGACAGTGGGACCCCGTCTGTCTTATGACGCCAGCACATAGCTCGAGTGGCTCTAGTGGCCTTTCATTTTCATGGCGACCACACATAGACTTCATGTTCATCGGCTGCCTCGTCCGACACTCAGTTATGTTTGAGTCAGAATCAGATATTGACGAGGAGCCAGGAGTGTGATCGAAACATCATTGTAACCGCAGCAGTGGTGTTCTTTCATGCACTTGTGCAAGTGAACCGTTGCTGCTCTTCGTATATCCAAAAGTTATGCATGAATGATGTTTTTCATCCTGCTGCACGTCATCGGCCATGAATAGACTGCCGTTATTCAACAATGTCAAGGTAAAAAAAAGGTTCTTCATTCTAGGTTTCCTTTAGAAAGTGTCCTCCAAAACCTTCTTTTTTTGGAAAGTTATATATGTGGTTTGCCGTCTCATCATTACATCATTAAAACAGTGAGTGGGCTCAGAATAGCTGCTGATGCAGCCCTGGCAGAGGACAGACAAAGGAATCGTGCTACACTAGCCTGTCTTTGTGTTTCCAGAAAGGACACATTTAGCTAAAGAAATGGGTCAGCGAAGGAATAAATGAAATCGGCTTTCGATTTTGTTCCCCTTTTAAGGATTTGGCCCAAACGGGGATTTTGTGTATTCTCCACTGCGTTACGGTGTTGCCGAGCTGGTGTCGTGTACCGGTTTTAGCATTCAGTGAGAAATGCGGAACATGTTGTGCCGCTTCCTGCTCGGCCATGTGCAGCCTTGTAGATGCTGTGAAAAGATGCCTCAGACAACTGCGCTCGGGAAGTTGGTGGTAAGAGGAAGCTGGCCTCGAATTACAGCCGCCGCGTGCTGCTGACGCTTCCAGCAGCTGGCACATCACGGCGAGGCGGCCCCGCGGTGTTTTCAGCCCTGATTTCTGTTTGATCCGTCTCCTCGCAGGTTGGCTCCTTTCAGCTGTTTGTGGAGGGCTACCGCGAGGCCGACTACTGGCTGCGGCGCTTCGAGGCCGAGCCGCTGCCAGAGAACATCAGGAAGCAGCTGCAGTCCCAGTTTGAGCGTCTAGTGGTGTTGGATTATGTGATCAGGAACACAGGTGAGAGCGAGGGAGTGTCCGTGTGGCCTGTGTTGACAGAACTTAAAGGGCAGCATTGTGTAACATTGTGTAAGTTTGTGTCCTGTCCCCGGTGCAAGTCTGTCTCTGCATGCAGTTTTCGCTTCCTCTCTCATTCTGCTCTCTGACCCCACCTCCGACACTCCCTCATGCATATTTCCCGCGTCTTCCTCCTCAGATCGAGGCAACGACAACTGGTTGATCAAGTATGAGAAGCCAGGAGAAGGAGATGGACAGAAGGTGAGGTTAAAGCAAGCAGCGAGCACCGAAAGAATGCGCCCATGAAGCGCAGGTTCACTCTGCCCCAGGCAGTCGGAGCTGCTGGAATGTTTTCCCTGTGTTCTCATCAGCCGGTCATCCCTGATATTAAACACACAGTCACGCATGGACAAAGGCACACACTGGTTTATTTACCATGCCACACGGGGAAGCCCCAGTACGCTCCGCTTGACAATAGCTCAGATAATGGAGGCCTAGAACACGCCAGTGTCCCCTGTGACTGCTGCCTCCCAACGGGCAGGACACGCCTCATCCATCATTATTCACCACGCGTCTCCGTCATGGTGGCCAATGTGCAAAGGTTCCCGTCTCCCTGTCCTATCAATCAGAGCTCCGGGCTCGGATCAATAACTGCTCGTTGGACGCTGACGACGTCTCTGGTTGTCCCTTCTGTTCCTTGCTGTAGGATGGCGAGTGGCCGGAGAGCAGTTCCGACTCCTGCATCAAGATCGCAGCCATCGACAACGGCCTGGCCTTCCCCTTCAAGCACCCGGACGAGTGGAGAGCCTGTACGTCACCCCCCCCCCACTGCGGCCCCATGTCTGCGTGCAGTGTAGCAGATGTTTTAAGTCAGCTGCTTCTCACCTGGTGTGCCTGGTTAGGTGTAGTCTGAAAGGTTAGGGCGAAAGATGATGGAAATGGCTGTCATGCATGCTCTCTAAATGTAAAACCAGACAGTTGACCATCGCAGGGAACCAATTTTCTTCTCCTCATTGAAATGAAGCCACTGTTAAAAAATGGTGTTAGTACGGAGCAGTTGTTTGCACTAGGCTCGCCAGCAGCCGGGTGTGTAGTTTAATGCTTGGATCCACAGCAAGCCACACATTTTCCTCGCACACCTTGTTTGCTTGATGCTAATATCAGTGTGAACGGAACATAAAACGTTGGATCCAGACGTACTTGGTGTTGAGCCAAGAAGCAAATTTACTGTGGGGTTCATTGAAACCAGTTTTCTTTGTTTTAAGGTTTGAACTGACTTTGAAGACTTTCTCACACAAGAATTTAAGTACAGATGACGACATAGAAAGAGGACAGTGGCGACAGATTGTGGCCAGAGTGATCAGTGTATTTTGGAATGATAATCACGTCAAGGCAATCACCATGGTCCTTGATCAATGAGTTATGTTGATCTACTCACAAGCCCCAGCAGGGAGCAGGCGATGGAATGAACCCACAGTACCTGTGGATCTTTATCAGTCTCATTCATAGGTCTGGATGAGGCAAACCGGCATAACGTTTTTTAATGAAGATGGCCTGATTTTTTTTTTTTTCCTTTTACTTCCCTTCCTCCTCCAGACCCTTTCCACTGGGCCTGGCTCCCACAAGCAAAGGTGGCCTTCTCCCAGGAGACCAGAGACCTGGTGCTGTCCCGTCTGTCCGACATGAACTTTGTGCAGGATCTCTGTGAGGACCTCTATGAGATGTTCAAGGTGACAGTCCCAGATAACTGCCCAGATAACATCTCATTTCCCCTTTCTTTCTCTATCAAAGACGATTACAATTAATCTTCTTAAATGAAAGAAGATTAAATGGAATCCTCTTCAATGGACTTCTATGTAGAAGTGATGAGTTACCTGCTAACAGGAGTCTTTTTTTCTTCGTCTTCAGACTGATAAAGGCTTCGATAAGACCATGTTCGAGAGACAAATGTCTGTCATGAGGGGGCAGGTGAGTAGTTCTCGATCCCACGTTGCTGCGTTCCTTTTCTCTTTCCCCTTTTGTTTTGTCCTTTTGTGTCGTCCTCGCGCCCTCGTCTTTTGTCTGACCCACTTTCAGCCACTTTCATTGTTTGCTGCGTAACCTCATCACCACGCAAACTTCACCTGCTCACCTTCCCGGGCTTTTCATTCTACTATCACCTCTTTGGATGAATACCCACTCCCTGTGTTGGAGCACAATTACACACTTGTACAATCACGCTGGAGAACAGCAGACACTCTTATAATTCACTTTTTTGAGTATTGTTTTATTAAGGCCTCCTGAGCTGAGACAGTTTTTCTGCATGAAACATTTGCATGCCTGATGTAGTTGTCCTTTTTGAACAGGCTGCCAGATGCATTCATTATTCTCATTGCTTCAGATTTCATAGGTGTATACGTTCGTAGACGCGAGCAGATCCAAAAACACCAAGTCCTCCTATATTTACAAATGTCAGATGCGGAAATTTAAGTTTTAGAAGAACGTCTCAATCTGAACAGTAGAATATCACACCCCCAACTCCAAAAATAGGATAAATAGTCCCTTCAGCTCCCTTTTGCTCAATTTTAAATGTAATAGGATCACAAAGGATTCCATATCTGATCCATCCATGAACCCCTTCTCTACAGGTGCTGAACCTCACCCAGGCCCTGAAGGACGGGAAGAGCCCCATCCAGCTGGTGCAGATGCCCCGGGTTGTTGTGGAGCGCAGCCGCTCGGGTGGCCAGGGACGCGTGGTCACGCTGGGCAACGCCTTTACGCAAACCTTCCACTGCAAGCGTCCTTTTTTCTCCTCCTGGTAGCAGGGAGGGTGGAGCGGGGAGGCAGAGCCGACGGCACCTCTGTAAAGTCAGGACGCGACTGAGGAGCCTGCTCATCTTTCCTTGGCGACAAAGAAAAAGGGACGTGGAGAGGAAGGAGAGGAGGATAGAGGGCAAGAGGGAAGACATTGCACCCGTACACATTCCTCATTTTGTGAATGATGTGCAGAGAAGAATGGGAGCTGGAGAGATAGGCACACACCACTGTCTCCCCCTGAGTCCTTGGAGCTGTTAAATGTTACCATGGTGACTCGATAATCGGCTTTTCCACAGAGGTGGGCTTTGTTTAGCGTTAAGCAGACAAGTTCTTTTTTTTTCCCCCCACCTTAAGTACCTAGTGAAGTACGTGCAAGGTCTCAGTGTGGCTAACAGCCAAAGAGCAAGCACTTCCGAAACACAGTGTCAGACTCCATTCACACCTGCCTGCTCCAGGTGATCTGTGTCCTGACCTGCGATGCATGTGTAAATGTCTCCTGATCTCAAGTCATCACTTCTTCCTGACCTCACCCTCGACTGTCATTGCTGATGACACCTTTTATCTGTTTTCACAAAGGCAGGGAGCATGTTACGCATCTGGATGCAGATCCTGGTCTGACACCAGGTGTAAATGGGCCCTAGTACATCTGTGGTTCGGCTGTGTTTGAGAATCTAAACTACACAGATCTCTCCAGAAAGGATTTTTTCCCCCCATTAACTGGGATGGTATTGTTCCTGGTCTGAGATTAAGTCTAAAAATATTTGCTTTGCCTTGTAGGATTAATTATTGAAATATAGATGTGCACTTGCACTGCTGCAGTGTTTGACTCGAGCTACACAACTGGGTCAAACTGCTCTTCGCCCGGTGTTTTTTGTTCTTTCTCGAACCTGTGTCTGTTGAACCAACACGAAGCCAGTGTCTTCAACTCTCACTACTGCCAAAACCTGTCTGTGGAAGGAAAGTCTTAAAGTGTCAAGAGAAGATTATTGGTGAAACTTGAATATGAAACCTGCAGGAGGAGGACTAGTAATAAAGACGTCGCTTGAATGTAATCTGTTTACGGTTTCTACGCAGATTCTTGCTCCTAAACATTTCAATACGAGTGAATGCTGTTAAAAAAAAAAGAGCGACTTTTCTCGTAAACAATGAATGTATTTGTTGTTTGACTTGTATTTAATTGCTGGCGAGCAGCTTTCTCTCGAACCTCGTGTCCCGCATCATATGAAGAGGAAAAACAAAACAGTGGCCGATATTTCACACTTGCTCGAGGCTGTTGTGTTTTCTTATGTATGCATCTTGAAGTTTTTATTCCAATCAATGATTGTACGAGAAAAGTTGTATATTTAAGAGAACAAAAAATAAAATTTGGGAAATTTGAATCTGTTTGGTCGGTATGTGTGCGTCAGCAGCAACTTCCCCTCTGTACATGTGCAAGCCTGAGAGCGTGTCAACATGGGCGTGCTCGGAGGTGAGGTGACATGGTTGTCAGTTTCCAGGACTACTAAACTAGCACATTAGTAGATGATTGACAGGCACGGTAATGCCTCCAGCCAAAGGGGGCTTTTAATAGATGCTGGATCTCTATGAAAACACTTCAAAAATGCTCAGAACAATCTACTACTGTATCTAACATGATATTATTATTACGTGTATATTGTTGTGTGCTATCAACATTTTAATGTGAGAATGCAGTGTCTAGGACTGGTCATTTAGTAAATACACTGCATATGTACTGTGGCATACTAGGGTGCTTTTCTGATTGTTGTAGGTAGTTGACTTATGTTCTGATATGTCTTCACCATGTTGACTTGGTGGATAGCATTGTAGCCCTATACCTATCAGGTCCTTGGTTTGACTCCCTGTCAGACAGAGGGCTGTTCCTATGTGAAGACTGCATATTCTCCCTCTGTGTGGAGATTTGAACCAAACTCTGAATCAAACATAGATAAACATAGCCCAACAAATCGCATATAGGAGCAAAGGGTTAGCAGCATCAACACGGCATTTAAAATGAATGTGAGCTGGAGACAGGTGCCAGCAGACCCCTGTGCCACCAGTTGGGTATGAAGCGGCTATGACAATGAATGAATGATCCATGTGGGTCTAAAATAAGGGCACAAAGCAGAGGTTTCATCCTCTAGTTGGCATGCCGAGAAAAACAGAAAGGTCCACTTAACAGCTGATGCTGCAGGTCAGACTGATCCCACTTTTAATGGAGATGTCGATGAGCAGTAGTCAGGTGGCTGCAAACATGGGTCTAATTTACCTCCATAACACATCCCTTCATCCACATGCATCTGGAAGGTTTCACAGTACACACACACACACACACACACACTGTTCCCTGTGTGCTCCTGCCATGACACAGAGGGCAAGTGTTTGTTTGGGGTGATGTCACTATTCACACACTGATCCGCTCATGCAAAGGTGACAGTGACTGGAGAGGAGGAAGAATATGAAAGCAGGCAGTGCAGTGTGGGCAGTATGGGTCAGGGACGCTAAGGTCAACACTGCCACCATGTGGGAAATATTGTATGTGCTGAATATAAAGCTAAACTCCTGATGTCTAGCAGCCTGAAGAAGAGAATGTATTTCAGTTTACATCAGCATATTATACAGGTTTAATTTATTACATTATGAATGCATTCAAGATAGAACAGGTTGATATATCAATGAAACTAGTTTACATGTGTTTATGTCAAAATTCTGATCACAACTGGTTTGCAGCAAATCTGGATCCATTTAACTGAATTCAGTTGAGGGTGTATTTTTGGGAGTTGGATACACATTTGGAACACGGTAAGCACTGTGTTTCTGGAAGTTGGATCCATATTTTTGGTAAGTGTGATTCAAAAAGAGTCATCACGCTCAACTTGAAGGTTCAAGAAGTCTGTCTTTATTTCAGGCTGTGCACAGAATCTTACAAAACCAAACTTGAGGGGAAAGAGCTCCCAGAAGAGACAGACCCTTCAGTATCACAGTTAATCTGCCTCTTAAAGGAGGAGGTTGAGCTTGTCGGCTGTTGCTCTTATCAAACATTGTAAAATACTGGTTTCTATTTTTTTCTTTAATGCAATATTTTGTTTACAGTTCTTTCTGCCTCTCTCTTTCCGATCAGACTTTTGCGCTCACTCTGAGTTTTGCGGCACTGTGACAGCCCTGTTGCGTCAGTGCATTCTCACTTTTTTTGTTACAGTTTTCTTACAGTTTTGGCACAAATTTCTCGGGTGGGCGGGCTTTTTCAGCAGAGCGTCGCCATTGGCTAATCCGTTTTGACTGACACGTCTCCGTAGGCTCAATGTCCCGGATATTGTATGTCGGTAGCTGGCGCACTTGAGATTCTGCATGGATTTGGCTTCGCGACAGATATTAAGAAAAACAAGAGAAAGATAAAGGAAAAACAAGAAAACGGATGCATTGTAAGTAGTTGTAAGCAGATATTATCTGTGAGTGACATTTTGTTGTGTTATGTCCCGTCAAGTTGTGTTATAACCATACACATGACTGCTGAACCCTTGTACGTCAATGGCGTCTTTAAATCACTCTCAAAAGCACCGGCTTCCCTGCACAATTTATCTTGCGGAGGACGGGCAGTGCTCAGCTTCCCAACCAGCAGATGCATTGCAAAAATGTAGGTAGGCGGAGAAAATATGTTGATCCGTTGTCATCCCAGTACACCACAGTGCAAAAACCGCTCCAATATCCTCAAGATGGCGGCCACGACAACCCGTTAACGTCACTGAAACCCATCTGTTCTCCCCATTCTCCATGGTTACATGGGCGGACCCATCTTGTTTATTTTGTGTTAGAACCATAGAGATAGGTGGACAAATGGACACGGTATTGCCTGGCAGCACCGGAAAACGGCCGGCGCCGCCGCCATCTTGCGTAGCTGACCCAACGTAAATGACTGGAGAGCAAGCCCACCTCCGCCAAAAATGGCCTTATACTGTGAAAATATCCAATTGACACGTTAAACAAGGCCAATATTTGAAATGCCTGGCTAAATATCAACGTAAATCATATGAATTGATACCAAAACTGCAACACTAACAATGGATAAATTGCATTTCAACAGATTGTTTGATGGGTTACCATGGAAATTAATGGACGACGTTGCTTCAGGTAGTTTACAGGGTTTGCAGAAAATCTATAAAGACTTTAAATCATTGTAAAGTTAAGTGTCCATTAAAATTCATGTAATTTTCAAAATGTAATGGAATTCATAAACATTATTTTACTGTTTTGACACCTCCAATTCTCAAACTGATGTCTATTCTGGTCCAGGCACTGCTGACAATGCCAATCACACACATTTCTCTTATTTTTTTTGCATTCATTCACTTTAATTCAGAAGTAGACTTGTTGATTTGACAACAGGCTCCTAAAAAGCCCATGTGTGTTCCCTTCATTTTGTGGTTTACGGTGGCTTTTAAAAATAAAAACAACTCATTATCTGGTTTCCCTTTCAGAGCAACCAACAGCGTCTGTGGCTGGGGACGTGGAGTCATGTTGTGATGCTTGTGGGGCATCTTTCTTCCTGAGAGCAGGTCTAATGGACAAAAATGTGAATCTCTGATCTTTGTAAGTGGCCGAATATATTGCCAGATATTTATACGTATTTAACTGAAAAACCAAGCATGTACACCAGAGACAAATTATGAGCCGATACGTACAAATACGTTGTCTGTGTTGTCTCATATATAAAACATCAGATACCATCACATAGATTCTGAATTCTGTGTGAGGCCGGATAACTTGCATATTATTTGGTGTTGTGAGCCCTAACTAAATCAGTGCAGATGTGATATATATATAAATATATGTGATATATATATATATATATATATACATACATATAGATATATATAGTTGTTGTGCAAAGATAAATTATGATTCTTTCACTCAGTGGTGGAGTCCAGTGCAGCATGGAGAAGGTGTAGCAGTCAGCAGCTGCTGCAGGGTTCAGGCTGGCAAGATGGAGGAGGCAGTGGCTTCTGAAGACAGCAGTGACACTGAGGGCTGCTTATCTGACTGCAGTGAGATGTCACACACCCAGGTCACTGCTCGTCAACCGAGAAACTTCTGTCCAGAAAAAAATGATTAAAGCTTTCGCACAGCGGACAACGGGAATGAAAGGCTTAGATAATGCACTGCACTTTCCGGATAAGTTAGCTTTTTGTAATTCAGCCAGACACGTCATTAAAAATGAAATAACATCAGAACTCATTAACCAAGAGATTTTTAGACGAAAAAAACATTTAATCAAAGTGAAAAAACAACTTTGTTTTTAATGATGTTGAAGCTTCTGTTTTTTTATCCTTTTGTTCTTAATCTTTACACGTCCCTATTTATGTCATCTTTTTAACTAGGATCTTTAAATGTTAACGGTGCTAGAGAGACGAGGAAGAGGGCAACACCTCGCTCAGTGGAGGAGTAGGCTTCCTCTTCTTCAGAACATTCACTATTTCCTTACTAGAGGCTGAGCACGTGGTCCAGGGGAGGTGTCTCCTAGCCAAGCCACAGTTTCAGCAGCACGTCCTGGCACAGTATTCATCAACAGCTACATTCCAACCAATAGTGCAGAGAGAAAGAGCTTTTTAGGAAAACATAAATCAAGGTTGGATTGCTGTGGCTCAGAGGAGTTTTTTTTGGGGTGGGGATTTTAATTGAATGTAGTACGAGTTTCTAGACAGTAACCATGCTGAGCTTCATCCTGCCTCCCAGCATGCGCTGAAGCAGCTAGTCGGCTCACACGGTCTGGTATGGTCTGATAGACTATTATATCTGGTCAAAAGCCCTGGCTAACAGGCCGAGCGAATATCGTAATTGATGAGAATCTCATAGTTTGCTCCATAGCCACAGCCAAAGTTTGGGAACCCTGTACTAATCAACTCAACTCAACTATATTTTGAGTGCCAGTTCATAACAGACGTTACCTGAAGGGCACCTCACAAAATGAGCAACAATATGTACAGAGAAGAAAGAGAGACAGAGGAGGGGATCCTCAGCCAGGACAGACAGACGTGGAATGATGGTTAAAAATGTAGATAATAGTTCACATGTCAAATGAGTCCATAGTAAAAACGGTGCATGCAGCAGGAAAGAACTAAATTCATTGATCAATCAAAAACTATTACTAGAATAGTTTTCCTTTTGGTTTTAGAAGAGAAAGAGAAATATTACACACATTACACACAACAAGGCATGGTGTACTTGGAAGTCCAGCACAGTCCAATTCAGAGGGGAGAGTTGTATGATCCACTTTGTAGATCATCTGTTCTTCTTCTTCTTCAGGAGTAGTAGAAGAAACACTGCAGCATTCACATCCACAACATTTTTGCTTGATGTTTCCATTTCCCTGAAGATGTTCTCCATCTTCCCTGTCTTGTCACCACATTTAAAATAGGAAACAACTCTGGAACATTTATTAGCCATGTTTTTGTCTCCCATGTCCACACCTGTAAGCTCTTTGAAATGAGTCTTCATGCCAGTTGTCTCAAACAGATACAGCCATTCCTTTGTCAAGTCAGAGGTCTCAGTCCCACTGATAATGTCTTTCCTTTGAGTGAACAAAGTGACTTGCATCTTATTCTCAGTGGTTTTGGTGTCACAGCATCTTTCTCGCCACATTTTCTTGATCTGTTCTTGTGCACGTTTCTGAGATTCAGGGGTTTCATCAGGTGGCAGCTGCTTTGGTTGCCTGTTCACACACCTGTAAGTGTCTACTCTTCTTTTCCGGAGTTGGGGTATCCTCTCCTTCACAGCTGCTAATAATTTGTCTCTTTAAGGAAAGTGAAGTGTTCCCTATCTTCAGGATATCCAATCTGCTGACCATTAGTTTGCTGACTAAGTCATAACCACTGCCAACAACTTCACCTTCAATGACATCAGTAAATGACACAGGGTATACGTTTGTCATCTTCCTTGCCTTCTCACTGATGTGTTTCCTCCCAGGTGTTGGGCACTGGGTTAAGATTTCACTGACAATGAGCCATATGATTTGATATCTCTCACTTGTTGCCCGCTTTCCTGTTTCCAGCTTTTTAATGATCTCAGATGGAATTTTCTGCCGAGGAATTTGGAATTTAAAATGCCAGCTGTTGTCAGACAGTCGACGAATCGTGGTATCCATACTTGCTGACCGCGGTGAACCCACGGTTTCTGAGCTGTAACCACTTGAAGAGAACACAGAGCAGTAGCTGTTATAAAAAAAATAGGTGGGTGGGTAAAAATAGGTTTTCATGGAGCCTTTTTCCTCTTTCAAGACGTTGGTTCTGGCCGAAACTATATCGAAATGACTTGGGAAAACTTGGGTTTAAGAAAATGTCATTCCACCTCTCTGGGCTTGTTTATTGTGATTGAGCTGATTGTAATCGGATTATTTGGCTCCTTGAAACCCACTTACTGATGCAAAATTTAAAGTCATACAATTTTCCACATTGTAGTGGAAAGTTAGTAGTCCTGAGTTGGTAGTCCTGATACTGATTGCAGGATTGGAAATGGGAGGAAAAGAAAACGACGCAGAGCTACGGTGGAAATATTACATACGTGGCCACATGGGTGTCACAACCTTTGGTCTAGGATCTGTGTTGTGTTATTGTGAATGTGTGTGTTAGTGTGCTGATCTGCAATCAGAGTGTGTGTGTGTGTGTGTGTCCGTAGGTGTGTTCTTTGTCTTGCAGGATCACGTGACTGGGAAACTGCAAGGTGATTGGTGGATGGCAGAGGTTTAAACCGCCCAGCGCCGGCCTTCATTCCCTTTCTCCCTTCCTCATCCCCAACAATGGCTGATGTGTGTGTTTGGCTCTAATTTAGACTTGAAGTTTGGCTTGAAGTTTGAATTAACTGTGCAAAGGAGTGTGAAGCCCTTTATTTGTGTTTAAATTTTTTTCTCCTGTTTCTTGGTTAGGATTTAGAGTGGTATCCTGTCTTTAGTTTCGTTCTTTTGTTGTAGAAAGTTTAGGGCTCTTTAGTTTGGTTTTGTTTGTTATTTTGGGCATTTATGTTCTTACTCCTAAATAATAAAAGCCATTCTAAGAAAAGTGAATGTTACACTGTGCCACCATCTTATATGCTTTTTTCATATGTTGGAGGTTGGAGCTTTCAATGACCCTGAGAACATTTACGAATCATCCAGTTTACGGGCCAGAACCAAGATATAAGATACAAGACTACAGTAGTCACACGGGTCAGACTACAGATGACACCTTTGGTTTAGGACAGGCAAGCTTGCAAGATCTCAAAAGGGTAGCAAAGAAAATACACACCAGACCGACTATACATGGGAACTACATGAACAGCATATTCATGTTTGGGGGACTACTGCTACTCCTGAACACAAAAGTCATCTTTTTCTGTACATTGTAATAAAATATCCTGTGTTCATCCGTGATTAGTTGTATGTTTCTGATTGCTACCAAATCAGAAATGAGAAAAGAGAGACCCAACTGATGATACTAATGTTTAAACACACTGTCAATCCACTGCTGGTCATTGCACCATACAGACAGTAAGTTACAGGTAGATTCTGTTATTTTCCAGCCCATCTAACCCAGAAGAGTGATTCTGTGCAACAGATGCATATACTCACTAAAAAGGGGCACCTCGTCAGACTGTGTTACTGGACTTCAACTTGCACTAGCCCTACTGAACTGTTGGTTGCTCTGGTGTTTGGAGGACTGTCCAAGCCAAGGCATCCTCTTGACCTTAACAAAGGACAGATTGTTGTAATATTTAACCATACAGACATCACATAGCTCAATATGGGTTTATCAGTACGTAACAATTATATACTCAGCAGGAATTGGACTGCATTAATTTGAACAGGTGTACATAAGTAAATTTTGACTGCACATTTTTCTAATGTGAATGTTGTGAATTATGTACAAATTATAACACATGTTTTTTTGAGCAGTGACAGAAACTTCCTGACTTCAATTGGTTTCAGGACAGGACAGAAAGGAGGTCACTCTCCTGCAGGTAGCTGAGGTCCTCCAGGTCCTCAACTCCTAAACCTTGCAGATGCTCCTGCAAAGGCTTCGGGTCTCTCTGCTTAGGAAGACTTGATTTGATGAAAGACAGAAGCAGGCACCCTGCACCCATGACAAGGAGGACTAGAAGGGATGACAAATACTAATCTTCCAGCATTACTCAGATTTTAATCTCTCAAACTACACATATTTGAGCTGTAAAGTCAGTCTTCTGTAAAATGAATGGTATTTTGAAAGTACAGAAAACATTGTACTTTGAAAAATGCACTACTTTAAAACTTAATTTTTTTTTAACAGTATGATTTCATAGTGCCTGCTCTCTTGACTGCCCTGTAAGAGTGTATGTAAGAGGGTATGTTTGTATGTTTTGCTATATTATTTTCCATTCTATACAGAAAATGCACCAAACACTTCAAATTACATCAAAACAGCACAGCACCTTGGCTGTTCTTGATACTTATGATATGTGAAAGGTAATGTCATTATTAGTAGTAAACAGTGAGGTTCATGGCTGGCGAGGCACTAACGTCATCACCATGAGATTTTCCAACAAATGAACCCCATAGAGTAGCTTATTTGCCATTTGATTGACAGCATTTAGTGGATTGTTTAAAATCTCATATCAGCATTATTTATACATACAAACCGTATCACTGTCTTACCTTTACTTATAATCGACGATAGAAGTAAAAAACGGATGGCTACGTTTGAAATTACTCGTCACTATTACTTACTCTGCAGCCGAGTCGGGTAGTCGCAAGTGGAACCCCTGGGCTCACTAGCGCCCCCTACCCTGGTGCGGGAGAACTGCCTGCCTCACCCAATGCCCCTTCACTGCCTTTATAAGATCGCTGAGCACACGAATTCGGCTCCACACAAACTACATTACAAACATCAGCCAAACTATGGAAAGCCAGGAGGGCATATATTAAAAGTGTTTGAAACATTTGATTGGCAACATACAGAAAGAGACAGTGACAGCTGCCATTGCATGGCAGCGCTGCTTCACCCTGCGTCTCTTCCCAGCGTTGTAACGGTAATGTGAAAATTCAGCGATTTTTAACAAAAAAAATATTGATCAAGTTAAATGGGAAATTTGTTCATAGTTCAAACCATTTGATAAATATAACCATTTCATTTTTTTTTTTATATCTTTTATTTTTTCTATGATGGCAGGTAAGGCTATGCCTCTCCTGACCGCACGTCACTGGTAGTAAGTTACAAAACATATAATACATCTATCTACCAATCATCCATCCTGTGATATCCAAAGCTGTGATATTATCTTATGATGTGATTTGTGGCCACAAGATAGCGCTCATTCTCACTCCCCCATCATGAGCGGCTCCTGGTTCCAGTTACTCTCGGGACCACTGAACCGTCAAGACCACACAGTTAACATGCGCGGCTCCGGGTCCCAGGACGCGTCCTTCATCAGTCTGCACACGGGCTGTTAGTAGACAGACACCTCATACGATGATATAAGGACTACCTCATTTGTATTGGCGATATCAACATCACCATGCAGCTGCTCCTGCTCACAGCCTCTCTGCTCTACACGCACCACCTGGGCGCAGCGGCGGTGCGCCCCGACACCTGCCAGCTGTGCGCACCGCTGGACGGACGCCCCTGCGGCCGAGCCGGAGACCCGTCCTGCGACGACGGCTTCGAGTGCAAGCCGCGGCGGCGGGGCCCGGGGGGGGTCTGCCGGTGCAAGACCCAGCAACAAGTGTGCGGGAGCGACGGCAAGACGTACGGGAATGTGTGTAAGTTGAGGGCGGCCAGTAGGAGAGAGGAGAAGAGGGGCAGAGCTGCCGTGCGTCAGGCGCACACAGGACCGTGCTCTGCTCCGGGTGCAGGTTAGGCGCTGTGTTTGTGTGTCTGTCTGTCTGTCTGTCTGTGGCTGCCTGTGTGTGTGCCCGCGTGCGCTTGTCCTTAAAATACATTAAAAAACTTCCCTAAACGAACTAAATGGATACCATATATTTGGTTCAGAAACAGCTTTGATAGTTATTCTACTATTCACAATTATGAGTTTTAAGAAATACTGTGGTAATACGTGTCTCATGCAGACACCAAACAGCAACAGTTAGCTGACTTGTCACACTTTATCAGTCAAAAAAGTAAGCAGCAGCGGCCTTGATTATTCGGCCATTTTCGAGGAAATATAAATCTTGTTTTCAAGAGTTGTTGCTTTTCTCCTTCTTTATATGTTCTCACCTTAAAATTTGCAGAGTTTATGTTGAATATGAATTTCATTTTGGACTCGGTTCAATGCTTGACTATAAATCGCCACAAAGTTTGAATGAATGGTGTGTGTGATGTGTCGGAAAATATCCAGAGTAAGTCTGTGCATGTGTGCGTATGCTTATGTTAATGCAGGATGTTCTTCATGTCAGTGCAGGTCTTCCCCTGGTAGCTCCCAGCAGCCCACGTTACAAGTTCAACTTCATCGCAGACGTGGTTGAGAAAATAGCCCCCGCTGTAGTCCACATTGAACTATTTGTAAGGTATGTGTGTGTTTGTGTTAGTGTATGAGTGTATTTTTGCACTGCGCAAATATAAGTGCTAAATGTAATAAATGTCTAAAAGTGGCCCAAAAGTGAATTAGTGGCCTTTTAGGTGAAGTCTTCCATGTATTCTCTGTCGTTGGTTGTTGTCAGTTGTTGTCAGTCGTAGTCATGCAGTCTAAAACAGGGAGTTTAGGCCTATTGGAGACAGCAAATTACCCCTATGCATAAGTCTGAGAGTAAAATGTGTGTGTGTCCTGTGATGGACAGGTAACCAGTCAAGGGTGCAATTTTCTTGCTTTCACCCCGTGTAAAAAAGACAGGTAACACAATAGATAAATATGAGGAAAGGTTCATATGAGTAACAGCAGTTGTGTTGGAGTCCTTTTGTCTGTCCACTTTGTGAAAATATTTCAGACTCGTCCTCCTGTTGCTCATCCTCTCTCCAGACACCCTCTGTTTGGCCGGCACCTGCGCCTCTCCAGCGGCTCGGGTTTCATTGTCACACCCTCAGGTGTGATTGTGACCAACGCTCACGTGGTCACCACGGGGACAGCGGTGACGGCCGGGAGGCCTCAGCTGCGTGTGCTGCTGCACGACGGCAGCTCGTTCGATGCCATGGTCCGAGATGTGGACAAGAAGGCTGACATTGCCACGATCAAGGTCAATCCTCAGGTCAGAACACACACACACACACACACACACACACACGTGCACAGACATACTGGATTATTCGAAGGAACTGGACAGGACAAACAAACAGAAACAAGCTTAACTGTAACTCCACAATTTTACCAGGAATACCAAAGAACTCTATACGTACTGTTGCTCCCCAACACATGCACGTGCATTGGCCCTGATATAAGCAACATCCCACATCCTGAAATGTGCGATGTGTGCCATGTTCTGCCAGTTTCCTGCTAGACACTCACCAGACCAGCAGGAACAGGCTCATAAACAGCAGCTCTGTGACTCACAGACACTGCACTGGTGTGTGTATTCTCACACCGGGGCCTCAAATGCCCGGACAGTTCTGTCAGCTTTGAAGCCTTTTCCCTCCTCTTACCTGATATGTCTGTTATGTGTGTGTGTGTGGGCAGAGGAAGCTTCCTGTGCTGCCTCTGGGCCGCTCTGCTGATCTGAGACCAGGGGAGTTTGTGGTCGCCATCGGCAGCCCGTTCGCCCTGCAGAACACCGTTACCACTGGCATCGTCAGCACCGCCCAGAGAGACGGGAAAGAGCTCGGCATCCACGACTCAGACATGGATTACATCCAGACCGATGCCATCATCAATGTACACAGACACACACAAACGTTCTCAGTCTCACACTGTTTTATTTTACTCCGCAATGTCATGAAAGGGTCTTTTGATAAGAGGAGTTGAAGGGATATTCAACATGTGCTCTGTAGTTGCATAGCCAATTCTCTTGAGAAGTCCAAAACATTTACAACCGGCACTATTCTTGTTTGCTACACATTAGGATTTTGTTGTACGTCAGTGGGCCAAAATCTTTGATCTTTGACTGCCTTTGCTTTATATTTCATGCTCTCTATGCAAAGTATGGGAACTCAGGAGGACCTCTGGTCAATTTGGTGAGTTGTGAGGACTTTTCTTGAGGTCTACAAACTGGTCCAGTGATGTGGTGGTCAGTAGAACTGTGAGATGTACATTTCTCATAGGACGGCGAGGTGATAGGTATCAACACTCTGAAGGTGACTGCAGGGATCTCCTTTGCAATTCCCTCTGACCGAATCAGACGCTTCCTTGACGAGTCGCAGGCCCGACACAACAAAGGTCAGAGGTCAAAGTCAGTGCAGAGTTTAGACTGATACATGTGCAAGGTTAGACTGTGTTTGGGCTTTGAGATGCTGTAATGCCTTGCAGAAAGTATTTGAAGTGGCTCATTCTCAGTTAACCTTCCCTTTGATTGTTGCTCGTGTGACAGAAAAGGCGAGACAACAGAGAAGGCGTGCTGAGGAGACACAGTCTGACACAGGTGAGAGTTACCACTGTGCACAGGTGTGTGAAGCCTGTGTCTGGGAGGCTATGTCAGTCTGCTCCATTCTGTACTTTCACGTCTTTTCCAGAGCTGCCCGGAATCAAGAAACGCTTCTTAGGCATCAGGATGCTCACTGTCAACAAGGCGTGAGTTGCACACAAGCCCAACTTTAAGTGTGTAGTGGCATGACTTTCCTTTTGCATTTGACAAGCCAGCCAATCAGTGTAAAGCTTGTGTGTAGCTGTCAGGTAAAAACTGATTTCAAAATGATTGTAAAATACCATTTCTGATGAATTCCATTTTCCATTGCTACTCCAGAATATAAACATAAGATTGAATTACACTGGGTCCCTTTTTGTTGAGGAATGCTGGACTAATATTCTTTGTGATAGGTAATAATATAGGTGTTAATATCAAAGGTACTGTAGCAATTTTCTGTCTGCCTCAGTCTGCTCGCAGTGTTGAAACGTCAGTATCCAGACTTTCCCGAGGTCAGCAGCGGCGTTTTGGTGCAACAGGTCATACCTGACACTGCAGCGCAAAAGTACGTTCACACCTACATAAAAAAGTGCACACACACACACACACACACACACACACACACACACACACACACACACACACACACACACACACACACACACACACACAAACGTATGACCAAAAGACTTGGCAGGAGCTGTGAGACCACAGTTCATCAAAGTGGTTCTGTGTAGTCATTTGTTTCCATTTCATAAGTAAAGGAAGACGATTTGCTGTCGATGTATTAGTCACGTTTTACAGTACAACTGTTACGTCTCAGGCAATTCATAACGAAATTAGACAGCAGAGTTTCGACCCTCTGTGTTTCAGAGGAGGGATCAAAGAAGGCGACGTCATTGTTAAAGTAAATGAGCATCCAGTCTGGAGCACGGAGGACTTTCACGAAGAGCTGAAGCGAGATGGGCCTTTGCTTCTGGAGATCCGCCGTGGGAATGATGACTTGCTGTTCAACATCAACCCCCAAGTTACTGTACACTGAGGAGAACAACACATGCAGGGAAGGACTATTCCTATATGTGGAGGAATGAAGTGATCTGAAGTGTATCAGGTGCTCATTTTATTAAAACAAGCAAAGAGAAATTGCTGTCTGTGTTTTTTCACCTGATGATGAGTGTTTTCTTTGGTGGATTTCACTGAGCAGGCTGTGCAATAATCAGATTATTCTAATATAGCAGTAGAGAATTTCCAAACGCAGAGCTAAAAACAGGGATGAACATTTTTGGTCCAGGTTTTCTAGCAGCTGCTGTCCATCTGTACAGATGGCAGGTTGGGCTGTTTATGTCTGCTCATCCCCCCCACACTCCCCTTTGCCTCGGAAAGACTCTCTTTTAATTTAAACACACTTAAAACTGCTCCGGGGCACACAATCCTGTCACTGGAAAGCCACTTTTACTCTCTCCTGTTTTGGGAATGGAGCATATCATGCGGAACAATTTCTTGACCCTGAAACCGAGGATGGAGTTTTTTTGTTTACTTTTAGGGAATGTAAATGCAGTCCAAGACAAATGACCAAAAACAGCAACTTCAAAATAATAAATAAAAAGCGATCATGCACAACCTAGCTGAACCAACTCTCTTCTCTGTCTTGACTTGACACAATCTCATGTTGGCCTTCTTCCATGTTGACATTATTCCATCTAACCTGTGGACACACGGCTCATAAACTGGAGCCAGACAGAAACTCTTACGTACTGTATGTGAATAAATACAGGACAGGACAGTGCAATAAAGAAAACTGTATGGGAAGGACTTAAAAAAAAAGTAGGGAAAGACATACTGAAAGAATAAGGAGAGACAACCACAGGGGAAGATTCACAACCATATCAGTCTTCCTGTAACATGTGTTCCTTAAATCTAGACTCTGTGTTGCTGACCCAGTTGTTTCAGTGTGTGTGTGTGTGTGTGTGTGTGTGTGTGTGTGTGTGTGTGTGTGTGTCTGTGTCTGTGTCTGTATTTGTGTACTGTTTTCTAGTCTGGCCAAGACTCACTGTCCTTGCAGAGTGCCAAACCATAATGGCAGACAGAGGACACAGACAGAGGACACAGCTGTTTGCCTTTATGCAGACAAAACTTTTCATTAGATCTGTGTGACTGAGCTCACAATCACCAGTTAAAACAGTGTCTAACTTCCTGTTTCCATACGCACCTGATGCATCCATCTGCAGGATAAGATGTCATGTATGCAGTGTATTTTCACATATGGCGTTGAGGGTGAAGATGAGTGGCCCCTCACGGCATGTAACGCCACCTATTGGCCAAATTTGGTCAATGGTGTTTTAAATGAAACACAAATTATGGTTCTCAAATTGACCACAGGGTGGCGTGTTGGGTATAACAATCTGCTCCGACGTGGCAACTAACGCTCAGAAGATCATATACTTGCTGAGGGCAAATAATGTGTGTGTGTGCATGCATGCATGCATGCATGTGTGTTTGCTTAGACCGTATTTCACTAGATTAGTGCCAATGAGATTAGCCATTTCCAGGGAGACCTGGCTAGAACAGCATCAACAGCCACAGCAGTGGCTTGTGTCACACACACAAGACTTTAAACGTACACACATAGAACAACCTGGATTGTAGGTTCTCAGTTGGTGCTTTCAATTCAGTGCAACAATGTTTGGAATTTGAACAATACACTGCAGATTATTGCACGCAAAAGGAGTTGTAAAGGACATGTAAAAGCTCTCTTTCCCTGCTCAGTTCTCATTTAGGGAGGTTGCAAAAGGTTTTTTTTCCATTCTAAAAGAGAGAATGAATTAAGGAAGGCTTCTACCTGAAGTGATTTTATAGGTACATTTATACCAGGGTCTAAGGAGCAGTTCGCTGTAGAGTAGTAAATACAAGGGATTAAGTTAAGGAGTTAAAGAAGCACGGTTGGTGTTGAATCTCAGTGCCCCACAGTACATGCTATTCAGAATGCTAAGACAATGAGCAGCAGATATCCATAATATACATCAGTTTCTATTTCACATAAAATAAAATGACCTGTTATGCTAGTGAAATCCTAATAAATGTTCCAGTTTTTGTGTGTTGTCTCATGATGGAGCCAAAGTAGAGAAGTCCACTAAAACCACATGTAGGCCCATCACACAGAGTGTGTTTACAATGCACAGTGTGACTTCACAAAGCTGCACAGTTTCACTAAACAAAATCCTGCCTCTGTAAACCCTGGGTCTGTGCCTCTATCAACAGAAAAGTGCACACTGTTGATGATGTTACTTCATGTGCCAGTTTTCCTGGAGAGATGTTGAAATGCATCACATAGCGTCGCCACTGCTTCCGGATGCCTCCTGATTAAACTGTTTGTGCCCAGTTTGGTGATTACCCTGAGGCATCACGTATATCACTTTGAGGAACAGCATGAGATGACTTTTTTGGCACTGAGGTGAGTATTGGTGCCCTATCATGCTGAGAAATATTAATGATCTGGTTGAAGAGATCAGATCAGAAGAGAGGCCTGATGACTGTATGTACAGGGGTCCTGGTGGAAGTGCTCTGCTTGTCTTTTTCTCTCATGACATTTTTACTCCTAAGGGAAATGCTGTAGTATTTACTCTACTATGGCAACTGTATTTGCTAGTTTGGGCACTTCTTGAATCAAAGCAGATATACAAATTGGTATAAATCAACCAACTAGTGTGCATAATGTATATACGCTAAGTTCAAGGGTTGAGCTGATTGATCAAGTCTGATCCATTTCAATTGATTGGGAGCAAAGCTGAACATTTTATGCCTTTCCTGTTGAATATATATCAAAGCGTGATCTTGAGTAATTGTGATGGCATTCCTCTTGAGTTCAGCTGATCACAATATTCATGAGCGACCACACAGTCAAAAATAAGCTTCAACTCAACTAGTTGCCCTAGTAAAAGTAAGCTTTATAGGATTACAAATGGTCACAATTGAAAATGAAAAATACATAACAGTCACATTGTTCTGGAAAATTGTAAAAATCAAAAGTGCAGCATAATTACTTTCTCCTGTTTCTTTTCTAAAATGCATTCTATTGATGTTTTTGTATTGATATTTGAAACATTTAACGCTGTTAACTAAATAAATAACACAAACAGTGCAAACTGTCCTCAGGTCTGACTCACGTTTGTTTATCCGCTCTGTGTGCATCTTTGTATCTCATTCCCACCTCTCACCTCCTATTCCTCTGCTACTCCCACGCTTTTATCCCTGTATGGCTCTAAAGCAGGGTCGGGGTTCAGGGACCTTAGACCTCCATGAAAGACATCTGTGGGGAATAATGGACCCTCAACTCGGTTACATGTTCCCTCAACACTCCAGGAGAGAAGGAGCTAAAGACCAGGAGACATTTCCTGGTAGGGCCCTATTTAATGTCAAACTGTGAGTCATCCGTGACCCCAGAACCTGATGACATTCTGAGTGCCATCGATGGCGTATAATGAATGCTAATCAATCTCACCGGCTCGCTGTTTGCAAACAAACACACGGCCACGTGTGCATTTAATGTGCCACTCTAATTAACCTGTGATGCCTCTGCAATTATATGGAAAAAGGAAACCCTCCACATGTTCCATGTGTATGTCCTACTCTTGGTACTTGCATGCTGCTTTTGTAAAACCACTTTTACTCTTTTCAATTATAAGAAATGTAACAAAGGCAAAATGGATAAGCTGGTTTTAATGGAAAATATGAGAATCTGACTCTAGACCCTGACGTTTGACCAATTTCTGAAAGGTTGGTTTAAAAAGTTCCAAAAGTAAATTATCTGGCGATAATTGACTTGACCCAGTAAAATTTGAGCTACACTGTGGTTAGTGCCATCGCCTCTCACAGCAGTAAAGTCCACAGATCACATTCTGGTTGAGCTGAAGGCATTTCTGAGTGGAGCTTGAATGTTGAATGTATGTGAGTGTGTGTGTGTGTACGGTGATGTACTAGCGAGACAGCAGCACCAGACATCTGCAGGTTTGGTGTCCCTCCAGGGGTACATTAAGTTTACTTCTACTCGTTCTACACTAAAGCATGTTGGCAAATTTCCTTCCTCTCTCCAATGCTGAGTTTTCCACCATTACAGCATGTATGTCATAGCCACCAAATGGGTTAATGGTGATCTGGCCGTATTAACAGGCCACTGACTAAAATGCTCCGTTTCCTCAGATAAAATTACAGATTGAGTTTAAGATGAGGCTCAAAGTGCACAGAAAAGATCTGAGCACCCGTTCTACCGCAGCCCTGTGGCTGTGGCTTCTCATGTGGCCTTGGGAGAGCGTAACATAAGACCGGGTACAAGAGAAACAGCGAGTTTAAAGTACTGCGGCTTCAGCTGAATCTCTCACAAGCTCGAGAGTCGACTACTGCAGTGGAATAGTGAGTGCGTGGAGGAAGTTTGAGGGGAACAGACTGTAGGCCGAGACATCTGGCATGGCAGCAGAGCTACAAACAGATTGGACTTAATTAAAAAAAAAAAATCTTGTTAAACTGTGGTATTACAGTAGGACAGGCCCTAACTACTTCCATCTGTCTGCAGTCCGGCTCCTAGTGTGTGACTCACAGCCTCGCTGACCGAAAACCACTGTGGGAAAGAGGCCGACGAAGACGAGGGGAGAGAGGAGGAGAGAGTCTGAGCAGGCATGTGGAGAGAAAAAAAGAAAGTCTTTCAAGCCGCCGCACATACACGCACACACACGGCATTAGCATACAGTACCATACAGCTGAAGGCAACATCTCATGCAGCAAGGCTCCACAGCCGGACAATTAGTCTCGGAAACAGTAAAGCAGATCCATGTGTTGTTGTGCTGAACATCTCGCTGGCCATTAGGCTGCGCCTCCACCTCCGCAATTGTGAAACAATACATTGAAGTGCAAAGCTTGGACCTGCAATGGCAGAGCATGTATATTCATACATCAACTGTGACACAATATTTTCCAAAGAACACATCGATTTACTGACAGATGGAATACCAGGCATTCCTGGGAAAGGATCATCTGTTTATGAGTTTTTTCACTGGAAATTCTCTGTCACTTCAGAGTTGTTGTCAGACTGAGAGGAGACTCTCTCTCTCTCTCTCTCTCTCTCTCTCTCTCTCTCTCTCTCTCTCTCTGTCCTTCCAGTCCAAACAGCTTTCTCTGGGTGAGTTTACAGATATGAAAACAACAGAGGAAAAAAAAAAAGTGTCTGACCTCTACTTTGTTTTGCTCTCACACACACACCGATGCACACGTGCCAACAAAGCCACTGAGAGATATTTTCCACGTTTTCAGCTTCAGCTCCCTCTGTTTGTCTAATCGTCCTTCATCTTCCTGATCTCACTTTCACGCCTTGTCTACCTCTCACTTACACCTCTACCTTGATGTCTTCCTCAAGTCTCCACTGACTCTTTCTGTTGTCCTCAGAATAAAGGGTTCCACATAAATATATCAGACACTAACATATTTTGATGGAGATTTTTTATGTTTCTTAATGTATCTAAATGTTCTCTGGGCTCATGAGCATTGGCCGATACAAAACAAAATTCTGTTACTGGTAATCCACATAAAGGTTACCCAGAGTGATTGAATGCAGTATTTATTTTTGTTGTCTAGTCTAACAATGGGGGCTATAGTTTAGTCACAAATGTCTTGTTTGCTATTTTATAAGACCTTTATCAGAATATATATATCTTATTTTTGTTGTGGAAATGTGGAAATGTCAATCACTGGCTGTCTTGCATACCACTCTTGCTAAACAACTCAGCATTGTTTTTCCCAAACTAAATGGTATCTGGATCAATAAAACTATGGAGCGCATACACATCCAGCCTCATAGTTGTGAAGCAGAATCAGAGGAGGAATCAGTAATTATCATATGCCTTTATTTGCTTGACATAGGCGGATACCAACACACTTTTGAACATGGTTTACATCACACTTAGTTTCACCTGTTTTTAACTTCTGTTCGAACCCTGGAGACTCATGAATTACGACATAGGAATGGACTATTGTTATTCAGCAAGCCGAGATAACATTGGTTTTTCATTCTACCTCCCATTTAAAGGCATTCAAGAGACAAGGCAGGGTTTTTTGTATAGACAATTCTACGGTTGGCTGAATAGTGTCCATTATAGCTGTATTTTAAGCATCTATAATTATTGTTTTGTTTTCCTGGCCCTCAACTTATTATTTCTGGGTGGCTCTCACTGCTCTCAGAGATGTATTATTTCCAGCAGAACCAGCTTTCCTTCACCTGCATATCACCAACACGCTTATCCAGGAGCATAATAGAGCATTTAGAGCCCTATGTATTTCCCTCAGGAGGTGGTGGTAACCAAATTACTGATTTAGGATTCTGAGCATGACACAGCATTTTGAATATGAATTCAGATATTGCTCCACAACTGTGTAAAAATGAACCACTTGCCTATTATTTGGCTTGTGATCTGTGTGTTTCAATTGCCTACAATAGGTCTAAACAGATCATAATTTAGGACATTTTATAGAACACCTACGTAGGAGTGAAATAATAGTCATCGTTTTACTTGAAGGTACAGGCGGTGGTTATCAGTATTATCTTCAGCTGCCAATGAATTCTGATTTAAAAGTTCTTTATACTTCCAAGTATACAGTGCAGATTCACACGTTTATTAGTTTATTTTTGTCTTATTTTTCTTCTTCATTTCTCCTGCCTTCACGATGTGCTCTGTCACTTTTACATGAGAGTGGCACTAATGTTTCCATCAAACTCCTGGCGAGAGAGTGAATAAGAGTATTTCCCAAAATGTCAAACCATTCCTTTCAGTTTAAAGTATTTCTGTCATGCTCCAAGGGAAACTGTGGAGCAGCACCCTCTGGAAATGCAGACGGAAGCCAGTGCTCTGCTGTGGTTTTAGACAAATTCCACAGATTTGGATGGCCTTGCATACACCCTACGGAGGATATGAGACGAACATCCACGCACACATACACACACACACACACACACACACACACACACACACACACACACACACACACACACACACACACACACACACACACACACAGTCGCATAAAAAAGTGAACCCAGAAATTCTTTTGTCAGGGCTCCAGTGATAGCTAAATCCTGTGAGTCCTTCTTCTGTCGCTCAACTCCTTCTTTCTGGCAGACTGCTGACTAATGCCTTGTACCCCCCTCCCCCACTTACTCTCTCTCGCTCTCTCTCTCTCTCCCCCTTGCTCTTTCTCTAGGTCTCACTTTCTTAAATCCAGTCTACAGCTTTCCCCCCTTGTCTCCTTTTTTAACCAAGGCTTTTCTTGGATTTTGAATAATTCAGCCCCATTTTCTCTTGCCTGTGTGTTTCTCTCTGCATGCGTGTGTGTGTGTGTGTGTGTGTGTGTATGTGTATGTGTGTTTGTGTGTTTGTGTATGCGTATGTGTGTGTATGTGTGTGTGTGTGTGTGTGTGTGTGTGTGTGTGTGTGTGTGTGTGTGTGTGTGTGTGTGGGTGTGTGTGCGACTGCTTGCATCCGCAGGAATAAATAATTATGTGTGTTGGATTGTGTTTTTGGCCATGTTAAATGCCCATAGCCAGTCTTGATCACCCTCCCCCTTGTACAGTTTATTTACTGAGTGCAGAGGCAGAGTAATTGCCCTGTGTGTTGGCTGTGGAGCTGCCTCTGCCTCTTACTGAAAACAATGCCCACTGTGACTAAACAGGAGACACATTGATCTGGGGTTGAGGTTGGCACACACATGGAAACCAGTATTTTACAATTGCTGGAAAATGTTCCTCTTGTCTTTAATATCTAGGCTTTTGCTGGCTTGTCTTACCTACAGAATACTTATTTGTTTTTGCTGCTTCACTTATTTCTCTCAGGAACTTTGTTTTTTTAAAGTTATTTGATAGTGGCAAATAATGCAGCTCGTTCAAATATACCATCTTCACAAAAGGAGAATAGTAGACATCTGGGACAAAGATTTGTGACAAAAACAACAAGCCATCCAAGAAACGCAGGAAAACTAATCTTGGAAATGTGCAAAACAGACAACCTAGTGTTTCCTAATGGACAAAGCAGGTGCCATAATTGTTATATCCTAAAACAAGAATCCAGACTGGATTGCAAAGACAATAGGAATTCAACTTGAGCCCAAAGGATTGTGACGTAACAGAAGAAGAATTGCCTGTAAAATGTAGCAATCCTGGGATACTGAATTACACTGAAAGAAATACATTTTTTGTAACCAATGTGTATTTATGTATATGGATGATGGGTGACTGATTGGTTTGAAGGTCTGTTTAATAATAAGTGAATTACAGATTTTTGTCCCTGTATTTTCTATCCCAAGTCAATCCAACTACCTTCAAATCGACAAAATAGTAAGATTAAAACAGAATGAAATGATACTGAAAGCAGAAAGCAGAAATATGCCTTGGGCATATAGTGACATGGACGTAAACACAGCAGCACGGGTTAGCAAGAGATCCTCAAGAGTAGAAACATCTATAAATAAGATAAAGCATCAAGATGTGCTGGCAGTATTTACATAGGGTGCAGCATTCCAGTTTGTCATCAAGTGAATGTTACTGAAAAAAAATAAAAAATACAAACGCGAGGACAGCTGTGTCGCCACGTGAACAGATACAAGAAATTCAGCTGATAGAAGACTCAGCTGAGCCCGAGCACATAAAAGCAACAATTGGGGAGGATGTTTTCTGACAGAATGCATTATTAATATACTCTAACACTGCGGAAAAGCAGACGTTAAATATTAATAACGGGGATAAATGAGTCGTATTGACATTAATTGCATTCGATATATCTTTGTGTGCATGCCTGATCAATGTGGCAGCTTGAGCGTCATGCTTTGTTGTGTCTCCTCAGAGCATGACAGATGTTGTTCATAATATCAGCAAATGTGTGAAAAAGGTGTCTCTCGCCTCACTCCCATCACACACTCTCTCACACACACAAACACACACGCTCATTCCCCTAGTCAGGCTCCCACACTGGCTGCACGTGACAGAGCTGGAGATAAAGGGAGAGAGAGAGAGAGAGAGAGAGAGAGAGAGGGAGAGAGTGACAGAGAGCATAGATGAAAGTGAGTCTATGTGTGTGTCGGGACATGTGAGTGTCTGTGTGAGTTAGCATTTGTGTGCGGAGCATTTGCTCTGTAGCTCACAGGGCTGGGACCTATTTATACATGCAGACTCCCACGCAGGAGAAGCCCTCGCCCCTGACATTTGTTTCCATCGTTCCTCCACCATCTCTCCATCCCTCGCATTTTACTACGTCTCTGACTTGTTTCTTGTTGCTGTCATCGCCATCATCCCTAGGCAGGTATGGAGTTGCAGGGACAGCACCTCAACATTTGCTTTGCTCTCAGGCCTTAGGAGGGCACAGTTGATTTGCGCAGTGCAGACAGATCAGGGTCACAACTGCCAGAAAGGTGTGATTCTCTCCCCTCAGTCACCAAGAGCCTTAAAGGGAAGTTAGAATGGTTGAAGGTGGTGTTTGTCCTTGTTCTCTGGTGTTGACATAAAAGCTACCAAACACTGCTTTCATAAGAAACACAGATGGTATTTTACGATTCCCTTTGATTTTTCCGTTTTCTGTTCTGTCATTTCTTTTGTTCTGCTTCATGCTTATCTGGCAACCACACACTAGCTTTATTCTGATTGGTTGGCTTGCCTGCCATGCACATAAGAGGTCTGGTACCTTGACATCCTTACATACCCAGTCTTGAATGTTTAAGCTAGTCAGTGAAGGATTCATTTATTGGCATGTGAGCCAGAATTGGTGGAGTTTAGAAATCCGGAATCACAATATCATCCATCCATCCATCCATCTTCTTCCGCTTATCCGGGGCCGGGTCGCGGGGGGAGCAGTCTAAGCAGGGACGCCCAGACCTCCCTCTCCCTGGACACTTCCTCCAGCTCTTCCGGGAGGATCCCGAGGCGTTCCCAGGCCAGCCGGGTGACATAGTCACTCCAGCGTGCCCTGGGTCTTCCCCTGGGTCTCCTCCCGGATGGACATGCCCGGAACACCTCCCTAGGGAGGCGTCCAGGAGGCATCCGATTCAGATGCCCGAGCCACCTCAGCTGGCTCCTCTCGATGTGGAGGAGCAGCGGCTCTACTCCGAGCTCCTCCCGGGTGACAGAGCTCCTCACCCTATCTCTAAGGGAGCGCCCCGCCACTCTGCGGAGGAAACCCATTTCAGCCGCTTCTATCCGGGATCTCATTCTTTCGGTCATGACCCAGAGTTCATGACCATAGGTGAGGGTAGGAACGTAGATCGACCGGTAAATCGAGAGCTTCGCCTTTTGGCTCAGCTCCTTCTTCACCACGACGGACCGATACAGTGACCGCATTACTGCAGCCGCTGCACCGATCCGCCTGTCGACCTCTCGCTCCATCCTTCCCTCACTCGTGAACAAGACCCCAAGATACTTGAACTCCTCCACCTGAGGCAGGGGCTCTCCACCGACCTGAAGAGGGCAGTCCACCTTTCTCCGGTCACAATATCATATGCCAGCATAATATGGCCCACGCAGCTTGTTAAAGTTAAGTTCCGGTCATCAGTGTAGAGAGACTGTCAGACAAATTAACACTGTGATACTTAAACTATTCAAAAAGCCTAGGGAAAAGGATTTTTTTTCATCCCTTTTCCCCTTTAAGACATGTTTAAGACCTGCAGCCATGGATGTTGGCTCTTGCGAGAGACTTGAAATGTAAATTTGGGTTTAAAATAGATGCCTCCCTTTTCCGGTTCACTTGCTGGGAGCCCTGACTCGGGATGGCTGGGTCTGCCTTGCATGCAGTGGTGAGGACGGGGCCACTGAGGGACAGATGGAAGCACGGGCTGGTGAACAGAGAGCAGAGTCACTTTTTTCCAGCTCAAAGGGAAAGGAACTGAGGCAAAGTTAAGGTGACGAGGGAGCTCCATATTGTGTTGCCGACCGTGGGAACAGTGATGTTATGTAATCGTACACAGACTCACCGCGTGTACACATCATGCAGGCATCACAGAGCCAAGGGCTGTGGCTCTGGGGAGGAGGGGGAGCCGGGCAGACCCCTCGCCTGCAAACGGGACTCCTTAAGTGCTTCTGCCATCAGCGTTTTGCTGCTTGCATAACAGCATTTCCAGCTCTGAGAACCGAGAAGAAACATGTGACCACCGAGAGGGTTCCTTCAGGCTGAGGGGTGATTTCTCATTCCTTCTCTTCATCTCTTCTCCCCCTCTCTCTTTCTCTCCCTTAGCAACAAAGGGGTTTTTTTCTTCCGCGGCAAAAGAGCCATTAAGTTGACATGCACAGGGACAGGAGGGTGGCAGGATGACAAAAAAAAATGGAGCCGGAGAAAAGGGCAGCATATTAGGTGACAACTGCTCATACTGTAAGTGTGATCTCCTCAGAACCTGTTAATGATTGAATGGGAGTGAAACCAGCGGATAAACAACATCTGGAGATCTGCTGGGAGACAAGCACGGCCCACCTTCATGCTCATAGACAAACAAAGTCTATATAATGTGTGCACACGCTGAGGGAAAAAGCTGCCCACACATTCACACACACACCAGCTCCATCCTTGGATGCTTGGAGAGGTGAAGATATAAAATGCCTATAAAACAACTGAAAGAAAAATGCTGGTGCCATGGGAAAGTGTACCCCGGAGATAAGTGACATCTTTGATTTATGTTTACATCTTACGTTTACATGTGCTGGTCCAAGATGTCTGTGTCAGGTTTTGCAACACCAAAAGAGTTGACATAGAGTGACATAAATATGCAACATCACATCTCAGATTCACTTTCATCTCTAGAACTAAAGACAACAACTGTTATTTTCAATTCTGATGTTGTTTATGATGTGAAGCGGAGGAGCATTTCCTGATAAAGACATGGGAGCACAGTATCCAGGCTCAGATTCATCCATCTATCCAGTATTTTGCCAGCTTTGTACCATGACAAGGTCTGCTGGGGCAGGTCTCCAGTCCATCACAGGACACACAAACACACATCGTTCAGTCACATTCAAAGAAAGGGGCATTTAACTTCTAATAATTTCCCCTTTGTGTATGTAAAATGTAGAGATAATATGCATAAAGGCATTGTTGAGACAAAAGCGAATAGATATGACAATGTGTGAAGGCATTTTATGTAATTCACACACACATACACACCCACACGCACAGAGGCACAAAAAAAGATCATTTTCAACAGTTGGTTTCGGTGATACTTTTTAGATATTGTGTTATGGTTATTGTAGCTGTACTTTGTTTCTTTGTTGTCCCTTACCATTGGCAGTAGCAGTGATGGTGCTGACGGTGATATTAGTGTTAAAACCCATGAAATATGGTCTATAAAATACATCAAAGGTTTACAGAATTAATTTTCTACCTGAGACTGAGACTATCCCTGCTTCTGAGACCCATTTGACAGAGCTGGGGTATTATCCATTTCCATCCATCCCTGCACATGTCTTTCCTCCTGCCTTAATTTCCTCTCCAGCCTCAGGTTCCACCCTTTCTCTCATGCTTCCTCCCTCCTTTGCTGAGTCCCCTCCTCGCCCCTGTGTGGATTGTGCCCAGTGCCGTGTGATATCATGAGGCGACGAACACGCTCTGGCAAATGCTTCCTCACATGCTTTTGAGGGGAGATCAACACAAATCAGTGCTGAAGAAGATGAAGTTCAAAGAGTAATGAAGCCACCAGAGATTTGGTGTTGCCATGGAGACGGGTGATTCACTGTGTGTGTGTGTTTGTGTGTGTGTGTGTGCGTGTGTGCGTGTGTGTTTGGGTGAAGTACAAACACCTGATGTTTTTACTTTTTAATTTATTTTTTGGTGTTGGGCGTGGGCTTTATCTGTCACTGTGGCCACAGATTTCCTGTGGCTATGTGCTCCCATGGTATTTCAAGGATGAAGGGAAAGAAAAAATAATTGTACAACACACAATCTTGTGCATAGAATTCTATGCTGTTTTGCATGTCAGAGGTCACAAAATGTCCTGCTCCTTGTTGCACAATTTATTACATTTCTTAACATTCTGATACAAAAGACAGACAGACTACTAAATATAATATAAATTTAAAACATGCTAAATATAATATAATCTTATATACTCTTGTTTTACCCTTACCTTACTTTAAGGGCAATATTGAATTGAGCGTCTTTCAGGTAAATGTTAAGAAATGTTATATGTGTATGTATGGATACTCATCGTACATGCAACTAAGTTATGGCCTGTTTGGCTTTTATCATGTTCAGTCTTCAGTTTCCTGTTTGCATTTCTACATTTCTCTACCTAATGGCTTTGAACTGTGTGCACTGTTATAGATCAAAACTCTTGATCCTTGATTCAAATGATGACAATATTAGTAAATTCACACGTGCAGAAATAACTGTTAGGGGTAATTGTCTTGAAAAAACACGTCTTGAACTGAGACTTTGACCAGAATTGAATTGAACTGAAGTGAATATGGAAACCCCCAAAAAACATCCTATTTGTTTTTCCTTTCCATTTCCTCCTTTTTAAGGGGGATCTGGTTGTATGAGAATAGCATGTCATCCCTCCCCGTCCTCTTTGATATGAATTCTTGCATGAATATTGCTCAGATGCGTCACATGAGCTCGCAGTCGGCTGCACGTGCAGAGAGCAGGAGAAGGAGGCGCTCCTCAGTGTGCGCATGTTCCGCAAGGAAGCGCACTGCACGGGCAACCTGGACTCATCACTTTCTAGCTCTCCTCACTTTGCAGGGCTGCAGAGGACACATTCATTCAATCAATGAGAAGCAAGTTTCAAGGATCAGAAGAGGCTCGTTTTTTTCGGGAGGGGTGTTCAGCACTGGACAGCTCTGTGTGCCACTGGTGTTGCTGGTGCTGTTCCTGGAGAGCATGGCGGTGTCTCCACAGCTCCATCCCCCCCACAACTGACTCCTCAGAGAGATGAGCATCCCGGACTTCCTGCTGGAAGTGTCCATCGTGGTGACAGCCGTGGTCTCCCTGCTCACCAACCTCTCCGTGCTGGTATGTTTCTGCCACAGCGGCGAGCTCAGGTCGCACGCACCAGGCGTGTTCATCCTCAACCTGTCCCTGTCCAACCTCCTCCTCACCGGGATCAACATGCCAGCCACTCTGCTTGGGGTGGCCCAGGGCTCCAAGCCCTTCGGCGACTCGTTGTGCAGAGCCGTGAGCTTTGCAGAGACCTTCCTCACCTCCAACGCCATGCTGAGCATGGCAGCGCTCAGCCTGGACAGGTGGATCGCAGTGGTGTTTCCACTCAGTTACTCTAGCAAGATGCGCCACAGGGACGCCTTCCTGATTGTGGCATACTCCTGGCTGCAGTCTCTCACCTTCTCCCTTACCCAGCTGCTGATGGACTGGGGAGGTTACAGCCACACGTACGCGTCCTGCACCGTGCAGCTGGACGCAGGGCGCCAGGGCGCACAGTTGGCCGCGTACGCCACCTTCACGGCTCTGTTCCACTGCAGCAGCTTCGCCCTGTGTCTGCTCGTCCTGTGCTTCGCTTACCTAAAAGTTTTGAGGGTGGCCAGGTCCCACTGCAAACGGATCGATGTGATCACTGTGCAGACCCTGCTCCTGCTGGTTGATATCCACCCCAGGTAAAGTGGCTGAACTCTGTGGAGAAGTTTCAACAGTCTGAAATATTCGCACCTGGATTGCCCCACAAAACTTGTTTTGTAATGGAAGATTATATATTCACATGTCAATGCCAGAGTTTAATAAAAGACAACCCAGAATGAAAAACGACTTTTACCTTGGCTTTAAGTCTAAAACGTCCCCACATCAATAGTCTTATATTAATTTACTTAATTAAAATGCAAAATAAATCACATGAATCTGAACAGAAACAGAATGTGACTTAATATACAAGTAAAACTGATGTGAGTGGCAGGCTAGACAGCCTGTGAGAATGATGTGTTGCAACCAGAAAAGCATCAAGGGCGACTGTGCAGAAACAGACCAAAAAATTCCCACACTTGAAATAGGATTGTGAAAGGGCCTGTAAAACTACACCTGAGGCATTTCTGATTGTACCAGTCTTCCATAGCTTCTAGCTTAGCACCAGAGGAAAAAGAATTGCAGCTCCCTTGCACAATCCCTCTGCAGACATTCAACAGCTGTTTAAATTGCTGATGCGTTGGATTGATAAGCAAACCTATGTGTGTGTGTACATGTGTCTGTGTGTGTCTGCCAGTGTGAAGGAAAGATGTCTTGCTGAACAGAAGAAAAGGAGACAACGTGCTACAAAAAAGATTTGCATCTTCATCGGCTCATTCATCCTTTGCTTCTCTCCCTATGTTATAACAAGGTAACACCCTGCTCTGTCTCTCTCTTTCTCTCTTTGTTATCTATCACTGGCTCTTTTTTGCCATTGGTTAAACTTATTTAGATGCTTTCACAGTAATGGAGAATATTAAGCACTTTACCATTTCCTGTGGTGTCTGACACGATACTGGGTTTATATCGATCGTGCCTCTTTTGTGCAACTGACTGAGTTGCACAACTGAGTTTCGAAACTATACATAAACAATGCAGTAAATGATTCAGGAAGTCATTACATTTTAGATGAGTTAAGTGGTTTATTTTTCTCACAAATATGAAGAAGTTAAATTAGCTAGAGCCATATTTGTTTTTGTAAAATATTAATCAATTCATCGCCATGCATGTCTGTAAATATACAGGAGTGATTTCAAATGAGCATTTCAACTATTGAAGATCAAATAACGAAGACATAATTTTCTCGTCAGGCCTGTTTCTACTCTATTACTCTACTTCTCTTTTAAACTACTGCTCATACTTCAATCCTAATCACAAATTACTATCAGCTAATGGTCATATTATGATGAGACGGTGCCTTTGTGTGTCGTGTGTCTGACAGAAATGGACGTCACACCTAAACTGACCTCTGCTTGTGCTCCTCCTGCAGGTTGGTAGAGTTGCTGCCCTACGTGCGCATCCCTCGCTACTGGGGCATCGCCACCAAATGCCTGTCCTACGCCAAGACCTCCAGCGACCCCTTCGTCTACTGCCTGCTGCGGCAGCAGTACAGGAAGGTCCTGGTTAGCATCATCAGTCGCGTCATGGGCAAGCACCAGCGCTCCATGTCCATCCACAGCACGAGCAGCACGCTGGAGACCACAGACGACAACTGTGTGGCCAGAATTACTTGAACTCCATGAGTGGGCGTTAGATGTGGTTTTAATGCCTGCATCCCTTGTGCAGAAATGTCCATGGTCAGGGGGGCAGCCCTGCAGACGTGCGGAGGTAACTCGGCGTCTTGCTTGAGGATACTTTGACACCGGTGATGGAGTAGGGTCCTCTCTGAGGCACAGTGTTGACCACTGAGAGATGCGTGAGGGACAGAAAACAATGTAAAGTCAATAAGACCGCACTGGGCTCGGCTGTGAGCCACAGGCTTTCTCTGACTGGTGAATGCCCGTCGAGGCGTTGCCGAAGATACGCTGCACGAAGCACAGAGCACTCTGTTTACTGCTATGATCGATGTAAATGTAAGCTTGATGTAACCTTGAATTTGTTTGTACTATGTTGTCAGGTTTCAGTGACACAACTGGAGAAATGTTTATTGTGACAGAAGATGGTTTTAAAGTTTGTGACAACATAATTTATGGAAATGTCATATCACAGAAACATTCAAGAATAAAAAGCCACCATTAAAGACACAATATAAGTCCACCATCCATGCTTTAGATACCTTTGTACCTTCACAGAGCTAATGCTGATCTCCAGCTCTCCATTCACTATTTTTAGAGTCTCTTTAGAGTTGATGTAAACAAACATGTTTTAGGACTTTAGGAGGAAACTGGAGCATGAGGAGAAAACCCATGCAGATTTTTGAGGAGAACATGCAAACTCCACACAGGGAAGCCCTCAATGCAGTCCAGGAGTGGAACCTGGGTCCTTCTTGCTGTGAAGTACCACCATGATTACATCCATCCATTATCTTACCCACGCTGTGCCCAGTGCTGTGGGGGGTCTGCTGGGGCCCATTTCCAGCACAAATAGATGGGGAATACAGCCTGGACAGGTCGACCATGAGAACATTCCCATAATGAAAAGCTTAAACTGTGCAGAGATCACAATACTGAAAGTTATCCGAAAATAGCTGCGTTTTTTTCATGGTTCCCAGCTTTCTTTGGCTTGAGAGTCCCAAACATGTCAACTGTTATCAGCTTAAACAAGAGTGGAATGATTCTTACTGCCAGACTTGTCTCATTTGCAGATCCCATAGGACAATAAAATCCAGTATTGCACAAGAAGTAAAAAATAGAAAAGTCACAAGATGATTTTCGTCTGTCTCTCGCTTATATTTATCTTGGCATAGTCTGGGAGTCCTGACCCCTGCTGGGAGCCGCCGTCATAAGTAAATCTTTGTGATGGTGTAATAATAGATAATGGATGAAAACAGCAAGAAAAGAAAACTGCAGAGATTTATTCCAGCAGTGAACAGGCTCAGCAGCCTTATTATGTCAAACAAAACAGGCACTCCCGCCCCCACAAGCCACGTTCCTTCCTCATGTTCCTGCACACACACACACACACACACACACACACACACACACACACACACACACACACACACACACACAGAGTGAAATATGATCGGCGCTGAGTGGTTGCGCACAGCAGTGCGCCATAATCCTGGCGCTGCGCACTTTTTCTCGGGTCAGGGATGCTCTGCGCAGACAAAAGAAGGCGGTTTCCGAGCTGTGGGTGGTAATTATCATCCAGCCCAGGAAAGTTGCAGCTTCAAACACACAGAGACACATTCTGCCACATCACACACACGAGCAGCCTCAGCATGCACGCAGGACTTGGTTTGCTGCTTGTTCTCCTGGTGGAAAGTTTCTGGTGCGCCCCGCAGCAGACCTGTCATCCCGGGGACGAGGCTCTAGGTAAGAGCACTCCATCTTTTTACTGCGCAGGGTCTGTGGAGATGTGCACAGCTACACAATGCATGGGGGCTGACGCTGAGTCACAACTCATGGAAAAGTTTGAATGAGCCATAGAGGCGATTTAAGAAGCAATAAAACACCTGATAGAGAAGAGTGGAGGAAGCGGAGGCAGTAAACGCCTCACAGCATAGACATTTATAGTGTATATACTTTCCTTTTGAAAGATTTGATGGAAAATATTGGGGGTTTTGACATTGAAAGTGTACGTGCATAGCTAATGAAGTCGTATTCTGTGGAAGAAAAAAAACCTGTACAAATCCATGCATGACCTCACATTGTTACCTGCACTTCTTTTATATCAAACCTCATCTGCCTTGACATAAACAAAGCAAGTCACTGCCTTGGCTTGTTGGTCACTTTTGGTGATGTCTCCCCCTAGTGTTAAGATTGTGATTTATTTTGACGTTCTAATGCTGTTTGTGTGTTGATCACTCACAGGAAGATGCAGCAACAGTGTCTTTGAAGAGAAACGTAGGTGCCTCATTCATTTCTCTCTGCTGTTAAATCAATGGATTCATAGATCATGTTTCCAGTCCCAGGTAAAGTGTTTAGAGCAGTGTGGAAAGAGGGAAAGAAGAATCTGAGCTCTAAGATGAGTTTTCTTTTGCATGTCTACCCTGAGCTGACCTTCAGGGCTGGAAAACCAGCCGATCTGAAATACCGAGTGCCACTGCAAGATTCAACAGGCCTCCTTTCCAGATAGCCAGTGTCTGAGAGGAAAATGAGCACTCTAGCACTCAAATCTGCAGACTGCAGAGGGAGATTTATAGGGCTTTTAAAAACTGTACTTTCCATTTTCCAGCACCCGGTGCTTCACTGGCCAGGTATAGTGTTTATTACAGACAATGCTTCTAATCTGAAAGGCACGAGAGGGTAATCCACTAAAAGACAAAGTTATTTTTAGTCAAAAGTCATAGTAGATTGGAAACATTGGACACATTGGAAACACCAGTGATTCACTCACTTCATGTCATTTTGTTTGTTGAAGTACATAGTTTCCTCTGAAAATGGAAGTCTTGGTGTTTTTCTATGTATAAGAAAAATAGTCTATATTTAGATGTGTTTCATCTCTTCATTTACACCAGGAACTATATAATGTGGTACATCTAGCCTGCAAAGTTAGTCATGGGTAAGATGTAAAGAATGATTTAACATATTGTTTGAGGTATGAGGTTAAGTATTATTGTCGTCAGTGGAGAAGCCGTCCCTGTGGTTTTTCTACACCCAGATACAACACAAGGTGAAGGCTATGTCATGCTAGCATATAAATTCAATAACATATATGACATTTTTCACAAGTTACAAGATTTCTCTCTCCCTCTCAGCCACCTGCACAGAGATGAACCTGGGCTACTGCACAGATATGGATTACACCAGGTGGGTCAAAGAGTTTTGCACTAATGTAAATATGGCAATACTACTACTACTACTACTACTACTACTACTACTAATAATAATAATAATAATAATAATAATAATAATAATAATAATAATAACCTCACAACTCCTGCTGTTTGGTGAGGTATTCAGGTAAAAAAAATGTCTGTATGTATGCTTCTGGTTCTTCCACACTCTGATTCTGACTCAAACTTATAAAGCTGAAAAAATTGCATCTCAAGCATTTCTGAAGAACAAACAGCAGAGAACAAAGATTGTCCCATGCAAGCATTCTCAGTCCCCTTGGAGTCAGTCCTGCTATTCTTTTGATCTAATTGTCTGAGTTTCAAACAGATGATTGTGGGCAGCGTGTTTAACTATCCTTGTTGGAATGCTGCCGCTGCAGAACCATATTCCCCAACATCCTGGGCCACCGCAGCCGCATGGAGGCAGAATCGGGCCCAGAGTACCTCCTCCTGAGCGTCATCCATGGCCTCCTCAATGGGGAGTGCTCTCCTGAAATCCGCTTGGTCGGCTGCTCGGTCCTTGCCTCGCCCTGCCAGAAAGACAAGATGATCAAACCATGCCGCACTACGTGCGAGGCCCTGAGGAAGGACTGCATTCACGCCTTCGAGGCCATCGACATGGCCTGGCCCTACTTCCTGGACTGTGATCGCTTCTTTGCCAGCGACCAAGAGGGCTGCTACGACCCGCTGGCAGGACTGAAAGGTAAAGGTCGTACTTTGTGGACCAATACATGTGGTGTACTCTCTGAAACCAACGCAGCAGCCTGAACCCTGGTTATCCCCCCACTTCTCCAGCCAGACAGGAGCTAGCAATGTCCAGCCTCTCTCCTGAAGAGCCCAGCACCATCATCCAGTTCACTTACACCACCAACGCTCAGATGTACAGTTTGCTGAAGAGGACGGCAGCCAAGTGCTCCCACATCTCTCACGTGTACAGCATCGGACGCAGCACAGAGGGCAGGGACCTGCTGGTCATTGAGTTCACCAACAACCCGGGACAGCATGAGCTATGTGAGTAAGGAAGAGCAACATTCATTCATTGCACCAGTTGCACCATATTTAATTGCACCAAGTGATTTTTGCCAAGGCTCAAGCTATAAACACAACTGATGGTGAAGTATACTAGTAAGATACTAGTGGGTCATCACACATGTGCAGCAATTGCTAAGCAGCATCTTTGTTTAGTGTGGGGAGATGTTGCATATTTACTCTCCTTTGAACTATATTCTGGTTTCTCAAGTGTCCCTTGGTGCAAGACTGTTCCAGTGTTAGAGTGATTTATTGGCTGAACCCATAACAGACCAAACTAAAATCAAAACAAGGAGCTGAACAAAGCAATAAAGCAAGCTATAAACCCCAGCAGAGCTGAGAGGAGCTGCAGTTGGAGGATTATCATCTGTGGACTCATCATTACTGACCACACTTATTGCATTACAGGTAGTTATTTGGAGCTTTGATGATGCCAAAATAGCAATAAGAGAAGCTTTAGTGTTTCCTGAAGCTGTTTTTACTCCCTCCACATAAAAGTCTTCACATTATGACACCTGTAATTTCCCTTACCCCTCAGATGTTCCTCTCATCGTTCAAGCAGCTCATGCTTGTGCTCAAATTGTTGTCATTATGTCTGCATTTTCACCACTGTGATGTTTTTCCTTGAAGCAGATTTTTCCTCACATTTCACATTTATGTAGAGGCCACAGTGCTCTCGTTATAGTGTTGTTACCTTGTCTTGTGGGTGCTGCTTCTCTTCTGCCACACCTCTCTTTTGATGGCACTATCTTCTATTGCAGAACCACGTGGGATACACAGTAGTTGCAGAACAGTTTTCATTAAGAGACAGAAAAATTATGATTGTTAATCTTTTCAAATGGCTTATGCACAATTCAACAATGAGCACAAATGAGTCAAAAGGAAACAGCACACTGTGATGCACAGCAATAGAGGCAACGAGTCTTCCAGTTTGTGTAAATAAATCAAAAGTAATATGCTATTACAGTGATTAAAAGTTGATCAGCTGCTCCAACGTGAATCCAGCTTCAACTATGCTTGCTTGTATTGTGTGTGTGGCAGTGGAGCCAGAGATCAAGCTGGTGGGCAACATGCACGGTAATGAAGTGTTAGGCCGCCAGCTCCTCATCTACCTGGCCCAGTACCTGTGCTCAGAGTACATTCTGGGAAACCAGCGAATCCAGACCCTCGTCAACACCACCCGCATCCATCTTCTAGCCTCCATGAATCCAGATGGCTATGAGCTGGCTGCCTCAGAGGTAGAGGATAGCCGTGATCCGGAGCTCAGCAACCAGGAAGTAAATATTGTTAACAGGAAAAAAGACAAACTGCCATTATCCGTTCTTAACCTGCTGTCTGCTCAGTCTGTTCATCTTTAGGTCAAAGGGGTGGAGGTATGAGGTTCTCTGTTGACAGAGTCTATGCATATGCTGTAGCTGCATGTTTCAGAACACAAAGGCTCACACGGTTAAATAAATTTGAGAAGACCAGCAATAATGAGAACTGCTTTTGGGACGCTGCAGTTTGACACAACACAACTGTCACGTCCTCCTCAGATTGAACAGACTGAACCACAAGCCCTCCCACCTTCATCCTGAGACCCTTATTTCTCCTACTGAAAGAAAACAACACTAATCATCACTTGACTGACTTGTTAAACACTTCGAGTCCTCTTCATTGATGTGTCTGCAACCTTTCTAAATCTCACTCTAACACTAACGAGCACTGCATGCGATATGCTGTAGACTGATCGTGTGTGCCCTACAGGACATGTTGCCACGACCACTACAAAGATTTGTACAACATGCATAAATTCGGCTGTATTGTTTGTAATGACTACTAAACATAGGGCTGCACAATGCTGTACAGTGTTCAAAGAGAGAAATTTGACATGCATGGCCATTAGTCTGATCCCATACATGGTTGAACCCTGACTAAAAGTGTACAGCAGATGTCATGTTATACTCTATATTGCATGTATTTTAATATATTTTTTTAAAATTATGCTTTTGATATCAGAGTAAAGTGAAACCAGTTACCATATATATGCTGTATATAATGACATATACTGTACATATATGTATACTATATGAAATATTCTGCTACAAATTGCATAATCCAAAAGTCCCATTTTGATTGTTTGGATGGAAAAATCATGGCTTAAATGAACATGCTACTGAGACATCAATGTATTATGGTCATTCTATTTGCTTCTTTGGCTCCAGACGGATAAATGGTCTTGTCTACATGTTAACAACAGAATTAACAAAGATAGTCTAACATGTTCCTTCTTGTTCCTCTTATTTCATTCAATCACTGATCCTACTAATGTCTACACCTCAAGATATCATTTTTGTCCTCACGTCTACCAAGCTTTTTTTCCCCCACACTTCTAATGCTGTGAGCTGTTGAAAACCTTTCAGGGTCACTTGTTAAATGGTTGGACCAATGGACGGACCAACGCCCAGAACATTGACCTCAATCGCAATTTTCCGGACCTCACCTCAGTTTTCTACCGGAACCGCCGCAGCAGGCACTTCCGTATTGACCACATCCCAATCCCTGAAGCTTATTGGTCTGGCAAGGTAATTAGATCCCTTCTGTCAATTGGATTTATGGGGAAATATCTCAATTAGATTAGATGAGTATTTCAGTGTGAATACCAAAAACCATTCCTATATCTGGACTGTAGGTGGCGCCAGAGACCTACGCAGTGATGAAGTGGACTCGATCGCTGCCCTTCGTTCAGTCTGCCAGCCTGCATGGTGGGGAGCTAGTCGTGACCTACCCCTTCGACTTCTCCAGAGACGTGCATGAGGAGAGGATGTTCTCGCCCACTCCAGATGAGCAGGTGGAGCAGGGAGAGTGCACAGATTGACATCCTGACTGTTGTTGAGAAACTGCTGTTTAACACAACTGGACCGACCCATTTCCTCATTCATCATAAACTTCCCCATGTTCAGGTCTTCAAGCAGCTGGCTCGTACCTATGCAGACGCCCATGCCACCATGTCAAACAACGACACAGACAGGTGTGGCGCCTCCTTTTACCGAACAAGGGGCATCACCAATGGTGCACGATGGTACAGTTTTGCGGGTGGTGAGTTGCAGCATATATTATTTTCCTGTCTCCGTTTTTTTCATATCGCTTGTAAAGGACTCATGGTGAGTATGTTTGCGGTGCAGGGATGCCAGACTTCAACTACTTGCACACCAATTGTCTGGAGATCACCGTGGAGCTCGGATGTGACAAATTCCCCTCTGAGGTTGAGCTTTACCCAGAGTGGAAGAGGAATAAGGAGGCCCTGCTTTCTTTTATGGAGTCTGTAAGTAAGGGAGGCTCCCTGAGGATGAATTTATTTATTTATCAGTGGAAGTCCTCTTTGCAAACACATCTACTGTAGTAGCCGGGACAGGAGGATGAAAAGAGTATTAATGATCATCACTGTACAGAAGTTTACAAAGGGCAAAAGAGGAAATAATCTGATTTCTCCTAATCAATGAACAGGTTCATCGAGGGATAAAGGGAGTGGTTAAAGACACAGATGGTAATGGAATCAAAGGTGCAACAATCTCTGTCAGAGGGATCCGAAAAGATGTCACCACAGGTACAATGCAATCTCACAGTCTCACACTTCTTACTTTAGGATGTTGGGTGTTTCTTTTACAAAGTTCAGTTTGGATATTAAACATTTAGCCATTTCGTTAGAATGGCTCTTGGGTTGTCTGGATGAGTGACTCAGTCCTCTACTGCCACCCAGGTGCCCTGGTCCTGAAATATCTCAGCTAATGGATAAATCACTGTGAGGGTTGATAGAGACCTTTATGGTCCTCAGGGGATAAATTTGGTCTTTTGATGCTCATACTGGCATTTGGGTTAATGTTCATTTTATTGTGCTGTTCCCCTTGCCTCTCTTCCTCTCCATCCAGCTGAAGATGGAGACTTCTGGCGGCTCCTGAACCCAGGCACGCACATCCTGACAGCCACAGCCAAAGGCTATTCAAGGGTCAGCAAGAGAGTTTACCTGCCTCACAACATGAACAAGGCGGGACGTGTTGACTTTGTCTTAGAAAAGGTTTGAATATTTATATTCATTGACCTGTTCAGTTAATACTCTTTTTTGTGTCTATTAATTTTAAATCTCACTTTCAAGTAATGAATTGATCAGTTTGAATTTATCTTTTGTTTGTCTGAGCCATAAGATGCATGTTCAGGTGCATGCACAAAATGTAACTTCAAGCCCATTTCCATCTGCAGTCCAAAGGCAGATGCCAATTCACATACAAAGGGTTACAAAAACAATTTCCACAAATGACAAATTGAATCATCAATCTAAAACATATGACGCTTTCAATCAGTGTGCCTAACAGTATACACTATAAAATACATAAATGATCATTTCCACTTGAACCGCCAACTTTCTTTTATGGACTTAAATAAAAAAAGTAAGATGCTTGCTCTTCATCTTCACCTTTTCCCTTGTCCTGCATCCAGGTTCCCGTGGAGCCCGATATCGATGACCACTTCTTCCCCACATTAGACTCATGGGATCAATTTGACCCCTACAATCAGTTCGAGCGCTACAACGATCCACAAGTGGGTGAGGGAGGGATAGAGCGGGAGGAGAAACCGTGGTGGTGGAACTACTTCTCCCAGTCGGGCATCTCGCCTCCACACTGGCTGCTGCGAAATGTGTAGGAAAGTTATGGGACCGTAAAGATCCCAGCATACGACTGGAGGACTGGTGATAGACATCCAGTCCCTCTCATTGCTGTCAAAGGCGTCGATATGGCAGGAGCTGTGACACTGAAATCATCAGTAAAAGTATTTTAGTGCTTACTGGAAGGACGTGAATGAGCATCAAATAAATTTCTAAAAATGGCCAATATTGCCTTGCAGCTGCATTTAACTAAAAATAAATTAAAAAGTTTTCACGGTCAAAAGTACTGAAACAAACTTCTCTGAATATTGTGATTACAAACTCATGTGATGGCAGCTGCATAAAATGTCTTTGTCCACACAAAAATGAAGGTGTGTACAAATTTCATACAGATCTGACTGTTTTTTTTTATGTTTATGTGATAACTCTGGATATTTGAGCCACATTTTATGCATTATGCAGGGATTAAGTGCTACACTCTGCATTGCCATGAGATTATATGGGACCTGTAACACCATCTCACATTGAGCGCCACATTTAAGCTTGGATCATCTGTACTGTGCCAACTGTGAACAGTAGAAATTATTGCTTTGTTTGTTTTTCACAAGCATGACAAAATATATAAATATTTGTGGCAAATTGCTTACATATCATTTCATTTTATCTATTTTCAAATGTACGAATTGATGTGTTATATGGGTGAATACCACTGTCTAGTTCAAGGTTGACTGGAGAAATAGCTTCTAGGTCTGTGTGAATGGTATGTGTCCTGTGATTGACTGGAGGGCTGTCCAGACTTTATCCCTTGCCTTCACGCTTATGTGTGCTAGAGTCAGTAAGATATGGTGGCTTGACAGGTTTTACCTACTCGGCCTGTTGTTGTTGCAGTCTTGGTCAACAGAGGGCGCCAGAGGACACGTAAAAAACAAACGAAGTTGATTTTACTAAAGACAGTCTAATGGGAAGTCGATGATCAGGGCCAGTGGCACGTTTTGAATTTTCACATATTTTCACACTCTTACGTCTGATTTACCCAAGCCAACAGTGAGAGTGTTCTGATCTTTACAGGCTGTGGAAAACTTAATTCTGAAGCAAAAGTTTGCACAAAGTTATCAAAATTGAAAACTTTATGTAGGGGTTTAGCTTTTTTCATGTCCTACTTTGTCTTGCTTGAGAACAAGGCCTAATGATGTGAGATAGTCAGACATTATTAAGCAGTTTCCACCTGTGTATATGTCACGACTGATGGCGGCTTCCTCCGCTGAACTGCCCTGTCGCAAAGCAAAAGTACATCAGTCTGCACTGCTGTCTTTATGAAGTACATGATGAAATGACATTAAGTAAAGCCAGTTAGAAACTGAAATGCACCATAATTATGCAAACTAGCCCACAGATGCCCTCAGTGGTCAACCATTAAGATGGACCACTTAATAGACTTAACATTAACGTATTTAGAGCAGTGACTCCTGCTCTCCCACTGCTTAATGTGTTCATCTGTCACTTAGATACAAAATTCTGCTGCCTCCTATGAAACCGTGTAGCACTCTGGGTCTCCTGCAGGCCAAAGAGACCTGGAGGACACAGTGACTTCTTGACAGTTTGACCCAAAATATTTTTTTCTGATGAGCTTGTAACATTCAGTTTTTTCAGTTCTTGAGACTCTTGCTGTCACACACGAACATTGAACCCTGCCCTAGAGCTCAGGTGAAACCATAAAGTCCTGGACACGTTAGTAGAGTAACTGAGTGGTGTAAATTACATAGTTTTAAGTGATTTGATAGCATTTTATTGTAGAGTGTGAGGGGAGTTGATTTTTTATATATTACAGGAATCATGGTCCATAAATGAAAGAGTCCCATCATACTCACTTCAACGGGGGGGGGGGTGGGGGGGTGAGGGGGGGGGTGGGGGGTACTGCTTGAATAAGCTTAGCAGAGCAAGTCCAGAACAGTACAAGCCCCAACAGTACAAAACCCTACTCTTAACTTCATTCAGCTTTCCATCCATAATCTTCTCTATTGGGACTATTGGAGGAAACTGAAGTACATGAAGAAAATCCACTCACATAAGGAGGACACGCAAAAACCACAGTTTCAAGGCCCTCGGCCTGACTGGAAGTTGAACTAAAGACCTTCTAGCTGTGAGATGTGCCGACCAGCAATCCATCGTTCGATTACTCTTATGTAATAAAGTTAAACAGGCAGCAATGATGTACACAGACTAAGAAACTTGACTTTCTTGGATGCTGAAAACAGTTTTCATTTGAACTATAAAAAACAGAGGTGGTCTATGTGAAAATGGTACGTTATTACTAATGCTTCATTTGTGTTGAAGGAGTGACAAACATTTTAGGGAGTGATGTTCCAAAACCTGACAAAGTTGTTTGCATGGTTGAATAAGCAGTAAATGAGAACGTTTTGTATTTTGGGCGATCTGACCTTTTATTCCCCTTATTAGCAATAATTTAAGAGATTGAGTGAACCGCCCCCTTGTCACACTGGTTTATTTCTTCAAATCAAGTAAGTAGACATTTAGTCCTAAGGCTGAATACACGCACATGAACTAAAAGGCAGCTTTAAAAAAACAAAAACAAAAAAAAAACAGTTCAGACCAAAGTATGAGGCAGACAAATGAGTAACTTTGCATGGCCACATGCACCATGACTATCGCAAAATAGCGTAACAATAATAACAGGCAAAAATTTAATCCATGGGTGCACAATTGTCAGTAGTGACTGTTTATTTAGGTCTGTCTGGCGTAATCCATCTGCACCACCTGCATCCTCCAGCTCACCCAATTGACACAGCTGGAGCAGAGGATGCAGAGTAGTCTATCAATAATATCTGCTGAGAACTGGATCGCGTGCAACCTCTGCTGACCTCACAGTCCATCTGCTGTCTCTTTCTAAAGCACAATGACCTGTGCTTGAACTAATGTAAGTGTATTAAGCTTGAGCATGATTCATATCCATAATCTGCCTCATAATTAGCTGTGCTATACTGAGCTTGCATAGACTAGTCTGTGTGAAGCGATTCTCGCAGTTAATGGGTAAGCTGTGATACATACTGAGGTTTTAGACTGGTTGCATACTATGCTCATAACAAGTCATATGATTATCATAGGCTTAATGCAAGTCCGCAGTGGGTGGAGAATCATTATGAGATTGTGAGTGCGTCATGAGCAAAAGTGAACACCCACAAATGATCTGAGCGGCACTAAAAGTCGTTGGACATTTCATTGATGTTAATAAAAGTCTTGTCATGGAAGTCTTTATGTTCCTAACACAGCCCACAAAGCCGGATGTAAACCATAGACTGAAAGCTTAACAGTTTCACTCTAATGACTCTTTGACAGTCAACATTAGGTTTCCGTCTGTAGCAGGAGTGAAAGTGCCCCAGGGTGTCGGCGGGAGCCACGAAATCCAGACAGCAAAAGTTTTCTTGCAATTTGAGCCCCATGCTTTGGGAGGCTTTTTCTGGAAGTATTTAGATGTTTTCAGGAGCAAATCAGTTCCTTCTGAAGGTATATTGTTTCACCATTTCCATTTTCAAATCTTTGTTTCAAAACGTCTGGATCCATGTGTGCAGACTATGCTGCTGTGGATGCACGATGCTACCTGTTCACCAAAAAAGCTCCAGAGGCAGACATCATCATATGTCCATCATCTTATCAGCTTTGGATCTCATCAATATCACAGGGCTCTGATGGTGCCTTACGCCAACAATGAGAGGGCAAAGAGAATAGACGCAAGACACACACACACACACACACACACACACACACACACACACACACACACACACACACACACACACACACACACACACACACACAACTTCACTAACACCAAGGGGCTTTGTAGAGTCTCTGGTCTACCTAAATGCACATGTTTGGGCTGTGGGAGGGAACCTGTGGGAACAACCGGAGTGTGCAGAGTAAACCAACGCAGACACTGGAAGGTCCAACCAGTAGGCAAACATGGGACCTTCTTGTTTTGAGGCCGCAGCGCAAACATCTTAATGATGAATCTTCTCATTTGCTTCCTTTTCTTATTCTTAATGACCACGCTATAGTAGCTGAATGACATTTACATCTAAGGGGATATGTTCCACATACCATAGTGACAGTGTTATAATGTCCATGGTGAACTTCTGCAAAGTTTCATGAGTAATAGGAGTCTGGCAGTAACCCACTGTGGCAGACTCTCTGCTACATGGTGGGTCTCCAGCATATCTGCAGCTCTCTTTCCAGCACTTTATTGGTTTTGCTGGCCCAGTTCTCCAGCTTTTTCAAGTTAAGGAGCTCCTGTCTGTGGGTTCTCCCCTTGGCACAGCCAGCACACTGGAATTATGGAGGGCTGATTGGACAACTCAGCTCACATGCTGAGGCAATCAGCCTACCTGGCACTGGCTGCACCTGAGGCACCGAGATCTGTGCAAAACCTGATGTCAGGTTGGTCGTCCAATCAGGACAGACCAAAACAAGTTCAAGAGGCCTGCCCCCAAATGACATCCCATCCCTACTCCCACACCAAAGAAACAAGTTCAAGGATCACGACACTCCGACTGCAACTGCTCTCTCTCGCTCTCTCTCTCTCTCACCCTTCCCTGAGCAGTGTCTCTCTCTGGCTGCCCTTCTCGTTCTCTCTGAGCTGTCCCCCTTTCTCTTGCTCTCTCTCTCTGAGCTGCGCATCTCTCTCTCTCTGAGCTGTGTCTCGCTTTCTCTCCCTTTCCCTCTCTCTGCATCTGTTTAGTGCAGAACTTGGCAGCAGTGCAGCCCGGCAAGGTAAACCACACCTGGTGGGGGGCAGAGCTGGGAAACCTTGTCTGCCTATTAGGAATCCTCCAGTGAGTAAACCAATCAGATGCAAAGCAGAAGCCAAAACGAAGTGTTCCCAGAAATGGCCGTTGTAGCAATAGTAAGCGAAAAGCAGTAAAATATTCACAATATGTCCTTTACTCAAGTAATTGAGAAGAGCACTGTTGTGTGTTTTTATTTTTTTTCAAAAGGGATGAGCCCAAGAGCTTGAAGCTTGTGACTGGGTCCTCCATAGAGACCATTACGTCCGTCCTGTGATATTTCCTTGCCTTCATGCTGATGACAGCTGTGGCTGGATGCATCATGTTTTCAGGTTGTCCGCCCGTCCCATTCTCAAAAATGCAAAGTCTCTAAAACACCCCAAGGGAATTTGTTGAAACGTGGCACAAATGATCACTTGAACTCCAGGATGAACTGATTTTGGTAGTCAAAGGTTTGGAGCATGTGGCTTGGCCGTAACTCAAGAATTCATACGCTAATTATAACAACACTTCACATAAATGTCTCATAGGATGAAACTGGTGACATTTGCAAAAAGTCAGAGGGCACCCTCACTGTGACATCGTAAGACACTTCACTGCCCATTACTCAGTGGCAAGTACAGACCAGCAGATTATAGCAGTGTTTAGATATATTTTTAGAGGTATTTAGATGCAGAATTAAATGTGTCTTTAAGGAAAGGAATTAAAGTCTGATAGATTGTTTCTGCTGTAAAATCATTATGATTTTTACCCACTTAGCATTCAGTTAGGACACAATCATCATCATCAAAACGTTGGCAACCCCTAGTGGACAACTACTTAAAACCTCTGTAATCCTCATTTTTTCAGTTTTAAATTGTCTTTATAGAATGGTTGAATGGAGTGTTTATCCCATGGAAATGGGAATTTACCACCCTTGCTAAATAACGGAAGTTTGTAACTTTTTCCTGGTCTAAGTGGTAACTGCAATGATGCAGCTAGAGAACACGCACATCCAACCTCATGTTTGACCCAGAATCAGAGGAGGAATCAGATACTGAGGAAGAACCAGGAGCAGTTACAGTACACTGGCATTTCACCAGTAACTTCACCAAACTTCCATTTATTACCCAGGCAGATTTCTGATCAGCTGTTGACTTTTTGTGTGTGTGTGTATGTGGCCAATGCTCCGCAGATAATATCTGTTTTTTTTTCAACTTTGGTTATAACAGAGATAACAAATGACAAGAAGAAACCATCGTGTCAGTTTTTGTGGATTTAACTCAAAACTGTTCTTAACCATTCGTTGTAGCTGGGTTTGCCAGGAAATGAACCACTGTTTCTGGTAGTTTCTTCAACAAACTTTGTGTATTTTAACACCACAAGTTATGACAGATGTCACTGTAGCTGTTGAATTTTAGTCTTTTTTGTCAGCTACTTCCAAAAAACGTCTGACTAGCTCATTGATTTCAGCGGATGTATCTTATTTCTATCACTCAATAACACTGATCGGCTCTTGTCAAAAAGCATAAGAGCCTGTTGACAAATGAGCTGTGATCTAATTGCACACTTGTCTGAACAGAGAGATACTGTTTGACAGCAGTGACATTGTGATTGCCTTCTCGCAGCAAGAACCCGAGGTCTTACCTTCTCTGAAAATTCATTAACATCCCTTCATTTATGTTTTATCTGTTTACTGAGTGTTAGAAATAATACATACATGAATAAATCATGCTGTGTAAAAAGGGGTAGTAACTTTAAAAAAGTGTACACTTCTTCCTATATTTTTCTATTTTCATTTTGCTTGCTTGATCAAAAATAAAATTCGGTTCAACCATGGCCATACACCACTCTCAGCGCCCCCTACTGAATCTCTGCAATACATGTTTCCTCAAATACTGTGCTGTCAGTTACTGATGCTGCATAGGAATGAATGTTAAATCTATGTTTAACATCTATGTTAAACCCCCATGTATCTTGCTTTGTACTTTAATGCAGCAGCAAGCCCAGACTTCCAAGAAATGGAACAACAAGCAATCAAACTGCATTTCATTGCTGGCAAACTTTGTTGTCAGTTTAAATAACAGATGTTTCTAAGAGAATGCTGTAAATAATATACATTTCTTTTATACAATTTCCCTCTAGGATCAGTTTAGTAGTTCTCTAAAACATCTTGTTTATGAGTTTGTGCTTAAATTAAATCTAAACGGAGGTTTGACTCTGAACAGAGATGGTTACTCTCTTCACCAACTCTTTGCACTTGACTGATGATTTCATCTCGAAGAAGCTTTGATACATTTTCTTAAATAACTCCAGTAGTATCTGCCAAGAATCGCTATCGCCTGATCAATGAACCCTGTTGCTACTATTACAACGAGAACAACGTGAACAGTTATGATGGCTTTCTTTTTGAAAAGGCCATTTTTGAATCATGCTATAATTATCTTCTTTCCAAGGCAGTATGTTCCCAGATGTCTCCTCCTTATGTTCCTGGAGTGAGTTTCCATCTGGCAGACTTCCACTGCCTCTCTCTTTCTCTGGCCTCCCCAAAGTAGTCGCTTTCAATCTCATTGCATCAGTTTCTCTAGCATAACCCATCTTAACACTCTGCACGTATAATGCAAATGCCAAACCACTTAGTTCTGAACTTCCTCCATCTTTCACTTCTCTCCCCTTTCTCTCTCTGTTCCCCTTTTTGTCGGTCTGTCTTTCATTCCTGTAGCTATCTAGCTGCTTTGCCCCAGGAGTAGAGGCCTGCTCAATGTGGCAGAGATGATTTGTTTGCTTTGCAATTATTTTCCGTCAGTGGAGACAAATGGATTCATACTGCATAGAAAAACCCACACAGACAGGACCGCAGTGATGAATGCAGTGGAACAGACTAATATGGAAGATGCCGAAAGATAAAGATAGAGACGGGGACCATAGAGGATCCAGGGTAAAGGAAATAATACATAGCTTTATAAAAGGCTCGGCAGACTAATAGCCTCCCAGCATCATGACATGATTGCTCTGCATATTCAGATCTGTGCTGGTGTGTTAATTGTTGCACTGTTCATGTATTTAGGTTGGACTTAGTACAAATTACTTAGTACAGTACAAAGTTCCAAATAATTACTTTTTCACCAAAGTTGTGTTCCGTATATTACATTCATACACTGCCAATATGAAGGGGAAATTTCTCAATATCAACTTGTAATGGCTTAGAAATTGTTTTAAATTGTTTTTGAAAGTATGTAATGCAGCTTTCCTGTTCTGCTGACCATGTCTAGCGTCTGGACCCTTCCCAATGTATGAGTAAGGAGATGACCAAATGAGTGCCAGGGTTGGAGTGAGGTTCCAGGGATTAGCCCGTCAGCACCTTTGGTGGGATTCACAGGTTGTCAAAAAGATTTTGTAATTGTCTTGCATGTTTCCCACTGAAAATGTCTCCTGAACCACATTTTATAATAGTAATTAACTGTTATATGAGAAAATTGACTCAGTCATCGTGTTGAAATGGAGCAATCCCCCCACAACACCTTCAGACTTACAGTATGTCACCCAACAGCCAGAGCTTTCATGGTTTGGCCGCGCCTCTAGCCATTGGTCAGGAAAACTGAATCCCCCTCCAACAAGGAAATCACTGCAGGCGATGTCACAGTGAAGATGCAAAGTTGACAATTATCTCTTGAGAATATGTAGTTTGAGGGCAGACGGGGGGTTAAGGGTTTCTCTATTTGCCCTCAATGTGTGATGAACACAACTGGGCCGCAGACTTTTTCTGTCTCTGTTGAACTTTCAGACTAAGCACAGTAAAAGAGATTAACCTTTTCCTTCCAGCTCGCGTCGCCTTGGTTTTTCCTCGTCGTGCCCTCTGTCTTTCTTCCTTGTTGCTGACCCTGTCTCCCCTTTTTCCAGTGTTTCTGTCGACTATCCCTTGTCGTCCTGTCTCCCCCTCCTCCCCTTGTCTCCCCTCTTTCCTCCCCCCTCCTCTCCTTCCCTTCATACGAAGGGCAGGTTCAGGGGTCACCAATTACTCAGGGAGGGCTGAGAAAGTTGTATGGGCTCTGCCCTCGGGGCTGCCATGTTGCATTATCATCAGGGAGATTGCAGGTACGCAGCAGCCACTGGCTGCCGGCACAACAACCACAACCTCAGCCTCAGTGCAGAGCCATATAGACTAAGCCAGGTTCAAACCCTCCTCATGCCTGAGTGGTTAGCTGGCTCCGAGTCAGCCCCCCTCTCTTACTGATCTGCTGGGCAGAACTAATATGTATGTCTAGACTTCCTGGGAACCCTACCTGAGAATATACAGCTGCACAGTATGTGTCGTGATTGTTCACTTACCTTTTTATTGATAGGCTTATATCCTGTGCTGTGATTTGATTCTCTTGTAAGATGCCTTGGCCAAATTCTTGTAATTTTAAGTGTTTTTAGAGGAAATGCTTGCGCTTTCAAGAGAGTGGAAATAAAATAACCTGAACGAGTGCAGCGGTTGGAACATTTAGGCCCTTGGAAATTAATATTATGGCAAATAATCTGGGGCTGCATCAGGAAAAACTAGACTATTTCAAGGCCTACAGCAGAAAGACCTTGAGGTCTTGTCACCACTTGAAGGTAAACACTCACTCCAGGAGGTTCCTGCCACTGGCAAAGAAATTGTCAGATTAAAACCTCATTTTTTGAGAGAGTGAGATGTGCAGGTTAGAGATACATCAGTCAGCTGACCAGGCATTGGTATCAAGTGATGCACAGCATGGTCCGCCCACATTAAAGACTGGTCAGTCTTGCATATTTCTGATTTCAAGTTAGGGTTAGGGTTAGAGTTTGATTTTAGACATTAATGACAAAATAAATGCTCTTTGACAGTTGTTGAAGATATATATTCTTAATATGGATGTTATTCAATGTAAAGCGCAAACAACTAGAACAGCAAACCTAACTTGATGTTGAAACTTCGGGGAACTTTTCCATTTTAAAGTGAAATTTATCTGATGACACATTTTATCACACTGATCACACATTTATCATTGTTTGTCACATGTGCTTACAAAATTGCAATTGGTGCATTTCTGGTTAGACCAGGCTCTATACTTAGCTCTCCTACTTTGACTGCATCAATAAACATATAGTTTGATGGCATTTCGGTCACTTTAAGGAGATTGGATAGGTGGCAAAGATGCTTATTTTAGCCCTTTTTTATATCCCCAAACACAAAGTGTTACGGTTTTGGCCTGACCGCTGCCGTTTCATGTATTTCGTGTTAACCCGATGACTTGAACACCATTTGGATTTGAGTTTTGATATTTGGCAGACAGGTTCATCATTCATAGAGGAATTTTCACACATTTCAGTTTGCACGTTTGACCACAAGGGGCAGCACTTTGGTTGAAAAATTACGTTTGCGCTTTTATCTCCAGAACTATTAGGCCATTTGATGTCAAATTTGATGCAAATGAAGCAACCCAGATTGTTATATCCCTGGGAGCATTATGGTATATATCCATTGCATTTGGTGCTGAATGCATAGGTCTAGTTTTGCTTTTGCTTTGTTCAGACTGTTCACATTCAGACCTTTTCACAATTTTGTTTTTCTTGCCTTTTTTCTGACCACCTGTGTGGGGCTACTGAAAAAACAAGTACAAGCACCCCTTAAATCATCTCAGAAAGTGCATACCTGGTTCACTTTTCCTCTCCAAACCCCATCAGAACCAATTTTCAGGCTCACAGAGAGGCTGAGCCCAATGCTGCCTAGGCTGGGGCCAACAGAAGCTGTGCAGCCAGTTGGAGTTGAAATGGCTCCTGAATAGAGAATCCCAGAGTCTGATTCTGTGCGCTCAGCCAAACCTTTGGTAATTGCAAAAACAGCACTTGGTCCACTAATAATGGGTGCGTGTCATCTCCAATCCCCAGTCCGCCTGTCTGTCCATGCCACAGAGGCAGCAATTACAGACTCGGGCCAGCCACTGGACGTGCATGCAGTAAGGGCAGAGGAACAGTGCTGTGTGTGTGTGTGTGTGTGTGTGTGTGTGTGTGTGTGTGTGTGTGTGTGGGCGGTGGGTTAAGGGGTGCATGAGTAACTGAATGAGGTGTATGTATGTATGTATGTGGGTGTGTTTGAGTGCATTTATGTGTGAGAGTTAGGACACAGGGATAGGGCAAATGCAGTCTTGCGGCTAAGCCTGATTTAAGAATTAAACATACTTCCCTGTTTGGCCATGTGGCCACAACAGTGCTGTGAAGATTAATTCTCCCAAAAGTTTGATACAGTTACTGTCTACAGCTTGCAACGTAATGACTAGTTGTTACCTGAACGATTCCCAGTTTTCATTGACTAAGCCCTCAGTGTTTTTGGTGTCATCGTTGTCATACAGAGCTTGTTTTTTCCATGTCATACTCCTAATTTTTGCATAGAAATGAAGAAAAAAGAAACAAAACAAAAAAGAAACAAAAACAGGACAACAGCATTTCTGGCAAAGGGAGACAAAAGATGGTATTCTAGCAATTTGAACTGAGATGACCAAGGGCTTTGAAACTGTCACCCTCTTTCTCTATTTTCTCCTTGGAGCTGAAACTTCTTTTACTGCCAAGCATTTTTTTTTCTGTCCAACTAAGTGTGATAACTAAGACCATGTGTGAGCAGCACACCGTCGGACATCTCTCTGAGTCACTTCCTTTACTAAACACTCTCATGGCTACCCATCCATGACTCCTACAATGGCCATCACGAGGATTTACTAAAACATTGACTGATCTTTCCTGTCACGCTGCTATTGTTTTATTTGATTTTCTCTATAGAGGCATGACGAACTGGTGTCATGGCAGACAATGGAACAGAGTCAGGGTCTGACCCCAAAACTAATTTGGCAGCTTAAGCTCTTTTATCAAGTGGCAGTTTCACCAGCACTCGGTTTGTTTATCCTTCGTTCTGCTTTCCTTTTATTTGTTGTGGATAAAGGGGCTTTTTCTTCTCTGTGCAAGGAACTGTAAAGGGTAAAAAGGAGAGCATTTAAAAAAAATCTTGTTGCATTGTATGCTTCATGCACCGTGGTTGGAGCCTCTCAGGTTTGCTTTCAGGAAGTGAGTCTTCCGCTTCATTGTTTTTCATAGGAGTAATGTAAAACATCTCAATTTGCAGGATATAAGATGCATGACAGCAACAACATCAGATTGAATTATTCAGCAGGCTTTCCATGGAAATAGGCCATTTGCCTTTCTCATAAACTTGAATTTCACTGCTAATGATATGCTGAAAGACACTATCTGCTTTTGATTTGGGTGGAGTGATGTTGCCATTGGATTTTAACACAACAAGCAGTGTCTGGTTGCTAAGGGGGTTAGAGGTCAGAGCAGGGTAGCCGTAAGCAGCAAAAAAGCGTGTGAAATTGGACACAGCTATGCACCATTTGTGTGTGATTACATCGATTTCCTAGGGCAACTTCTGTCGGCACCTCCTCAGAGACAGATAGCATTCACAACATGGGATTCTATGATTGAAAGGAGGGCTTGTGAGCAGGTTTCACACTAAGTGTTTTTAAATGGTCTCCACAGGAGTGCAAGGCTTTGGTGGCTGTTTATGCAGACATAATCTTGTTGACTGTATTTTATGTCATCTTCATATGGAGAGACTGGCATGCTATAATGTTACCCAGAATTCTCTATTCATTGTGTGGTTATGGGGTAGTATGTTGTCGGTAAAGCAAAGCATGAACACTAAACAGTGTCTCATGGCATTTGAAATGAAGGTAGAGAAACATCTGGATATAGTCAGTAAGTAACCCAAAAGAAAGCAAGGACAATATGTGTGAGTTTGTCCATTTTCAATACAACTATGTGCACAGAGGCTGAGGCACAGACTGAGTTCATCTCTCACTCTTAAAGATAACCTGTATAAATATGATTCTGCTTTAATAAACTGTCTCATATGTCTTATTTGCAAGAAAGTATAATATGAAGAGGAGGATTTTTGATGCTTTGTTTTCTCTCTATCCTTCCATTATATTTGAAACCAATGTTGCAAAGGTAGAAGATGGGGTCATCAACTATTCAGGAGATAAGCGTCAAGTAAAAATGAATATACTATGAACTGTTAAGGCTTCTTTGTGTATGAGTACATCTTTGGATGTACTGAATATAAGATCAGGGTTCACTTCCAATGTAATAAAGTAGCAAATCATTCTTTGTTAAAGTCAGATTTTTAATTAGCTCAGAGACGTTTTACACTTCCAGGAAACAGCTCTGCGATGCAGATACACCAAAGCTCACACATGGTGTCTTCACAAACGGCAATAAAAGGAACAAGAAGAGCAACACATTTTGACTCGAGGGAGACTTAAAATGCCACACTCTCTGAGTCAGACGTAGCTGAACGCAGTGCTCTTACAATGCTCCACTAAGGAGGTAATGCATTCACTTGTGTTTTGCTGTTTGTTTTTGTCAGCAGGATAACTCCTCAATTAGTTTCCATTAGCATTGGTATTAAAGTGATAAGATGGGCCAAGGGATCACGTATGAAAATGGGTCCAGGAAACTGCTTTTTCATTTCTGTTCTGCCATCTTGGCATTTTTTTTTCCAAGGTAAATGAAAGCTAGCCATCAGATCTATGGTTTTGACCGGTCATTGGCCAACATCATGAAATCCTGTATTAAATACAGTGTTCCTTGCTGAGCATTAAAGGGTGATTTGTGTTACAGCCCTACCATCTGGGTTTTCATGAAGATATACAACACATGAATGCAAATGTGCTCTGACACTATCACTAAAATGCACGGCTTTCCAAATTTGTTCTCACTGTGAAATGCCCCGCAGCCCCCGCAATTTATGGAAAGTGGTATTTTTAGTTGTAGTCATTATGATTTGGGAAGAAGTGAGCAAAGGTAATGAACAGAAAGAGAAAGGTGAAAGGGCAATTTGATTGTGTTGCTGTGCAAACCAAATTGGGATCAAGCTTTTGCCGCATCTGTAAAAAGGCACATGAAGGTGAAATTATTTGGATGTTTGCTCAGCTAATGGGATTATTTTATTTTAGAATCCGTACGGACTTCTGAAGCTTCCTCATGGACAGGCAGGCAGAAGATTCACCTGAGGGAATCTTTTTTTTTCCTTTTTACATTTGTATCTGAATCACTGAGTGACTGATGTTAAATTGGGGTGATGAAGTCAAATACTAGAGTTGAAATGTCATTCACAGTAAATGTCAAGACTGACGGTATTTTGTTCTTGTCAGTTTTAGTTCAAGAGGTATAAAAGGGTCATGCAGTGTACATAACTCACTGATATCCTTTGGATCTGTCTTTACAGAACGTGCTCTGAAATGACCTCCGTACCATTAGGGTCTAACTGTTTTTATTCATGTTCTTATCTCTCCCATCTTTTCTTCAACCTCCAATCCTTTTACTTTTTGTGGAAAGTAGCAAAGTAAAATGCAATTCAATTAGGTGGTTGTTACCCTGGGGCCTCTGATGTTCCTTCCTTTCCTGCTGCAGCACGGTCCATCTCCCCCTTATGCAACGTTGAGAAGTAGACCATGCAATATTTCACAGGGCTACTGAGCAGTGGTGAGCACAGAGCAGAAGATGAAAAATGGGGGGAAAATATAGCATCTGATACAAGATTGTTGCGTCTGTGTACCTCAAATAACTGTTCATTAGTAACCTTAAATGCACCTGATTTTAACCAAGGATCAGTCAAGGAGCAAGTGTCTTCACTCTAACAGTTTCTCTCAAATTTGAATAGCAACAGAACAAATAAAAAGGGTGTTTGAGATTGCCAAATTTTTAAGCCAATCACAAAACCCCTTTGGATATTTTTCCTTGATTTTCAAGAAATGTTTAGTTTAGACATTTTGTTTCAAACCGCTCAGTGTTCAAAACTATGCGGACTATGCAAGCTAAAAATGTCTTGAACTGCATTAAATGGCTAGGAATAATTTGGAAGTACATTGCAAGTTTTACTGCTTTGCAGAAGCAGCTAATGCTATCAGTCACAGCTCTTTGGCTCTGCGGAACAAGGGTTTTTAGGAGAATGTGAAATGTCTAGTGACTGTAGCTCAAGGGCATTACGGTCATCCACTGATTGGAAGGCTGGCATTTCGATCCAAGCCCCTTGCGGGCTACACGTCAAGGTACCGAGATACTGAACCCCTAAAACACTGCCTGTGAAACTGTGTCACCGGTGCATGAATGGGTCTCTGGTAAGTTGCTTTGGATAAAAAATATAAATGACTTAAAAAATGGACAATGTGTGGAAATAACCAAAATGGAAATAACGAGATATTATACTGGTAAATAAGTGTGGGAAAAGCAACATTTAATCAGCAGCTTCATTTAATCAGCCTGTAATTAACTGACTGACGTAAACAACTGGAAAACTTTGGCAGGGCCGTGACAAATAGACATCTAACCAAATAGACATCTACCCCAGTGTGCTTGGTCCCACCAAAGCCATCTTTGCTGATCACATTTCCTCGAGGAGAAACAAAAAAAAAAAAAGAAGAACACTTTAGAAATCATTGAGGTAGAGAGAGAATGAGGAAACGCCCTGAAGGCAAATGGCAGGGAACATCAGTCCTGTTTGACGGAGCTACTTTAGCTGTCATGCAAGAGAATGTGAGAGTAGGCAGTCAGCATCACTGAACACACACAGAGAGCCATGGTGATGAGGCCGAGCTGCTTCTTATGTTTTGACTACATGATTGAACATTTAGTCACCCAGTTGTTCTTGCCCATCAGCATTAGACAGTCACCAAAGCCATTTGAGTTATGAGGATAATCAGCTGTGGCCCTTTAAATGTTCTCTATAGGCCATTAAGCTGTTGAACAGTATGTTCTATGGATGGATGATTTTTTTTTCATTTTCTAGGATTTTTTTTGACAGGAAAAAAATAAACATGAGTTTATGATTCACTGAGACATCACGTGACAGCAGGAAAAGCCACTGACCTCAAAGCCGTGCAATCTGCTGTGCAGTTAGAAGTCAACCGACAAGTCAAACCAAGTGGCGTAAACTCTCCAGAGATATTTGGTTTGTCAGAGCTGATTAGACCCAGGGAGGCGTAAGCAGACACTCTGGGATAACACGTGGTGGTGGAGAGTGGAGCCGTTGGCCTCAGCCTGTTTACTGGGCGATGTGTTAGGACAGGGAGAATGAAGCGGAGAACTCTCACGGATGGAGAAGATGATGCTTGATTTCTCTTGCCAGAGAGTCTCTCTCTTTTTCTCTTTGTTTTCTCGCATCTTATCTCAATGATCACATCCATCTTTATTTCACACCCATCGCTTAATATCTGGGAAATATGATGGCTTGTGCAGGCATCTGTGAACCTCTTCAAGAATGTTTGGGCTCAAAAACATGCATTGTGCTGGTTGTACGTTAGAGACGCTCTCAGGTCCCCTGAGAGTGTTTTTTTCTGCGTGGCCATCAATGTGTGCATTGCAGAGAAACACTGTAGAGGTTTTTTTTTTTGTCACAGCTCATCACACCGTGAGATCACACAACACAATGTGACAGTGCACGGTGCAGCTCAGCAAGTGGCGCTGGGATTTTAATTGATGTTAAAGCCACTAAGTACTCATAGCCCTTATTGTTAACATGGAGGGAGAGAGGGGGGGAGAGCGAGAGAGAGGTTGTATTTGCACTTATCTCTCAGTTCCAAGCAATGCAAGTTTAAGTCTTTACTAGTTTAATCTGACAGTCGTGACCATGCTGACTTTTTTCATGTCTATCTGGTTAACAGCTCAATAAGATGAGTCATAACTGTTATAATAAATCTGTAAATGTTTTTCATGTTTTTCAGGAATAAATGCACAATGTGTTGTTTCTGAGCGCTCTACTTAAGATTTGATACTACAAATATTGGCAGGAATAAAACATACTGTAAATGTGATAATGCAGTATAAAGAGGAAATAAGAGTTAAAAATAAATATATGTCTGTTTCAGTTCAAACAAATGGAACTAAGTACATTTACATTTTCAAGTATATGTGGTGAAAGTTTCTGCTGAATTTTGGATAGATATGTATATATATATATATATAAAATAACTGCTCTACTCATTTCAATGGTTGAATAATTGTCCCAACACTGCATCCTTTCAGTCTTGCTCTCTTCAACCTCCGAACTAGTTAAACTCAAATCCTCTGCATATGACCCTCCTTAATCTCGTTTTAGACCAAAGTGATCCTCAGTTAGCTCAGTGCATTGAGCTTATTACATGATGATGAATCGCTCACTCAGAGTTAAGTCATTCGGATAGGAAATACAGAGCTTCACGGGGGGAAATTAGCACAGCTTTAGCCTAGCACACCATAGTTTAGCCCGGTGGGGCTCGGTGGGGGAAAAGGCACCTTTCGGCTGACAACAAAGCTAATATTAGCTTAGCATTAGCGTTAGCAAACAGGGGGCTTAATCAGACTGCAGGGCTGTCAGAACGTATAACCGCATGCTTCCAAGGGTCCCTTTGGAGTTATAATCCTGGGTCTCGGCAGGCGATGACCTCATGGGCTGGACCGGTGCCTGTGGGAGGATTGGGGGAGCTGTGTGTGTCTAGCAGGCCACTCACTGAGATTTGTGTGTGTGTTCTTTATGGCTGATTGTTTTATTGAGGCGTACGACACACAGAGACCCTACTGACACCAGCGTGTTGAACTTTCCAAACATGTGCACGAACGGAATCCCCAGCTGTTTTGTTTGGGGAATTTTCATGCTGCATCTCATGGCTGTGCAGTGTGTGTGTGAGCCCCAGGATATGAGCGCAATGATATTTCAATCGTCTCCATGCCACATTGCATTAACAGTGTGTGCTGTTTTTCCTCATGGCTAGGAGATAATTGAAAAGGTTAACCTGTCAGCTTTCTCTCCCGTTATTTGTCTTTGCTCAGATTAAAACAGTGGTTAAGGACGTCTGTGACTGACGAGATGGCGTGCTCTCCTGCGTCTATTATGTCCCAAAGGCCATGTTGTACACAGGCTTTATGACAGTGCTGCTACAAAACCCAGATAGGAGGTTAGCATGCTTACCTCAAGCAGCCAGAGAGGGGAAAAAAATCTGCCAATTAAATGTATGTGTAATTGTGCAGAGATGTATCAGCAGGGGACATGCATGTTGCCTGCCTTTTCTTTTACCCATCATTATGGCGTTCGTAGAATGATAATCCGAGACAGCCTGTAGCCCAGGCAGAGACCTACCTCTTTGCAAGAGCCTAGATCTAAGAGAGGGGGGCTCTGGGGTTAAAATAACTCCACATCTTCACACAGAAAGCTTTTGAAACTGGAAGTCAGTTGACTTGAGTTAAATGCACTCACTCACACACACATACACACACACACAGACGGTGCGCCCAGGGACTCTGGAGGCAGATTGCTGTGCTGTCAGTGTTGGGGACTGTCAGTAGCTCCAGCCAGCCATGGGCAACATCAGCCAGAGAGACCCAGGACTCACTGGCTCCACTGAGCTCCACAGCCCAGGCACCCTGTCAGCATGATGCAAAAGGCCTGAGGGTTGGCGAGTTAAGACTCTTTATGAAACAGACTGTACTGAGAGGACTTTGCCGATGGCCTCTGGGCGGCTATGCAGAGATGGTGAAGCCAGGAGTGAAGACATGACATGAGTAGAGCAAGAGGGATCGCTACCAAGTGAAATGCTCTACCTGTCACAGGCCAGCAGAGAGGAGGTTTAACAGAGAGGAGGTTAATGGGTAGGTTCCTGTCATGGCCATTTCTAGTTTAATCTCAAAATGACCTGCAGATGTCCATAAAAGTTAAATGTGGTACATTTCCTGACGATTCAACAAATATTTAAACAGCAGCTGACATCAGCTGGCACAGTTATGATCCTAAGCAACTTAATATCTCAATAACTGGTTAGGTTTGTTATTACAATGTAAAGCATTACCCAAACTTTTCAAAGCCTCAGAGTCAGTATGTTTGATACTGCAGTTTTGAAATCAAGCATAAATCAGGCCAATAAGACAAAATAAGGTACGTAAACGATGCACTACAGCTCTATGTCAATCTATTACAGCTAATTATTCTCTTATGTGATGGAATGTCCAATTCATCTTTCAGGAAGTTAAGTTAGGTTACTATATTTACTGCTCTTATCAGGGAAGTTGGTTCAGACTGCGGTGGGCATACTTTCTAATGTGAAATCTTGACATTTTGTGGGAGTGTGCGTACACTCGTGCCCTGTGGATGTGTGTGTCTGTCCTCTCTCCATGAGAACCAGCCCTCTGGCCTTCCAGCTGAGTTCACAGATCCAAAGTCGAGTTAATCTGGTTTTACCTTTAGCTCCAAAAACAACACGGGAGTAATCCAGGAACAGCTGTAATCAACCATGAAACCACTGATGGCTGCATGCTAGCTCGGGTCAGGGAGCACAACAGGAAGAGACCTCAGGAGACCACTGGGACATTGAACTAATAGTCAAAAATGATGCAGATATTGTCTTGCTCTGCATGCTCAGCCATACTTGTGCACAAAAAGAAAAAAAAATCTTAATCTGATGTTTTTTTTTTTTTTCTCTTTCTCTCAAAACAATTTGTCTCACAAATGTTAACGTTACAGTGTAGAAGCAGTGAAATTATATGACATGATTTGAAACCGCTAATAATATTTTAATCTGATATTTTAATATGAATCTTTATGTTATGGCGTTGTGCTGTTGTTTTAGACCTTGCAAGCGTGTGTGTGTTAGGGAGTCTCTCTGGCTGATATCATATGTCTGAAGTGAAACAGTTTGGACCACAGTCAGTGAATCCCTGTCTCATCACACTCAGAACAATTATATAAGGAGGCTCGGTACACACCGACAGAGGGAGAGGGAGAAGAGGCAGATGAGGGTAGGAGAGAGGGTACAAACAGATGAATAAATGAGTTAAGTGGGGAGAAGGGAATTTGTGCTTTCACCCCCACCCCCACCCCCGCTCCCTCCTGTTGGACAGTCGAGTGTATGCTATAAGTGCTCCCCCGCCTTCTCCTCTCGCTTCACTGCCTTTACGCTCGTCTCCCAATAGAAATTGCTCTGTGGCATTAAATATGTAAAATTAGCATTTTAAGTAGAACACATTTCTGTGTCGCGCCCCACTCTCCCCCTCTGCCTGCCGCCCAGCCCTGAGCACATAAGCCACACAAACTCATGCATGCATATGATATGCATTTGGTCATCTCCATGGCAACGCTGGTGGGGGGAGGGGAGGGGCTCGAAGAGAGAAGGTTGAAAAAGGTGTAGTCAATGAAAGTAGATCGGATTGTATTTATTTTTTATTTAGTGAGTTTATTCAAGGAGTAAGTCATACTGACACTCTCCCCATGTGGAGAGCTGAGGTCCAGCACACACTCATAGAAATACTCCTCTCCACCACTTACATACAGATTCACGGACACCTGGACTTTTCAGGTCGCTCCCTGAGAAAATATTTTGGTGCCCCCTCGGAATGTGAAATATTAAAAGATTCCAAAGAGAGAAACACTCTGGAACGGAGTTGATATGGAGTTATCGCGTATCTCTTTCTTTGTTTTTGATTTTCTTTGTCTATTGAGATGTTTCGAATGTAGGTAATACAAGCACTCCAAATACACCCACAGATCAACACACAGAGTGGTCCATTAACTTTTGCCCTCACAATTCTGAGTCAAAAGGGCTATAAAGTGAAATGGCAAAGAGTGTCTGTGGAGACAGCTGGCCTTTGATACTCTGACACCCTGAGTCAACCTCTACTTCCCACACTTAGTTCGACTGCAAAAGCATTGACATTCTACCCAGGCGATGCACAGCTATTGTTTATGGGTCAGGTCACCCATTTATCGTAATCATACTGTATGTCAGATAGCAGCAGTAGTAAATGCGGTCCTCCTCAGTTTCCCTTTGGCCATGAGAATGTCTTGTTACAGTCCACTCCTGCTCCAGCTCTGACTTTCTGTGCCTTCGCCACTGACGCCCAGTTCGGATCCTCATCCCATCTTCCTCCATACCAGTTCATGGCCCGATCCACACCGTTCGTGAGGTTCCCTCAGCCATGAGCTTTCCTACTGCCTTCACGATTTTTCTTAACTACAAGGCATCTACTTGTTAAAGTCAGTTCAAAGAAACCCAGCTGTGTTGTCCTGCATTTGGGTCCTCCAAAATAACATACCCATCTTCAAATATCACAACAAATTCTTACATTTGAGAAACTGGGATGTGTTGATCCTTATTGCGCTAGTTGACCTCTTGAGTGCAGTCTTACCAGGGGATGGTGATGGAGAGCAGCAGCACTGTGGAAAGTCCTTACAGGGAAATGGCGCTTCACAACTGAGAGAGCCTGATAGTCCTCTTGAGTGCCTTCACTGTTGATATTGGCTCCTGGTTGACTAGAGTGGTCCACAGTCGCCTTGGCGGGAATCCATGTTGGGACATCCAAGCTTTGAATTTTCTTGGAAGCCTAGAGTTCACAACTGCAGCGAGCCAAGGTCTCAAGTTGGTTTTGATTTGTTTAAGTGCTGCTGTTTTCTCGGGGAACTGTTAAAAATGTTGCTTGCAGGTGCTTAAGTTTGAGCGGATGAAGGTGGAATAACAATCCTGTCCTTGCAATAAAATTCATATGAAACTACTCTGCAGGGCAGCATAATAGACTAGTAGACAGCATCACAGCAAGAAGGGCCTGGGTCGACTTCTGGGTTGGACTAAGAGCCTTACAGAGGGTTTTGCATGTTCTCCTTGTGTGGATTTTCTCTGGTTGCTCCAATGCATGTTTAGCTCGACTGGAGACTCTAATCTGCTACTCGGTGTGAAAGAGCGAATGTGTGTGCCGATGCAGCTGCTTCTGCCATTGAATAAATATGTATTTCTACTTCCCATTGGTCAAAGACACACACCGCCTGTTGAGTAAAGCCTGCCAGTAAAACTTTGCAATGAAGTTTTGATCAAGTGGACCCGCATTGGTTTGAATGCAGTATTTATGTGACAGCACATATAACTCATCACATCATATGATGTGCCCTCACTAATGCAAAGGTGACAATCTATAAGAACATCAAGTCATGATGTGAGGCATCATATATTTATTAAAACCAGGTATCAATTTTTCATGAGGTCATGAGCTAGTGTGCAGCAATTTCTGCAAAGTCACGATGCAGTCACAGTTTAATTGCACGGATAGATCAAAACCAAATACGTTTCAATAAGTTTATACAGAATTGAAAGTTGGAAAAACATTTTTTTACGAACTGTTGAAAATGTTCAGTTGCATTTTTTCAACAAGTTTCCACAAGTATAATTACACATAAGTATAAAGACACCTACAAAGTAGTGGTAATGTATAAAGTCAAAGTTCAGTTGTTTGGGAAGAGCTGTTTGATCCTTAGCTGGGAGCAGTAACTCGAATTCTCAGAGCTTGCGCCAACAACCTCTGAATGACAACATAATGTGGATTTGGGGTTTCTGGGTAGCTAGTTTAAACCCAACATATTTCTTGAAGATAACAAATTGTCAAATGACACTTCTGTGGTGGTGCTCGGATCCAACAAACTTGGCATTTTATATTTCTGGCAGTTAACGCAAGGTTCAAGAAGCTACTGTCTGAGTCAATGTGCTTTTCACTCTAGCACTGATTAACATGCATTTCAGTCTTTTTATTAATCTCACTACACTGAAGGCAGTTCAGTTCTGAGCCCTCCTGGATTTCCTGAAGTCATGAAGTTTTGGTAAAATAGGGCCAATGTTTTTTAGTTCATTTCGTACTTACAAACAAGCAGGATAGTGTGTTTCTAGACAGAAAGTGCCAAGGAAATATTGTTTCTCCACAAGTGAGCTTCATAGAGCAGTGCTGCAGGCCTGGCACTGCCGTCGCTGGAGTCATGTTGTTGACAGTTTGATAGATTTAGTGTCAGCCAACTTCAGTCAGTGCTCAGTGGTGCATTCATTGTTTAGTACTTTGGCAATATTTTTTATTTTTTGAATCAGTTGAATGGTTTTAGCAGCTGCTTGCTGATTAAATAAACCTACGTGCACCGTTACCTGCTTATTGAGTAACTACATCCATAACCACCCGGGACAGGGCTGCAGTTCATCACAGGGGACACACATACATATACAAACGGCAATAATGTCTTACCTTAAAGCCTCCAATCAACCTACACAGGCATGTTTTTGGACTGTGGGGGAAACCATAAGTACCTGCAGAAAATGTGTGTACGGCCAGAACATGCAAACCCAAGACAACAAAGACCCCTTTGAGCCTGTCCTTCTGCTGAGACAACAGCACTCAACCACCATGGAGTAAACATGTATGGAGTAATGCCATCCAGAACTAAAACGCTGCTGTAAATCCTGTTTTTGTCTCCGAGAGCCGCTGATCTCTGTTACCATTTCCAGCCGCAGCTGAAATGTGTCACGTACGACTCCCCCACCTCACATGGGTAAAAGCGGTTGGCCAAATCGTGCCGTTGCCGCCATAGGAAGGATGTAAAGCTCATAGCATTGAAATAAACAGAGCTTCCCGCTGCCAAGAGTGAAAAGGCCGGCGAGAGGAAAGCAGCAGAAGAGTGAGCTGTGGGTGTGAAGTAATTTTATGCTCTTTGTGTTTCCTGCACACAGCAGCATGCACAGACACATGTACACACTCGCCATGTGTTTCTATTTTATCCTGTGTTTGTGCAGTAGTGTGTGTGTATGTGTGCGTGTGTGTGTGTGCGTGTGTGTGTGTGAAAGCCTCCTGCTTGACTTTCTGTCTCTCCAGGTCAGTATGAGAACCAGCCACTACAGATGAATGTCATTACAGCCTCATTCATTAGAGTCATCATTTAACTTCAGATCTGCTGTCTGTCCAGCCAAGACCAAGACCTCTGTTGTCTCACACACACACAGACACACGCACACACTCATACACACTGTCACAAACTGCGACCCCAAAGACCTCTGATGTCTCACACTACGCCCCCTCCCCCTGCCTCGACCAAATCATACTTGACGACCCCAGCGCCTTTGATTCTGTGTATTTGTGTGTCGCTGATGTTGTTTTCCCTCTCCTCTGCATGCTCGCTAATGTTCGGCCTCCATTCATCTCCACATTTTGAAATTGAAAGAAACAAACTCCCCTTCCAGTGCCAAAAAAACCTCAAAATAAACCTTGGCAGGCCTTTCCGTCCTAAGCGCCCACATAATCAATCATAACCGGGGCGTACAAATTCATCAGCTTGGATCCATTTTGCTGTAGTTAGAGATCAAAAGGTTGCAAGTTGACTATAGGAAGTCCAGGTACTAACCCAGACTAATTTATCTAACATGGGAGAGATTTAGCCCCCTGAGGAGATGGGGACATGGTTTTTCTCCATCATGTCGAATATCCTCGATGGGTCTCGAGGGCACTTAGTCTTGCCGCAGCATATCCTGTACGGCGTTTAACATTCCATTGATCAGATTAATTGCAGTTGATTGTGTCCTGAGCACGGAGGCCTGTGTAAGTACACATTTAACTGAAATAATTTATAAGATACATGACTCATAGATAAAAGTGTTTTCCCCCTGCGCAGCCCTTCAGTAAGGCGGTGGAATCTGTTCTGTAGATTTTTGCCAGATTCAAAAGACCTAATTATGAGTGTTTCAAAGAGCGCTGACAGGTTGTTGGTCCCTGTTTTCATTTTGTTTTTTTCACAACCGTTGCTACTCTCCACACTGCTTTGCCTGTGACTCCACGTCAAAAGTTATTACCTTATCTGTGCTAACCCCTCCCCAAAAACAAAATGTTTCATCCTTCTACTTTCTCAATTTTTTCCCACAAGTTTGCCAAACTCTTCTTTTCTTTTTATTAAGTTTGTCAGTTTATGGGTCTCTCGGCTTTCTCTCGCTATTCCACTCACACGCATGCGGACACACACACACACACACACACACACACACACATAGACCCTCACTACCTCTCTCTGCAATTATGAATAATTGTGACTGTTGAAACCTGTGTGAGTCTGGAATCCCCTGGTTCTGCTCACTGCTTGAGGGGGCAGTCACCTCTGCCGCGCACAAACACTCGCACACACTTTGCACGTTAAATGAAAGGGCAACAGTCAGGAAGTGGCAGCACTTTGAAGACAGCATTTCATGTTTCCAAGCGTGGAGCACTTATTGGAGGTCAGACTGAGGGTCTATTAGGCCTCTCATATTCATTATGGAGGGTGAGAGGGGAGAGATCCAGGGAACAACAATACCCCCCGGTTACCATGACCTCTGGGCCCAGGATGTTTTTCTGTTGGTTTTTGGTCGTTAACTCTGCAACCCTTCAGACAGAATTCAGTATAGCGGCTACAGTTTTGGGTTATGTTGGGTAAGTTTTCCTTGCTCTCACCGAGAGGCCAAATAAGGTTCGGGAGGAGCGATTACTCAAAATATTCATCACTGCGGTGTGTTTTCAGATCGTGATCCCTGTATGAAACCAATATTAGAAGAAGGTTTGGTATTTTAGTAACAAAAGGGAGCTGGAGGCCTCGGCCAAGAACATTTGAAAGACGGTGGTGAAAATCATGGTGATGATTATTATCCAGACATCAGGGGAAAGGCAATTTCGATTCACTGCCCGGGGATTAATGCCAGTGAGTATTTCCTCAGCAAGCTTTGTGTGATTGTGAATGTCTTCCAGGCTGCTCAAATGTACCGTTATTATGCAGTAAAATATATCTGTTAGAGCCTTCTCGTCTCCGTTACATGCTGGCGAACATGCCAAAACATGCAACGCTCAATCTCGCGCAGTCACAGAAACTTAGAAATACATACAGCAGATCAAACACACACACGCCTCCCAGGCCCCTTTAGGGACGACATCCTACACCACAGGCTCGAGCACATATCCTCCACTGATGCAGTATCACCAAAGACCTTGTCATGCACACTACCTGGAGTGTGTGTGCGTGTGTGCGCTCGGCGGAGACGTCAGTTTAGACTAAGGTGATCGGCCCCCTCCGACCCAGCTCTGGCCCCGCGGGAGTATCCCAGTGTCCCGCTGTCCCGGTGTGGGAAAGCAGAGTGTTGGATGGGGTATCCCGTAGCGCCGGCCTGGCTCCTGGGCAGCAGACAGCTAAATCAGTCACAGATTGGATTATGAGTGGCGAGTTATGAATACATCTTTCTTAGATTGCACATGCAGGAAAACACAAGCAGCGGCCGAACGTGCCGAGGCTATTTATAATGACTCCCATTACAACGTAGACATAACATTTGCACCATTCACTGCTCTTTTTTTTTGGTGGTTTACCAGTATTTCCCTTTCTTTTCTGTCTCTGGACTGATGTCTTTGTTTTTATCAAGTTTCTCTTCTCTCCCTTGCTATCCATCTTTCTCTCCCCCTCCTTTCTGCCTCTGTCCCTCTCCCTCTCTCTTCTCCCTCTTTTCCTCCTCCTTCTTCCCTCAGGTCATAGACTCAGTTTCAAAGTGTTGATCCTCATCTGAAATCTATTGCAATCAGTGCAGCTCTGGACATGAAATACAGGCCTGTGAGATCTGATATGTGTGCGCACATGCCTGTTTGTGTTCAGATGGCTTTTTGTTGCAATTTCAGTCCAAAATAATCAATGCGACACCAGGTAAAGTGGTTGGGAAACTGGTAAGGTGATGCATTATTCACACCGGTGCACACTCTCAAAGTTGTCGTGTTTACTGGATACATAACTCTGCCCTATGTTTTGCGGTGTGAATACAAACTACTGCTTTTATAAGAAATAAAATTAAGACTAAGCAGCATGTAGATGCCACCATTTTTGTGCTTTTGTGTCTTCTTTAATTTTTCTTCTTATTTCTTTTAAAAAGGGATTACATTTTATAAATTCCTTCTGTAAAAATTGTCCAAAATTGCAATAATTGACTGCAAAAACTTAACCATTAGAACATGAAAAATTGTGTGGTGTAGTATATTGAATGTCACTGAAAGACCATGCCAGAACTTTAAAAGACAAAAATAACAGACCCATTGTTGCACGGATTATTCCTCAGCAGGTCTATTTTGACTGTCATCGACTTCCGTAAGTAGTTGTTCATTCATATTATGCTGAGATTATAGGATTTTATATACACATTGTGTGTGCGTGTACGTTTGAGTGAGACGCAGATACGTATGGCTTTATTTGTGTGTGTGTGTGTGTGTGTGTGTGTGTGTGTGTGTGTGTGTGTGTGTGTGTGTGTGTGTGTGTGCTCTTTGTCGGTGAGGCACTGATCCCCCCATGCAGGGTTTTGAGTATCCGACCTGATCACCAGGAGCTGATAAGACGAGAGTAGTCGTTGTCTTTCATCGCCCTGGATGAAACATTCCTTTCTAATTGTTTGGATCAGTCTCACAGACCGTTAACACAGGTTACACACAGTCACTCAGAGCAACCTCGTCGCCAGCCAAAACGCCATAGAATCGCAATTTTTGCATGTTGGGCCAGAAATATTATTTCTCAAGACCAAAAAAAACATTAAAAATAAACTGCAAAAAATAGATAACATTGAAATACAATCTCTACCACCGCAATGATCAGCTGTCTTAATTTTCTGAAATTCCAAAGTCAGAAAAAGTGAATCTTTTTTTTCTGTGAAAACAAGTCTTACTTACTGTACGTTGCTGGATCATCTCCTTATCTGTCCCCGAGTCCCCGATCTCATCACTCTAACCCAAATAATGAAGCTTACAATGTAAGTACCACAATGCTGAACCTAAGACATGACAGCTTAATTCACTGGCAGCTTTTTCTGAAAGTTTACCTGACTTGTGTTTCCAGCGGCACAAACAGGACTTCTTTGTAGTCTTTGTCCGTGGCCCCTGGGCCCGTGTGCCAGCCGAGTTGGGGAAGGCCGAACCAGTTCTCTGCATTGTTAACAACATTTAATCAAAGCTCAATCAAAATGGCTGCCTTTCCCCCCCCCCCACCCCGTGCCTGGCCGGAGGTAAAATATGTCTGTTGGACGAAGTCTTGTCTCTGTCCGCTGACAGATGACCAAAGAGAGGGCTCTGTATGCTCTTATCTTCATCTAACCCTCCTGTCAAATCAACCTGCACATGAAAGAGCGACAGGGAACTCCCCTCTGAGTAAACTGTGCGATTCATCGTACTCTCCAGGAGCTACGTAATCTTACAGGAGAATAAAACACCTTTAAAGCTCAGTTTTATCTTGTGAGGGTTTTCCCATCTTTAGAGCTGCTGGTGAGTGGATTTATTTCTCTTTTATTTCCAGCTAATTCACTCGAGCACAAACAATAGATGCACTGCATTCAGCGCAGATTGTGTTACCCATATGGGACCAGTCGGACTTACAGCTCGAGTTCCCTACCCATATGCCGACCACTCCAAGTATCAATCACTGTATCTAAATGACTTAAAGGAGCCGTATTGATTACCAATACAGCATCATAAATCAACACGCACAGACACTTTTTCCTCTCTCTGTTCTTCTGTCTCCTGCTGCTCTCTCCCATACACAGCCTCACACACACACATCCACACACACACACACACACATCCACACACACACACACATACGGAGCGTGTAAAATCATAATAAATCTGGCTATCACAGGACAGGGAGATGCAGATGAAGTCACTCCCGGGATACGTGTAACCCGATGAATGATTAGAGACAAAGAAAATCAAAGTGGAAAAGAGTGACCACAAACAGGCTGGATGACAGAAAAATACTAGGAAATATTGTAATTACAAAGAAACTCATTATCTGCAGCATAGCATCCACTGCATGCGCCCCTGTTTATTCTGTGTAGATAGTGATGGGATGTCTCCGTGCATCCCAGCTCTGTAATGGGACACATGTTCCTCTGCTGCTTGGCCAGAGGGCATACATGGGAACTCTGCTGCAATAAGAGCATTTCCAACTCAAAATGTGTTTTATTCACTTATTTATTTATCCCCACAACACCCTTGCAATATTGATTGGATCAGGAGGATTTTTTTAAAAGCTTTTCAGAGATCCAAAGCGCAGGAAACACTTCTTTGATCACTTCATGGGAAATTCACAAGGTATTTAAGATGATCCAGAATTTGTTGGGGGTTTTTTTGTTGTTGTTTTTTTGTTCTCCGGTTTCCTTCTTGTGGCATTGTGTGCTATTTCTGTTGGTTTGGCTCTCTGCATGGAGGTTTACTTTTTCACCCTCTGGTTTGCTGTGTAAGTACAGGAAGCACACTTCTGAAACAACAAACACGACAAGCCCCACGCAATAAAAGTATCCCATCTAATATTTATCAGTATAACTCCAGCTAGACTCTGTGAATTGAGTTGTGTTCAGCCACTCTATTTAGTGATGGAGAAAGGGGAGAGTGCTGAATTCTGATGATATTTTTAGGTGGTAAAACCTGTACCGTGTGTTCACTGCAAAATGGAAGAACCCAGAGATTTTCCTTGTCTCTGTTATGGTTTGGAACAAGAAATATGCAACTGGAAGGACAGTTTTCCTTAGCTATTTTCAACAAATACCATGAAATTACTTAAAACCAAAAAAGATTATTTTCTATTTTGTGGCATTTACCTCAAATCCTGAAGACATTAGTTTGAAAAAAAAAAAGAAAGAACAAAAAGGTCAGCTTCTACCAAAATTACATAAACAAGGGCCTATTGAACCACTTTTTAGCCTTGGATTTATTATTAAGGTATGGTTTTGGTAGTATCTGGACATATCTGAATGTCCCTGGCACAAACAATTTTCAGCTTTGCAATGCGGACGGTAGCTTTTTACTGAAATCACTTAATCGTAGGTTTTTGGTTTCATACTTGTTCATTGGCAGCAAGGAAAAATGAATTATAGACTTGACTGCGGTGTTTTAAATGGAAAACTTCAATTTGCGAATTTATTGACCAGTGTTGTGGGTGTGGTTTCATTTGGGATCGTTTTCTCCAAATGATATACTTGGCACAAGTTTAATCACCAAGACATTCTATTAGACGCAATTTACTGCATCGTTCACCAAAGTTTTATTCTCGGGTGAATGAAATTAACTGAACCACATCCTGCAATGAAGTGTTCATCAGGCAGTTTGGTTGGATGTGTGGCCAGGGAAACACTTGCTCACTGAGTATTTCACTGCACTGGTTTGAAGGAGAAATCATTTCAAGATGGCAAATAAAGCAAATAAAACAATGACATAGTCGCCTGTTTCACTAAGTACAATTGGGAGACATGGTGGTTTTGGTATGTAGTATTGTCACCTCATAGGTTTGCATGGTCTCCCTATGTCTGCCTGGATTTTTTTTGTGGTATTCTGGTTTCTATCCAGTCCTGTGATGGACTAACATGACCTCTCCAGTATGCACTGGAGATAGACACTAACAGACCCCCACAGCTCTGTTGGGTACAAAAGCAGGTAAGATAATGAAAGGGTGGATAAATAAAATCGGATTGCTTGTTTGCTTTACCATGTCCAGACATAATTTGTGAAAATATTGTGTCACTACTTAGCAGTAATTCTAAGTAACGGGCAGCTGTTTTACCAGCTCAACTGTACATTTATCTTCACAGACAAGCAGAGAACAATGACAACTGTGATTTTCATACTGTTCGCTCACCCACATTCACACTGTGTCCTCTAAAAATAAATAAATGAATAGGTATACTCTCTCTCTCTTCCTTATGGTATTACATTCTCAATCTGAATTGCACCTTTGTCTGCCTTGTCTGGCAGTTATTTTATTTAATAGTCCACACTCATTCCTCACCCTGTCAGTGGGGATGAGAGGGTTTGGCTGCACTTTTCCTTCAAGCCGGTGCGAGCCTCATTAAATTTGCATTAAGTTAAAAGACGCACACATGTAAATGCTCTCCTACACCGGAACTCATAGCAGTGTTTGTGTGCACATTAAGAAGATTCACTCTAACACAATAAAGCAACTACAATCCTTGTTGGCATATTTGTAGTACGCTGCAAAACATGCAATACGGTGCATCGCTCTAATGTGTCTTAGGAGGCTGAGGAGCCATAACCCATTTAGAGTGTATCCAACTTGATCATTTTATATTAACACCGTTAATGCAGCATCCAGTTTTTCATGTCCCTGTCGCTTGTTTTTTTCCCCATCTGGTCTCTTTTACATCTGCTGTCAACCCCCGTTACTCTCTCTCTCTCTCTCTCTCTCTCTCTCTCTCTCTCTCTCTCTCTCTCTCTCTGCAACCCACCCACCCCCCTCCTCTGGCCATACAGTCCACTTCTCTGCTCTCTCGTGTGGAAACTTGAGAGTCAGTCACTACTCTGTCTGTGTCAGTGCTCAGTGAGCATGCATGCTACAGTAGTTAAGGCCACTGACAGTGTGTGCAGCATAAGGTACGATGTAATTGCTCATGATAGCTTTGATAATAAATTTGCTCTCGACTAATCAGGGTACGGGGTTTTGACCATAGGCTCTGTACAGCGGTGTAGACAGTATCTGTGACGTCACCTGTGCATTTGTGAAGAGCAGTTATGCAGTTCGTATGCTCAACTCACTGAAGGTTTGCCAAAAAAAATCAGCTGACAGTAACAGGAACTAGGAAGTTCACTTAAAATCCCCTCTTACATTTGTCATAATCAAGGATTTCTGTCACTGAATCCAGAACTTTTTTCTCTCTTTCTTTGCTGTTTGTTAGCATATTTATTTCTGCTTTAGCTGAAACTTTCACGTAACTGACCTGGGAGATTGCTTGATCTTAGAGCCAGCCTCAAGTGGCCATTTGAGGAATAGCAAACACTTTCATGTTTGCTTTGATTTTCCACCCCAGAGATCGTGTCTTGATTTTGAAATTGATTTGATTTGTAGGAAGGTTTGTAGGCTCCCTTACAATGGCTGCCATTCAGTCCAACCCACTCCGTTTATTCAGTTTTATCTCTGCAAATAAACTGAGATAACTCTATAATTCTTTGTGATCCTGTCGAGATTTAACTGTCTGTTTGTGTCTATGCCAACAGGGAGAGAGTATTATACCATGAAATTATGAACCTGTGAGGTTAGATCTGTCTTCTTTGTTGAAGTATGGGACCATGAATGATTTATCCAACGTCTCTAAAGGAAACTTCATGAATAGTTGACAGACTTTATATAATACTGAAGTCGACGGGGGTGTATGTGAGTGAAAGTGTGAGAAAGGTTATCAGAGACATGTTTCGGTGTTGTGAAAACAAGAACTCGTATAAGGCTGAATGGTGAGATATGTCACTGCTGCAGAAGGAATGGATAAAAGAATAGGACATGGACAGGTTTACAGGACATGGGCCAGATGTTACTCTGATACATCTACAAGGGGAGCACCTTTTTGGGGAAAAAAATCATGTCTGTGTTTTTTTTTTCTCCGCAAAGTCACAACTTTCAAACATGTATATGCAATGTCGAAGAAAGTGTTTTGTTTGCCACATTTTCACTAGACTGAAGACCATGTTCAATAGACATGAAAGCAAGAAAGCATGAAAGCAAGAAGACCCCATAGTCTATCAGCTCGGTTGGGCATTGAGCTAAATGCTAACCTTAGCCTTCTCATGTTAATGCTTGGCGGGCATACAAACCACATTTACCAACTTTAAGTTTCCCATTAGGCTCTCACTGATGCCAGTGCACGAGTCAGTTGTTTTCATCAGATGAGACTAAATTCCATCCATAAATAAATGGGAACATACATTGCAGTCTTCCCAATAGTTGACATTTACCTAAAATGCACAATGTGGACCATGTGGTGCTTGACTGCTTGGCTCCGTCTGAGGTTGTTGACTGCTAAAGGTATGACTTTCTTCAGTGGTTTTGTTGTCGACAGCTTGCTCATATGTGGGGTTTGTTGTTCTCTGTTTGTCCATGTAGGTTTAATAAAAAGACCAACTCTAATAAATTGGTTATGACCTAATAAGCTGGTGATGAATTGGCATCTAAGATATAGCTGGAACTAGAGAGCAAAGCCAAAAGGATTCATCCTCTGGGGACCGTGAATGCCTGTGCAAAATACAGTGCTAATTCAAAGGGCATTAAATCTGTCTTTAACGGACTACCTTGAACTTTGGGCAAATACTATGATTTTACAGTAGGGCTTTATGTAAAATTTGCCCAGATGTATTTCCCTGAATCGCCACATAAAGGCACACACAGATTAGAGAGCTGCATAGTATAAAGACCTGCAGCCCATTCTATGCTCCAGTTTGAGTGTCTGATCTGAGCGGAGCAGACAGGCGAGAGCAGTGTGCCCTAGAGTCATGTAAAATGCAAAGGAATATACTACTCTATTAAAACCTCCTGATGGCAGAGAGAGAGGGAGAGCCTACGCACACACAAACACACATGCACACACACACACCCACACACACAGACACTTATGTTTATGCACACACAAGTGGAATGCACTTATTGTTCAATCTGCAGCATCGTAGCATCCAGACACCAGCACGGGGTAATTCTTGCTTATGAATAGGATACATTTGCATTAACTGCCCTGCCTGTTCCAAAGGAGACATACTACAGTTTATGCTGTGCATTATAAAACAAGCTGCTAATCACAACTGTATGATAATTTACTATTTTCAATTGCCTTTGAAGGAAATCTGCTTTCTTGACCCACAGAAATTCAAACCAGACTCAGCACTCCAGTTTGTTAACCACTGGCACGGCACCTCCTCGTCCCATCTTGTCATCTGGTATCTCTTCCACAACACTTCTGAGTGCAATCTTAAGTGTACTTAACTCTAGCAAGTCCGCATGTTCTTGTTCCATTATTAAACCGTCCCAACAGACTATCAACTTTTCATTCCGCCTGCTGCTGGAAGTTGCCTCTTTCGGATATTCCCCTGCACTCATCTGAGCGTCTAACCCCAAACGACACTTTAAAACACTTAAGTTCGATACCACCCTCAAACGCAGGACAAAATATTTACTTCTATATTTTTCTGTTTGACAACGAGCAGGCATTGTGTCCCTTAAGTAGTGAAAGTGCCGGGAGAAGTCCAGCTCTGAAAAGAGAGTTCTCGGATGCGGCGTTTCTTTATCATTGGCAGGAGAGCTGGAAGACGCTTTTATGAGTCGCACACATTAGTATTGATAGACAGTCTTAGTGCTGCGGGGCAAAAGTAGTTAATGCTGACTTGGGTCTCGTGTTCCTCTTCATTCTGTCTGCTTAATTGGTGTGCAACGTAGAGATGAACATTGCATTTCAGTTGCCTTGTTGAGCCGGGGGTTAACCAGGGTTACCTCATCGCTTTCTAGTGTTTGACTATTCAGTCAAGTCTGAATCAGAGCAGAGGCATTCCTCTCGAGTGTATCTACACATACTTTATACAATACATAGCATCACCAATATTCTTTTGGGCCGACAATGCAAACATACACCTCTGTTTGACTACAGAACGCAAAACATCTTGAGGCTGATTCCAGGTAACAATGGAAAAGACAAACGGTGAATCTCAGAGCTCTCCCGAGGCCGTGGTGTGACTATTTTTGGAGTCGGTACTCATCTCGGCTCATCTCCTCCGACTCTCTCTTACCGCTGACAGTTTGCACTCGCTCCCTCTCTCTCTCTCTCTCTCTCTCTCTCTCTCTGTCTCATGCTTCCCTAAAACACTTGCTCACCCCGAGCCACTTGTTTATCAGTCTAATGTTTGTTCTTGTCAGGGACAATATGTTCTCTCTCCGCAGCAGTCTACTCAGTTATTCTTCATCTGGCCCCTGGGCTGTTCTTAGTCAGCCCATGTCCCCAGACACCTCTCTGCTGACCAATGGAGGGCTTTAACTGTTTATGGCTGTTAGGTGCAGACTTCATATGAGTAAATTAGGTAATGGGGGTACATAGAGCACTTCAGGGGAAACCAAATGTGAAAGTATTTTATGAAGTCTGATCAGGGCGAAACTGTTTTTTGACATCACACAACATTTATGAAGAAGTCACAGATTTGAATACAAACGTTTTTGTTTATAATAAGAATTTTATAATCACGTTTGTACTTTCAATAAAAAAAACAAAATAAATCAATTTAAGATGATGCGTTGAAACCATATTTGCAGAATCCCATTTGAAGCTACACAAAATCTTGCTAGGAAGCTTCCGGACCAAAAGGAATTTTCCTTTTTCATTTCTGTCCGCTCGGGATGCGATTTCACACCATTAGCCCCCCTCCCCACCTCACACCACCCCTGAACCATAAATATTTTAGCCTCTCAATCTATATTCATTATAAAACACATGCCCAGTGCAGTATGTGGTTGTGAGGACACAGGGCTTTTATTTATTCATCTTATTTATTTATATTTCTTTCCTGAGGGCGAGACGTTGGTTTCTATCCATCTGTGCTGATTGCTGGCTATTACAGAGCACTTAGAGCCTCTCCTGAACTGGCCAGAGGGGAGCACAATCCTCGAGAGATCTGCTGGCTTCAGGGCTAAGAGGTGTGTTTGTTGTGTGTGTTTTCATGGGGAGTAACAGAGTTATCACAAGAGTGATAGCAAACAGAAAATATCTTGTATGAAAGACAAGAAAGCCCCAAAAGAATTCAGTTGAGCCGTAGCTTCATACATCGTTCTTGTTGTGCTTATCGCACCATTTCTGTCATGTTGAATAAATAATTTTTTCATGCACTGAATGGACTCCTTCTGCTTATAAATACATTCCTATGGCTTCTTCTTTCCGTATCTCTCTGTGTGTGCAGAACATTTCCCTGATGATGTTTATCATATTTGGCCAAAAGGATCTATTCCCTTCATCCTCATATCACATGCAGGTCTGGTTTAAAAATTAAGTTTTCAGAATCTTCATGCAAAAACCTCATTAAGGTTTCATTACACTTTCTAGATAGTTCATGTATTTGTCATATGCAGTACTGTTTGGATGGGAAATGTACTCACTTGCAGCTACTTCTGGTTTCAGGTTTCCAGGAGACAGCCACACATAACTATCCTCATTGTTCAGTTGAGAGTTAATTTAATGTCTCTGTCATCAGGATTTCAGGATGTCATTCCATTATATGACATAGTAAGAGCCAGTATGTGGATTGGAGATTAGGACTGTTCCCTCACAGCAAGAATAACCTTCTGTATGCTCTCCCTGTGTCTTCATGGGGTACTCAGTTTCCACCCACAGTCCAAAAACATGCATGTTTAGTTTGACTCTCCCCTGTAAATTCTCACTGTGAGAGTGAGAATCTATAGTGTATGAATGCCCTGCAATGGACCGGAGACCCCCAGGATATCAGTTAGGTATAAAAGATGGTAAACAAATAGACAGCATTGTAATGTCTTGGCAGATGTGCAGACTCCAAACTTTATGCCATTATGAGTGAATGAAAGACAATGATGTCTTGTGTGAGAAGCAGAACTATGACTCTGAGCATGTCACACTATTAAAAACGTTTTTGATGGTTTGTATTTGTCATTTGTTGGACGCTTGCTGCAACGTTCATAAGGAATGGATAATATATTAAACCTGAAACCTGGAAAACAAGAGCAGCGTCTAATAGTCAAGGTTGGTTGTACTATAGGAAAGTGATTAAGCATGATTGACAGATGTGCACATTATCTTGCATCAAGAAGGTTTGATGTTGATGTCTCAAAGGGTCTGTGAGCTTTGAGCACAGTAAATATTCATGTGCTAGTCAACATGTCATACCAGGTTTGTGGCTGACGTAATGAGGTATAGTGAGTGTTGCATGAATCTGAGAGGTGAAAACAAACACTGGCAGCTTACATTGCTTTCGCTCATTGTGACTTTGAATATGTGGCAAAAGTGGCGTGCTCTGGCTCTGATTTAATATGACTAGTGAATAGTGCCAAATGAAGTCATTATTAAGCTTTAATAGGATCTTCTAATCAACTGTCACTACTTTATGTCTTAATTTATTGCAAACAAACTTCTCTGGCTTGTCATGGGTATTGGTTGTTTCCTTTGTTGATCCTGCCCTTCCCACCAACTAGTTGTCTGGTCAGCAGTATAGCTACCAGTTGCCAGAGCGTCAGAGAGGGATCCCTTCAGGCTTCATGGGCAGAAGATCCCTCTATCACAACAATGCTGCTGGCTCAGGGTCCTGGCTCGTTCTGTTGGAAGGGCTGTGTGTTGTGACAGAATTTAGGCAATGACTGTGCTGTGATTCTTCGCTCACAAAAACAAGTGTGTGACTTAATCACTTTTACATTTCATTTCACTCCCACTTCACATCTGCAGTGCTCTCTTAGCACATGACCAAATGTGAACAGTCCAAGTGCATGCTAGATATAAAATGTAATTTTTCCAGTCACCACCTCAAATAAAATCTTATCCTCTATGGAATGCTTAATTACCAACCTGTTTTGTCTCAATGTAAAACATGTGGGGAGGGGGCAGGGGGATTCCCATCCATTCATCAATCCCACCTGTTTTATGCCTCAAACTCAGATACTTCCTTGTTGTGTTACAGTTTTGCTGATTTTTTTTTTTCTTAAATTTGAGTCAGAGAGTCATTATCTTTACCTGCTTCGTACTGACTGGTGTCATGGAGGTCTGCTGGACTACTCAGCTGATGGGACTAAAGAGATAAACTCTGGTCTGCCAAAAAATGTGGGTCTTGTCCAGACTCTGGTGCGAAAACGTGAACGCAAAACCGAGTTCTGGAGCGCAGCAAGGAGACTGCAATCCTGACACAGACCTATGGAACGAATGAATGAAAATGGCAGAAAGAGTGAGTTGGAGAGAGAGGTAAATATGCTCCTGGAAATATATGCTCACTTCAGAGGCAGTGATCAATGTAAAAAACTGAAGCTTTTTCAACCATTTTTGATGGCAATTGAAAAATACGGAAGTCAGAGGAGTGCAAGGCATCATCCCTAAGGTAGAGAGAGACAGAGAAAGGGGAGAGGAGACCCAGAGACAAAGACTGTGGTGTCTAGTATATACCGTTCCACCAGCTGTCACTGTCACTGTCACTCAGCGCACCGAACTCGATCAAGTCCGGACTATTCTGGTGCGAAAGCAACCAGTCCTATCTGCTCTTACCTCATGTCCCTCAGTTTCTTGTCCAGGCTCTTACCCATGGAAATCACCCAAATGGACAGCACTATGTTAAAGCGCAGAAAGCCTTATTAATTCTGTAAAGTAATGGAACAAAATCTTGTGGCACAGTGTTTGCAGACTGGGTTTCACTGCAAGTATTCATGTAGCAGCATCTGTCGTAGCTGTGCCTTCATGCCATCAGGCCAGTGTCTGTTGGGTCTCCAGGGTGTTACTGTGTGTCATGCCACTATAAAGGCACGCAGGTCAGCGCTGTTACTCGTGCAGTGTATGTACTGCTCTGCTTAGATCTGGATGACCGCATCCTGTGGTACAACACTACCAAGGTGTGTGCAAGAAGGTTGGGTGAGTCTCTCCACTGAAAGGTGTTTGAGGCCCTTCGACTGTATGTCTCTGTGTGCACCCAAGTGTGATCACTGTAAATGAAACATGGTCCAGTAGTGTCTTCAGATATTAATATGACAGGAAACAGAGCCACAGGATTGATTTTAGCTGGTCAATCTTTAATACTGCTGAGATGCTGAATTTAATTTAGTTTGTGTTCTGTGTGTGAGATTTAGGGTTATCGATCTGCAGATGAAAGTGTAAAATGCTTTTCAGCTTTATCGCCACAGTAGACAGTTTTGTAAACTTAACTCTTAATAGTGCTTTTTTGTGGTGAAGTACAGCACTAGCTGTTGAATTGTTATCAATCAGTAGAAAGATGTCCAGAAAAAAAACATTAAATCAAGGTTAAAGCAGAAATGATGATGAGAAGACTGCACTGTCTTACGTCATTCAGTTCCTTCATTCTCTCTTTACCTGACCTGAAAGATCAACTTCTCCAAAGTACATATCCCTTTAATAATTTTTAACCACCGAGCAGTCATGCAAAGTTCAAACTGAGACCAGTTTCAAGTTGTTGCCTTTTTGCTTGAGATCAATAATCTGTCCATTACCTCTTCACTCACTTTGTATCCTAGCGGTGTCAGAGGTTCACGCTCTCACTTATACCTAGGGGCAATATTGATTCTTTGTCTGACCTAAACATGTATGATTTTGTGAGAGGAAACCATGTGCATATAGGCAGGACATCAAACAACATACAAAAGGCCACTGGCCTGACCAGAGTACGAACTGGCAACCTGCTTATTGTGAAATGTCCAGAACTGACCACTGATCATTTGACCCAAGAGATATTGGGCCAAGCTGGGCAATATTTTTGTTAGATATACTTCCAGGTTGCAGTACCTTGTTTCTCTTAGATATTGTATACGTCATATACGACCTCATATATATTCTCCCAAAATTTTAACCCTCTATTTTAGGTATTTTGAAGACAGGGTTACATTTTTCTATCCAAACTGCCACCATGTCATTGAATAAATATAGGTAAATCCATTACACATTTGACTGGTATTTACAGTAAATATGAGTAAACTTGCCATACATATATATACACTTTCAAGATTTGTTGTTGCTACTGCAAGCAACAACTCTGTGAGTTGGGACCAATATTTTAAGAACTTGCAATGACACCAGAGCTCGAAATTGAATTTGTGGGATAGAGGAGTCCGAGCATATAATGGGTATTATTAGTACTACACATGTAAATGAAATGTAAGCAAGCTGCAAGTTATGCAGAGAATCTTTAGAAGTCAACAAAAGACAGTGCTGGTTTAAAGGATGGGGGGTGTAAAAAGTTAGGACACTCTAACAACTGTATCTGTTGTTAATGGACATGTATTGACTGTCAGAATGAAACCACATTGAGTATTCCATGTCTGCAAATTGTGGAGCTCATTCTCTGGTGTTATGGATAAGTGACCCTCCCACCCCACCCCCAGCTCTCGCACAAATGCCTCCCCCCAGACTTAGAGCATATCCCTCCCTTGCCTCCTGTCCTTCTCCTCCTTCCTTCTCCTCTTTCCTGTTCCTTTATCCCTCCATCTTACTTATTGATTGGCCAATAATGTGTTTTCAGTGGTAGATTAATGGCACATTATCCTGACAAGGGTGTCTGAGGGGACAGGACGTGAGGGAGGGCGTGAAAGACGATGCTCTTTAATTGATACGTGTGTGTGTTTGTGTCTGCGTGTGTAAGAGAAAAAGAGTTCTGGAGGTATAATAAAAAAGTTTTTTTTTTTTTCATTTTTCTTGGGTTTTGAAAATTGTTGTAGCAACATTTATTGAAAGGACTGATATTGACTTTTGTCCAGAATTCATGCCAAGATCAATCTTATCTGATCGTGTCTGTGTTTATTTTCTAGCCGCGTGCATTGAGAAAATCGACCAGGTGGTGAATCACTGAAGATCGCAAGTTGGCTACGGCACACTGGTATGTCTAACTGCAGATGCACATTGCAACAGGTCACGCCACAGTACAACAAGTCATATCACATTACCACAGGTCACGCTTATAGGACACACCTACTGCATGATACAGCCTTCAAATAGTCACGCTTAGTTAGGCCGAGGAAAAGATCTCAGTGTGTGTCGTGTTTTCTGTGAGACTGGAGAGAGTCCCTTCACAGCGTGAGCACCCAGAGGAAGTGCACAGCGGTCTGTGTTGCCTCCACCATGTCAAGATGCTGCTAAAGTCTGCAGAGTGCCCTGCAGGGTGTGACTTCAGCCTACTTGATCTTATTTAGTCTTTCTTTTTTTTTTTTGTCCAAAAAACTCACCTAACTTCTGACGTTGATCGGCTGCATGTTCACTTTTCCCTCGTTGTCTAATATTTTTATTTCTATTTGCCATCCACTGCAATGTGAATCCATTTATTTTACCTACTTTATGCCCCTAGCACTAGACCCTGGGAATAGACCCTGGTCAGATCTCCAGTCCACTTAAGGACATGCACGCCATCACACCTTGGAGCAATTTAGACCCTCCAAATGCCCTAAACATGCATGTTTCTGGACTGTGGGAGAAAACCAACACAAAGACAGTGAAGAGATGCAAACTCTGCACTTTCCTTTTCAGGAAAGCTACAGTGCTAATTACTCAACCACTGTATTACCTCAAGAAAAAAAGAAGTGATTGTAAATCTTATATTTTCTGGTAAAAAGTTAAAACATTTAGAACCTCTGTGATGTCACACCCCAATGTAAGATGTTAGTCGAGTTTATATTGCATTATCTAATCTATAAATCCATCTAGTTTGATTTGTTTGTTTTTACTTTCTCTCTCAGCTTAGTTTGCAATTAATTTTTGGCCCTGGTCCAACCTTGTCTCATCCTTTCATCCCAGCACTCTCTCACCTCTTATCTCTTCCTCTGCCTCCCTTGCTGTTATCTGATTTCATCCCTGTCTTTCAGTTTCCTCCAGCAATTTGCATCGCAGTGAAAAGGGAGGGCTTGGCTAAATGAGCAGATCAATAGGCCATCAAACAGTCTTTAAGTGTGACACATACACAGACCTCCTGTCTCAGGTTTCCCCCTCTAACTAATAGCCTTGTTGTTTACTTTACATTGTGCTGTGTCATGTAGTTTTGGGCTCAGGTTGCCATCCAGCGCATTGGGACACCCCTGGGGAATCCTGGGACATGGCTGATGCTGAAGAGCTCTTCTGTAAATACTGCTTGCACATTTTATTCATTCAGTATTTTACCCATTTTGTACCATAATGAAATTGAAGGGCTTTGGTGGAGCCTGTATCAAGCACACATAGGGCGAGGGCAGGGGTTGCACCATGGACTGGTCTGGCAGAACACAAACACACACCATTCACTCTTACAGTTATTCCTAGGGGGCAGTTTAGAGTCTAAACATGCACGTTTTTGGACTGTGGTTAGAAACGGATGTCATGTAAACATGCAAACTCCACATACCATACATAGAGCCCACACATTTTATGCGTTCTCTGTGAGAAGGACGACCAATGTTGCTTGGCATGTTAGCTGCGCTTTATTTTATGTCCAAATGAGTTTGGCTTTTCTTAAATACACAAATCTATCAACATTAATTTGCCTGTGGAGCCAAAGTCGGAGCATCTATATGAATTCCTTCAAGTGAAATCTTTTTTTGTTTTTTTCAGCGCTTTCATCTGTTTCAGGGACAGTCTCTCCCATCGTCTTGGGCGATGACCTTTGTCAGATGACTGGGAGAGGTCGGCAGAGGTTGAAGTAACAAGTGAGCTGAGAGAGGGGGCCCCCACCTAGTCATGCAGAAGGAGCTGCCAGGGAGCTTTACACAGGCTCGACGCTTGCACAAACACACTCACTGTGAGTACCTCGCAAACCAATGGGAACGGGACTTCCTCGCTCCCGTGCAGCCGGACCGCAGCTTCACAGAGTCACGGAGCCGTGCAGGAATACAAACGCGATCGTCGTTTTTCCAACACAAACACACACTCATCAACCGGTTCTGAATGATCTCTCCTCCCCCGCCGCTGTCTCTTTTGTTACACACCCTCCTCCTCGGTCCTTCTCATTCAGTCACAACCGCACAGTTGGGCTTCAGTGCACAGCCTGCTGTGATGAGCTATGACAAGGCAAGAGGTGGGAGGCAAGAGTGAAAGAATGGGAGGGGAGGATGGAGTGACAACATGAAAAGAGCACAGTGGTAGAAACAATTAGCACTTCTTATAACAAGCAAAATTAGGGCATGTATGTCCAGCATGTGCTCAGTAAGGTCATATCTAACAAGAAACAAAGCTTTATATCAGATACAATTTTACCTTATTCTTTATAATCCAAAGATCCAGCTGGGACGCCTCGATGATAGCATGATTTTCACTCTGTGTCTCCAGTAAATCCCACAAAAACGTTGCAAAAATAATGATATGCCATTCGGCCACACCTTGCATCTCGTCTGCCATCATGTCTAAACCCATTGCCGCAAGGGATTCTGGGTAATAAGAAGCAGTGTGACGCTGCTCTGAAACATGAGACAGTCTGCCGTACATAACGGGCCTCTCCTCTTTGAATAAGCATGCACACACTCAACAACACAGTCTCTGAATAGCACACACACAATAAGGCATACGTATGCCTCTGAGATTTCTTTAGTATTTTGTGAAGTGGATCAATAATGAACAAATAGCATCTTGAAAACTGATGAAAATCCACTCTACATCACAGATATTTTTAATTCCGCCTTGTAAAGTTTTGTGTCTCTGTAAGGTTGGATTCAGGTGTGTGGGTGTTACAAGTAATGTAAAGTGCATATGATGGTACTGATGAGGTTAATTTGCTTCAATTCAGTGCAATATTATAAAAAAAGAAACATTACGCTTTGATTGGTATTGAAGGATCACTTCGGATAAACTCTTAGTTTAAATCAGAAGTAAATCAGTTAGTTGGCTTTGTAAAGTAATAAATTAACAACTCCAGGTTGAGGGTACAGTATGAAGTTTTGTGGGTTGAGGAGCTCGGGATGAAAACAGTTCCTTGGATTAAACTATCAAAAGCCATGAGTTCACAGACATGAAAACTGAACAATGTGACGGTTTTCTTATTTTAGGCTGGATTCATAAGATTGAACATAAAATGAAGGGCTTCACAACTAGGGCCTCAAGCTATTTTTTATGCATTTGGTTGTTGGTGAATCATAAAGTTAGACCCACTCAAGTCGTGTTGTCTTTTTAGACCATCCTCCTGGTTCCAGAATAACCAAGCAGCTACGTAAATACTTTGAGACTGTGAAACAGACTCTGACTGTGTTTAACATTACCTGAGAGTACTGCAGTCATCGTTCATTGTGGCCTTACTTTAGTAGAGGTCTTTTTCTTGAACACATTACAAACAATTAAGTCCAATTAGCAAAGAAACAAAAAGTCCAGGGAGCCAACAACTGTTTCTTTTCAGAGATTAATGTGCCGCAATTATTCCTTTTTTCTTTCAGGCCATGGTGCATTTCCAAAGCACGGATCTAAATCTCAGAGACTAGCCCATGAGGATTAATCCCTGGCCAGCGGCTCCACAGGAGTGGCAGCTCAATTTACCGATGTGTACAACTTGAAATAGTGCTGAGGCGGCAGGTATACTGGCCTGTGGCTGTGGGACGACAGCAGAGTGGGCTCCACTCAGGAAGAGCGCCTGAGGACCTAGACGCCGCCTCACACTGAAACCTGAGGGAGCGAGGATCGTCCACCACGTTCTGCCTACATCACTGGTTTTCAAAAATGTTTTAGTCGCTCAGAGAGGAACAGAGTCAGCTCGTAAAGGCTACGTTGTTGTCTGCATTTATCATGTTTCAAAAGCTCTCACAAGGAGCCCCTCACCTCTCGTCTCTCCAGCGCCTCAGCACATATTGATCTGCACGTGTTTGTTTGGTTATTGATCAGTATTTTTCCAAGAAGTTTTAACTTGTCACAAAGGAACAAAATAAATTGTTGGATATGACAGCTTCAGACTAGTATTTTGATATTTCCATCCACTTATTATTTTTCTCAGATTTACCGTCATTGTACCAGTTACTTAAATGTTGTTTTCCCCATTTACAACAATTAATTCTGTTACAAATTAACTTTGTAAGAATTTTGTATGATTTCTATTATAGTCTGTCAAGAGTTCAAACCTGTTAAGTTTTTTTTTTGCAAACATAAAAGTCTTTCCCCCAAACAAGTGGGGTATTTTGGATTAGCAAGCACTGCAACCATGCTAGCACCAAATGTTGTGCTTACGCTTAAATTCAATTTTTCTAAACTTGAAACACATTTGTAATGCCAGTTGCACAGTGTTTTCTCTCAAATTTGTCAAGTCTTTTCATAGTTCATCTACAAATAATATAAGTTGTACTTTAATGCTGAAATTACTGAAATACTGTTGATGATAAAGGAATTGAGCGGACATACAATGTGTCCAGAACACATTTTCGGCAATAATAAACCTGCGCAAAATAGAAAAAGTTCAAATCCAAAATACTGAATCGATTCTGTAAAACTCTTTCTTGAAGACGTTTTAATTGCAGTTTCAGTAAATTGTGGTAATGAGCCTATAGGCAAACGTGGAATAAAGTAAGAATAGTAGAATACTCAGAAAAAAAATAGACATGCGTGAAACAGAATAAAATGTTAATTACATTCATTTAAATACATAGATGATTTCAGTAATTCAAAATTCATTATGATACAGGAAAATGCATGCAAATAGCTACGCTATTGTAATTTCTTTGGTGGCTTAAGCTGCTGGAAATGCTGTTGTTGATAGTAGGCCTAGTAATACAAATAATAACAATAATAATAATAAAATAATAATAATCTTAACAATAATAATGTCATGTAAACAATAAAATGATTGGATTGATAGGATTTTAGGCCTCCCCCAGGCTATCATTAGCTCAGGCCTAAGAGAATCCCCCCCAGCTTTGACTGAAAAATAAATAATACCGAATCAGCTTATTTTATTTTTTTGTCGTGATATGTCTCTGGCTCCTCGGTCTTTGTACTTGTAGCAGGACAGTCAAGGCCTATGGGTCCGGGCCCCTTGCTGGCCGCGCTATCTCTCTCCCTAGAACACCTGAAAAATTGCTGGAAACTTGGCAACAGACCACCGAAAAAAGGGCAAAGTGTCCATGTGGCAATGTGGGTGGAAAGATCATACGTCCCCGTCGTAGAGGCTGAAGTACTTGCTGGCGTTGGAGAAGCAGAGGTAAGGCGTGCTGCTGCCCGGGTAGACCACGGGCAGGGGCATGGGCAGCAAACATCTGCCCAGCAGGTTGCTCTCCTTGTACAGGGCCGGCAGCTGCCCCACCACCACGGGCTTTCCAGCCTCGGGGAAGTCTGACACAGGTCCGTCGATCTCGGTGGAGATCTGCCGTTTCAACTTATTCCTGCGGTTCTGAAACCATATTTTCACCTGCGTCTCGGTCAGCTGCAGGGAGCTGGCCAGGCAGGCCCGCTCGGCGCTGCTCAGGTAGCGTTTCATGTCGAAGGTAGACTCCAACTGGAAGATCTGTCTCTTGGAAAAGATGGTGCGCGTCTTCTTCTTGGCGATCGCTTTGACCTTCTTGCTGTTGCTGCCGCCGCCTCCTCCTCCTCCTCCTCCTGCTCTTTCTCCTCCTTTGTGCGGCGGCTCCTCCGCGGTCGCGGTGGTGGAGCCCGAGTCCTCACAGCTACTGTCCCCGCTTTCAGTGCTCTTGATCGGGTCGGATGTCAGCTCTATGGGCGGAAATAGAGGACACTCAGTGGATCCCAATACTGATGTCAGACGGACCCCCCCCCCTCCCCGACACACACACAGGCACGCACGCAACCGCACACGTCTCTGCAAGGGCTTTAGCATAGATCCGGAAAAGAAAGTCGAACTTATTTTGATCTTGTGTTTACTACCATTCGTGTTGCAAGGTTATGACTGGGGAGCCAGGCACGGGAATAATACAGGTAATACCGACTGGAAAGATTGCCATTAAGTATTTACGATGGGATTTGTTTTTATGACGCTTATGTTGTTTGATGATGTTTATCTACATTTTTAGTAATTTAGCAGCCTTGATATCTTTATCAAAAGTGACTTGCATATAAAGGAGCCAAATAAACGCAACAGACAGTAATGTAAAAATAAAAATTAATAAATTTAAAAAAAAAGATCCCAGAGTGGAAAGCAGATGGGGTTTGCACACTCACTCACACACACACACACACACACACACACACACACACACACACACACACACACACACACACGCACACACACACACACACACACACACACACACACAAACACAGACACACTCACTGCTAAAATTAAATCTGTAGTAAAGTCACTACCCACAATCAACAGCATGTAATGAGTAAAAATGGGATACAAGAGGCGAATGGAGGCGCCATGGAGAGGAAACATACAGATTACGTGCTATTAAGGCAGTTTTTGTCGTCATGATGCTTGCTCATTTACATTGTAGTTATTTAGTATCATTAAGACAACTCTATCCAAAGTGTCTTACATATGAGAAAATAAGTTCATTCAATAAGATAATAAAATAGACCGTAGCGTAATAATTAATTCTGCTCTACTTTCTCTAGACTGCCAAGGGGTTAAGATGTAGTAGTGCACGTGCTAGTACAAGTTAGGAGTTAGTTAAGAGGAGGCTGGAGAGGGGTAAGGAGAAATTGAAATATTTAAGAGTGAGGGGGAAAGGGCACCATTAAGTGCTTTGCATCACACAAATTAGATTCAGCAAGTGCTGCACATAAAAGAGAGTTGAAGTTGAGTTGAGTGGATTGAATTATATAGCTCAGCTTGTTGATAGTTAAAATAGTGCATGTGAATTTCAGGTAGTGCAGGTGGAGCCACAGGTGAAACCCTGCGTCATTTAGCAGACACTTTCAACCAAAGGATAAAAATACTCCAGACCATAGTGTGGGACTAAGTGCTGCTCTACGTCAGTGTGCACTAGTGTAAATACTATTATAAGTGGTGAGTTGACGGGACTCATCCCATGTTGTCATATACATTCCTGCTAATAATGGCAAATTCACATGTCGTAATCATAATAATACTAAGACGAAATGCACCGTTTAGTGCTTTACAGCAAAGTACCTCATAACACAGGTAATGTGGAGCCAGGAGAGTAACTCATCTTAATGATATGAAGCACACACAGGTGCAGACCTGCATCAAAGACGTATGATGCGCTACTTTTACAAGTATATTCAGTCATTTATCCAAAGAAAAATAACTATCCAACAAACAATGCTTTACATTCAAGTGTAAGGTGTATGATGCTATAAGTACCATGACAGATGCAGAGTTTAGGCACTAGATAGCAGTAGGAGAGCGAAGAATAAGTTAGGAGAGGAGATGCTCTCAGATGTTGCATGTGCACACACCCTCCGAGCCCTTCATCACTCTGAAACATGTCTGCAGTGCGCAGTGGTTGTTATTCAGCTGTGCAATTTCCAGTGCCTTTGAAACACCATGTAAGTGGCTGTGCCTGTGAATTCCCAGTTGTAGGGCGAACATGAGGGCACTTTCTACTATCGGATCAGATGGCGTCTTACCTCGGTGGTGCAGCCTGCTGTCCGGCTCCTGGGGCTCCTCTGCTCTGCGGGCTGCTGGGGCAGTGGCGGTGGCCGGGCCATGGTGCAGGCCTGCGGGGTGGCAGCTGTCGCAGCTCCTGCCGCTGGTCTTCAGGTTGAGGATGTTGTCAATGGTGAATTTCAGAGAGGCGGCGGCGGGGCGACATGTTGCGTCCACTTTGTTCATTATTCTCCGGGGCTCACGTCCTCCCTCTGTATTTGCTTATGTGTGTGTGTGTGTGTGTGTGTCACGCTGCACGAGTCGAACAAATCTTCTTTTTGTTGTTCTTGTATTTTCTCTCGGGTGGGCACTAACGCGTCGTCGGAGCTCCTCGCAGCATAGCAGCAGCCTCTGAGCGGACTCTGCCGGGCTCGAGACGCTCTGCCCCGCACACAGGCTGCGCACGCGGGATGGGGCGCGCAGGCGCGCGCTCCGATTGGCCAGGAGGAGAGCGCAGAGACGACCAATCACAGCGAGGGCATGGGAGGAGGGAGGGAGGGAGGGAGGGTGGTACCGTGTCCTCCCTCCACCATCTACATCTGCTGCAGGGAGACCCGGAGTCCCCCCGCGAGGAGAATAAGGAAGTGTTTTAATTTCACTCTTCAAGAACAACTCTATGAGAGCATCCACTCTCTAGACTTCCTCAGATCTTCATTCTCCTACTCCTCTCAAACAGTGCGTAAACTCTGCATTTTACCAGTACATACGTTACTGCACTCTCATCCCTCACTACTGTGAAGAACTTTGTTATAATATGGCTACAAGTTAAGACTGTGAATGAAAAAGTGTAGCACGAAAAATCTCTTGCCTTCCTTTACTACCTTATTATTACTGCCTATTATATACACTTAATGTTTAAATATTTCCTATTTTTGTAAACTCCATACCCTGGAGGTTATAAAGAGGGAGCCAAATTAATGCCCTGCTCAATTAATATGGTGTAGTTTAAAAAATATCATGGAAAAGTGATGGTTTGGGTTTCTCGTGTACTTTGGCATCTTGTATTTCTATTTAAAACTTGGGTGTAATTATATATATATATATATATATATATATATATATATATATGTATATATATATATATATATATATATATATATATATATATATATATATATATATATATATATATATATGCTTTTTGACTAGCCGTTTAACTTGCTCTGATTCCTTCCTGTCAAAATCCATACCCGGTGGGAGAGAGACTACCAGACTACATTTTCTAAAATCTTTTTGCCACGTAAAATTAAATGCAATGCACTTCTACCTAAGTCACAAGGCACCTAACAGCATAAAGCTGTAGCTGAAATGACTGACATTTTTTGCAGTAATCGGATTTTAAATTACCATTCATGATTTTTCATGATATCTGTCATAAATGCATGCCTCACCTGGACACCACAGAGGCCTATGGCAGCAGGACCTGGAAGAAAGGTTAACTTAGTCATTTCCGCCGCAGTGTATTATACTCTGTGGTTCTATCACATATGGATCCACTTCATTCTCCATTAACACTTCAGGGATTGGCAGTGAGCAGACACAGGAGAGCAGACAACTTTGTGCTTGATATTTATTTTATTTATCTACAACGTGAAAAAAGTGACAAAGTTGGAAAGAGCTGTGGCTTTAAATATAAAAGTTTGCAAAAATATGTGTGTATTCAAACATACAGTACAGTACATGGCGAGCCTCATGAACGGAGAAACATCATTACTGTGGGGGGAGGTTATGATCACGGCTCTTTTCGAATGCAGTCCGCGCGTTTCTCTGCGGCTGAGTGGGTTATTGCACTATACAAACAGAGTGAATGTGGTTTATGAACCAGTCTCTACACCAGGCCGGTCATCTGCGACCTCAGCATGCTCATGGAGTGCGCAAAGGAGGACAGAGGGTAAGTGATGGAGCTGGAGAATCCTCCGTTCAGGTTAAAGCCCAGAGCTGTGTTGGGTCCAGGTCCTTCATGATACAGTATGGGAACCCTGACAATCCTCTGGCTGGAGTGTGGGATGTGTGCAGCCTCCAGGTCCGCCGCCAGCTGCCGCTTCCACTTATTCCTGCGGTTTTGGAACCAGATCTTGACCTGAGTTTCAGTCAGGTGGAGTGAGGCCGCCAATCCGGCCCGCTCGGAGCTGCTCAGGTACCTCTTCACGTCGAAGGTGGACTCCAGCTGGAACACCTGGCTGCGGCTGAACACCGTGCGCGTCTTCTTCTTCCTATTGGGCGTCGGGTCAGAGGACGCGTCCTGCTCCAGGACCGTGTGCGCGTCCTCGTTGTCGTCAGTCAGGCTGCTGTCGCCGGTTTTTCGGTCCGTCTCGTCGCTGGCCTCGGTAACCGGCTCGGACATGGCCGGAGAGCCTCTGTCACTGGTCGAGATGGAGTAGCACTGGTCGTCTGTGCTGACATTATCTCTAGGACCTGGCAGAACAGTAAGCGAGAACATGTGTAACTTTTGAAGAGTGCAAAAATGTGCCATAAAGTTTGACATCTTTCTTCTAGTGGTTAGTTTTCACTTTTTTGGTATGACGTAAACAGCCACAAGAATAAACAAACGTAACTTTGCTTACTGTGTTTTCACTGCCCGTACTTACACCACTTATATCCCCTGAGGAATGTAGAGCAGTATACATTGCTACACTGTGGTGCTGTTTGTTGTTTGTTGGATTTTTTAATATTGTTCTCCTTTGTAAGTCACAAATGTTTGACTAATTTTACATATTTGATTATGTATCTGTAGATTTCCTGTCCCTGGTTACCCATTCAATCTATTTCTCAATGCATCTACACATGTGGCTTTGAGATACTGTATGTAGAGTGAATAATGTTGTATATTTGTGGCCCATCTGTTGCAGAAAGTTACATTCCGCCTGGGTAAAACTGCGCTGCGCTTTTACTGGATTGCGTAACACGTGATCCACGTGAGGACTGTCCGCGTCCGGACAGATTATAAGACATAAAGTGAATGCAGGACAGTACGAGATACTACAAGATATCTGCGGTATAATCCCTGACAAAGTAGTAGAATATATAGATCTGCCAACCAATACATTCATGCACAGGTGTGGCAGACATTACAGGCTCTATCATAGAGCGCACAGCAGGAGTAGGGATACTGGTTGGCTTTAGGATTATTTATTTCTCCTGATTTATTTTACAATAAAGGCATCAGACTAGGCACCAAAGGGAGGGGCACTTTGTTTTGACGTGTATGTGTATGCGCGCACGTGTGTGTGGTGTGTGGCACAATTGTCACGGGATTTTCGTGAAAACCCAGTGTTGACTCGTAATTTAGTGCTGCCCGCTCTTGTTTTGAGCGCATTAGTGCGTAATTAATGCGCGCAACCTTGGGATTTTTAATGAACCTCTCGAAGAGGCAAGTGTCATATCCCGATGAGTTTCTGATCAGACATCCCGCTTTTCAGATTCTTTACAAATCAATCTATTGGATATTGACAGATGTTCTGATCCCTGTGAGGCAGTTTGGGTGAGGTCAAACACTCGCCTCACCCTGACTTGGTCGGTTTAACCCAGTGAAGCGAAACGCAGCAGCCTGCCTTGCCATATCAGCTCCATATGCTTCCAAAACACACACAGTCACAGACTCCTTGTAAATAAAAAACGATCGCAGCAAACAATCAGGAACGGCTGTTTTGAAATCAAAGACCTGACCTAGAAACCAGAAGCAATAATTAGCACCTGTTCAGATGGACAGACAGACAGATCAGGTGAGATAGATAGATAGATAGATAGATAGATAGATAGATAGATAGATAGATAGATAGATAGATAGATAGATAGATAGATAGATAGATAGATAGATAGATAGATAGATAGATAGATAGATAGATAGATAGATAGATAGATAGATAGATAGATAGATAGATAGATAGATAGATAGATAGATAGATAGATAGATAGATAGATAGATAGATAGATAGATAGATAGATAGATAGATAGATAGATAGACAGATACCTCATTCACATACTAGGGAGGTCCCCCTCGGGAAATCCAGGATGTGCTGTCATCATTAGATCATTCGGTCTATTTGCATATCAGTTCCCAAAAGACAATAGTCCGTGACCCATTCTACACAATTACACACACACTTCAGCCTGTCTCTCAAGAGCCATTGGGCTTTCTTCCAAAGTCATTCACGTCGGAAGAAAAACATCTCAAAAGAGACTGTAATGTTGGGATAAACGCTGCTCTGCATGCTTCCAACGGGAGAGAATTTGTGTGAGTTCAAGTGAGATAGAATGATGGCTGAGGTACTCACTATGTGGTGCCTCCACATCCCTGAAGTTGAATGAAGGTCCTGTGCGGCACCACTGAAGCGGGCACCGAGGCGCGGCGCTGGAGCATACCGCCGAAGGAGCGCCCTCCTCGGCGTGATGTGCGCTCAGCACCGGGCCCCTGGATCCCGACTCGGCGGGGTCCTCCCGGCGCCCTGTGCCCAGGAGGTTCTCGATAAAAAAAGACGACGCCCTGGACGAGGTGGGGGGCTGCTGGTCTGTCACTTTCTCCTGCATTATATATATTTTATGCTATTCCCTCGGATTTCAGTCCAGGCGGTCATTTCAGGCGTCGCTGCCGCTGCGCGGTGGTCGGATGTGGAGACATGGTAAACCTGGGACAGGACGGGATGCCGGGATCTCCTCGGTGCAGTGGAAAAGGAAGAAGAAAGGGGGAGAGAACGGGAGAAGACGGGGGATACAGACATGCAGAGGGAGGCAGGAGAGCAGGAGTGCAGGGAGACGTCAAGTCGAGCACCGCACGGAGCGACGGCGCACGGCGATTGGACGAGCCCGATGGCAAATGGGGGTTTTCCAGGGAAAGGAGAATTACTGTCTGTGCCACTGCGTGTGTGTGTGTGTGTGTGTGTGTGTGTGTGTGTATGTGTGTGTGTGTGTGTGTGTGTGTGTGTTTGTGAGCAGGCCCGTCCCCTCGAGGCCATGCACGCATGCAGCCAGGAGAAAAACCTCTGTTCGTGTTCGTATAGCAGCACTCTTTATTTGGGTCAATTAGAGTGCAAATCAAAATAGAGATCTGCCGGGGCAGCGGCGGCAGCGATCAACCCCCACTCCACCCCTACCACCATCCACAGTCCTCCGTGACTTAGAAAGACTACTCGCAGTCTGAATTAACTGCCAAGCAACCACAGTGTGGACCCTGTCAATTTGAAGGGTGTGTGTGTGTAAGTGCAAGTGTGTGTGTGTGTGTGTGTGTGTGTGTGTGTGTGTGTGTGTGTGTGTGTGTGTGTGTGTGTGTGTGTTCTAGAGGCAGTTATAGAAGCCTTTAATCTTCGGACCCAAACAACGTGTGGATAATGATAAGTTATCTTACTCTTCCCTTCTTTAGAATACAATTAATACTAGTACACTGTATTTCCCGAGGGGGATCTCACCAATCTTCTGTCTATCTGGTTCATCTATCTATCTATCTATCTATCTATCTATCTATCTATCTATCTATCTATCTATCTATCTATCTATCTATCTATCTATCTATCTATCTATCTATCTATCTATCTATCTATCTATCTATCTATCTATCTATCTATCTATCTATCTATCTATCTATCTGTCTATCTGTCTGTCTGTCTGTCTGTCTGTCTGTCTGTCTGTCTGTCTGTCTGTCTATCTATCTATCTATCTATCTATCCGTATAATATACATTTGCCCTTAAACTTTTTAAACAAACTTTAAAAAAAACATGGGTTTGGCTTTTGTGATGTTGTAAATACTGTTGTATTTTTGTGGCGCATATGCTATCTCTCTAACAACAACGTCAAAAACAATACTACTACTACCACTCTTCCCCCAGCTACTACAACTACTAATAATAACAATATTAATAACAATAACATGTCTGTCAGGCCTCATATGTCGTATTTGGACGCATGAGTGTGCGTGCCTCGGTAATGGCACGTGCGTCTAGGAGATGCAACCGCTGTCAAAGGTTATCATAACTTTGCATAATGGCTCCATGCGCCTGTCTGCGTGGTTTAATTAGGTCAAAGTACGCATTCCCCCTTTCATCTGGAGCAGCTCGATAATGTTCGCACGGTGTTGTCTGCTCCGTCATTCAAGTTATTTCGCCATTTTCAGTTTAACCAGATATAAAAAAAAACCAATAAAAAACAATAAGATAGGCAGGAAGAAAGAAAGAAAGAAAGAAAGAAAGAAAGAAAGAAAGAAAGAAAGAAAGAAAGAAAGAAAGAAAACCTTAATCGATTCGCTCGGGGAAATTCAAGATTATATTCATATTCACATGGGTCGTTCATATTGTAGCTGTAATCATGTTGAAATTATCTAAATTTTCACATATCCGACACTGTAAAAGTGTGTCACATTAGACAATTACGTACTTTACTGCATCAGAAATCAGAAAAAAGTTTTATTGCCAGGTACCAAATTCCTTGTAACTTGAACCTTCAAGTTACAAGGAATTTGGTTGACGTCTGGTGCAGCAGACATACGCAGGATAGAATAAAATACAACCTGAATAAATAAAAATGATGGATAATGAAAAGTAAAAAGTCTGTGTACATATACAAGGAAATCTGCGTGGTCATGGTAGGGGGGTACATTTTAGATGGCTGTGTTTATCTGTATCATCTTTCGCATTGTACTAATGTACGGTGTTTGCAATGTATTGCACTTTCCACCTAACAAACTGTGTTTCGTTGCTCCGGGTACCTGCGATGATAATTCAGAGCACAGCACCATGATTATAAAAAAGTTCACCTTACACAGAGATAGCACATATTATTCATGTGCTCATGGATAATATTCAGGATGCAAAATACCAAAGTGATCTATGTGATAGAGGTAGCGCCTGTTGTAAGATTGTGTCTTTTATAATGTTTTCTATCTTTATTAGTTTATTCATTTTCACACTTCGTTGTGAGTAGGCTATAGCTGTCCACCCAGCGTCTCCAAGTTTATGTCCTGCGCGCGCGCACACACACACACAGGTTGAGTGGCGGCCCTGACGAGGAGACGCTTCTCACCATTAGATCATGTGAAACATTGAAATGAGTGCTGACGGGCGTCTTTACCCTTTTCGCTGAAATGGCAGGACATTTGAGCTTTTTATGTCCCTCAATGGAGTCAGCGGCGCTGACCTTTAACTCCTGCCTCCTTCTCTGTCTCCTTCTCTCCTCTCCTCGCCCTCTCCCCGAGGCCAGACTTGCCCTATGACAGAGGATCAGCCGCAGTGCAGCTCTTGAACGCAACACTCGTGGCAGACAGACAGTAACATGAGCCGAGTCTTGCACCTGTCTCTCAGTGTCCCGCTCTGTCCATAGACTGCATGTCTGATACGGCCGTGTCTCCTCGTTTTGTCCTGCCAGACGGGATAATCAGGAATTTTAAAAAACTGGCTCGAATCTTTCTGCTGAAGGATTTTATTTTATTCTATTTCTTTTTTTTTTTTTTTTTTTTGCCAAAATCACGTGTTTGAAATAGTCGTTTAATACTGGATGTGACTAAGTTGTCCTACAATAAAAGCCCTACAATATAATATAACAATAATATTATGCACCTGTAGAATAATTTCCTGTCTTTCAGTAATCCAACACAGTATTAACACCCGAACTTAAATGTGGAAAAAGTACAGGGAGGGTTATATCGGAGGCAGGTGTGAAATGTAGCTCTTCAAAATGACTTCAAGAATAAATAATAACTCACACTTTAATCAAAATATAATCATAAAATATCGAATGCCCAATTGTAAAAAAAAAAAACAACTTTGTTTTCTGAATTATTGCTCACTTGTACAGCAGGAAAGGGATGAAATAAATAAAACAGAAACATGTATCAACGGTATGGTTACTGTTCTGATATTATTAACTGACATCAGCAAACCACTAAATTTCAATGCATTTCACAACAGTGGTGGAAGAAAAAGAAGAAGAAGAAGAAAAAAAACTACCACAGACCAAATGTTAAAATATGGAAATTCCTGCAGCACCAAAGTAAATATAAGTAAAAAAGCAAAGTAAAGGCTACACAGCGTTAACTACTTATCTACAGTTTGGACTTTTTACTGCAATTTTGTTTCTAAATTAGGGGTTACGGCTCATCCAAGGTGTCAAAAGATAAACTCCAATGACAGATTTAGTTACAAATGCTGTGACCAATTATTTTCTTTTCCTTTAATTTTTCATCACTTTTCTAGATATTCTGCTGAAAAGTCTAGTGGAAATAAAAAAATATGAGGATAACTTTTCCACCATATATTATAATAGGTGCAGTGAGGCAGAATATTTGGCTTCTCAATCTGTCGAATGAGTAGCTGCAATGCAGTGAATATATGACAGTATTTAACTGCAATTGCAGTGGAGCAAAACTACAGAGTAACATGAAGTGGAAGTTGAGAATTGCACTGCAGCTGAATAAATGTTCTGACTTATTTAGCACAGTGTGGCCACAATTTCATTTTGCCAGCTACCTTTGTGAATACACACCCGTGTGCTCCAAGTTGGCTGTTTTTATGGTGCTCTTTTGACAGCATTTCTTAAAAGGAATAACAGATGTTTGCATGTGTCAAAAGTCCACATTAGATCAGGTTTCTCTGTGTACACCAGGCCGTCTGAACGATGTGGCACCCTGGCCCGTGCCCCCTGCTCTGGGGGCCGAAAGCCCAGACCCAGAGGCCCCTCTCTCACTTTTCTCTCTCCTCTCTCTCTCATCCTCCTCTGATCCTTATCCAGCCTGGCATGCCCTTTGCTTTACATGGCCTGCTGGCCTGCTCCACACCACAGCCCCCTCTGTGCCACCACAGCTCTGAAATCCAGCTCTCACCACACAAAATCACATCAGCAGCATGTGCTCCAGGAAACGGCTGCATCAAATTGAGCATGTTTCTCCAGTTGGCGGTGGTGAGTATTTTCCAAACCCTGCGCTGCAGCCAGGCCTGCAAGCGGGCGGCACACACCATCACAGCTTGTGTTATTATCATCCAAGAGAAAACAGAAGAATTGCTCTGTGAGGCAAAATTTCATGGTTTTTGTAGAGCAAATTAACTGTGCATAACACAGATTATATGCTTTGAAAGTCTCACACAAGAACAACCTAAAACATTTTCCACATTCGTGTTGGCAGCGACAATCAATTTCTGCTCAGGTCCAAAGACAGATGAGCTTCTCTTCCTTGAAAAAACAACAAGAGGTGAAGATACCTGCAGGGGTTTGTATCATGTATATGTCTTAAGAGCATGTTAATAAACCACAGTACAGTACAGTGGCCTGTTTTTAATTCTGGCTATACCCGCATCATCACTTCATAACGGCCATTGCTCCTTCAAGCAAGTGTGATATTAATGGCTGGGGAGTCTACCACTCACTGATGGGATACCCAGTCAATGAAAGTGGAGACCGTTTGACCTAGTTCATTGCACTGGAGGCAGTGAGACAGGCAGGCAGGCGGGCAGAGACAGGAAGGCACTGATCTCCTCTGGGGTATTTCACAGCTCTCTGTACATTAAGAGGTCTTCATTGAGACCCAAAAGAGAACTGTGACCCCAGCTGACTTGCAGTTTAGTCACACAATGGAAGAATCTGCTGAACTTGTGAACGTTCAGAAATATATTTTCTTTTGTTCCACAATATATGAACTCACATGTTAATGAAGCCTGATGTGGTCAAAGTTTGGTGTTACAGCACTGCTTATTAACAGAGACTTGACAGACTTGTTTTTGATTAGTGTGGGGCCCTCTCATGGTTACCAGTGTGCAGTGCACCTTGGGATCATGCTTAGATTTCAATCAGATATGCTCACCATTCACTCTCCAATTGGCCTCAACTTTAATGAGTCTAGATTTGTGAGAGAAACTACCCAAGGAAATATGCAGACTCCAGCTGAAAGGCCCTTGGTCTTATTGGGAAACTACAACCAGGGGCCTTGTTGTAAAACAGTATATAGGAAGTCATCTTGTGTATGGCCATATTTGGATTATCGGCTTTCATATTCAGAGTAGATAATGTAGGAACCACATTGCACCATGCTGGTTCTCAGCTCAACCCATTTTTATTCACAGATAATATTGAACTGGATTAGTTGGAACTGTATGCTTGTAAGCAAGATGTGGCAAAACGGACCATTGCTAATTTTTAAAAAAAAATGAAAAAGAAAAAAGAACAGAGCCACAAAAAACTGATTTGTTCACTTTGAAAATATTATTTCAGCCAATTAAATGGCAGAATGGGGAAGTCCTTTGATCTCCTCTCATGATATTTAGGATCTTGCCAAATCTTGATGATTTTAATTTGAACAAAAACTTATTGCATACTTGCTTTTCTTAAACGGCTAGCCATCTTAGCTGGAGCGTGTTAGCTCTGGCATTAATAATTCACTGTACATAATAAGTTGATGCTGCAGAGTTTGGTCTCATTGATAGTATTAGCCGAGGTGAGCATTCTTGGCCAGACTTTGTGACGCCAGCAGACCGGCATAAAGTGGGCTTTAATTGCCCATAATCTCTGTAGTTCTCCTTCCTCCTGGTGCAAGTAACAGCATATATACCCTACAAATGCCAGACCTTAGTGAGGCATTTTTTGCTCCATATCAGAACAAGCCTCAGAGCAAGGAATGCTTGGAAGAGATTTTATACTAAGAAGTCAAAGGAGTTTAGCGGGTTGGGGGAATTTTACTCTCATTCTCACAGTGTTGGACCTTTAAGTCAGCAAAGCCAGAATTGTATCCAACAGCAAAACAAGAGTTTCATACCTCAGCCACATTGTTTTCCCTCGTAAGAGTAACTGTTTTAACATTAAGACGAGCAGAATGAGGAGTTTTCTACTAAGAAAACACTCAGGAAGGCCCACATAAACAAGATGCAGTGGATTCCCTCTTTTAATGCATCGCTCCTTCCTGTTCTTCATCTTTGATGTGCATGTTTATCTCTTTCATTATTAAGAATGCATTCAGAGCCTGCTCTAACCTAGTTTCGTGATCATTCTGCCTCATGGATTTGTGTCAGTGGGCCAGTCATTTGAAGAACACGGTTTGTTTTATATACACTGTGCACACAATACATTTCATTTTGAAGTCCCTAAATGGAGGGGTCAGACCTTTTTATCTCCAGTCAAATGTTCAAGTTCAAGGATTGTGACCACAAACCCTTTTATTCCACACAGATTGGATTACACTGAATAGGCAATGGCATAAGTACTGTACATCACATCAAATTATATCCCAGTGGCTTTTAGGGGAAGGAAATGTTAATTATAACTAAGCTGGGCTGCTGCACCTGACTGTGCTGGCAACTTGTTTCAGAGCAAATTGAACATTAACTTGTTTTCCTCTTTTCTTTTGTCTGTTTGACATAGGTCGATAAAAATTTCAACTTTCTGTTAGTCCTGGCAAGCATTAAAAATAAGGTTAAAACGTATGTGTCATATTAACTTTAAACAGGTTTTTCTTAATAAACCATACATGTAAGATTTAGGTTACATTTATGGTCTATATTCTTGGGTTACACTATGTAACCCAAGAATATACTACATTTATGGGGGATTTTTATTTCACAGCTAGACAATTTGTTTTGTCTGTGTTAACTCCACAGATGCATTTTAGTAATAAATAAATGTCTAACATTTGTGATTGAAAAATGAAAATAAGTCATTTTAATCATATGTTCAACATCACTGTATCATGTTGCATCAAAAAACAAACAAAAAATCATATGATTTTGTACATAGTATACACATACAGTATGTAAAAGGCCTGTTCTAGTCTTGCACTGATACTACAGTAAATGCCCCCCCCCCCCAAAAAAAGAAAGAATTATATTTTTCTGAACATGACCAAGCTTTAAAAAGATAGTCTCCGTCGCTGGTCCAAAGCCGACACCAACACTGCCAACTTCTCCACTTATAAGGCCGTATGTGTCTGGAGGATTTCTAACGGGAATGTCCGTTTGTTTAACCTCTTTACGGTACGTTAACCCCTGTCAGGACGTACTCGTCAGCCCAGTACAAAGGGGCTGAAAAGCGGGGACCTTTTCCCCCTCGGCCGACCCTGTGCTCACATCCAAGCCTGACTTCCTGAAGAGTTCCCAGTCCTATTCCCAAAGACTAGCCCCAAAACAAGAGGGTTATGGAGAGCTATAACACAAGACTTGTAAGCTAATGTGTATCCAGGCCTTCATGGAGGGATTTATGTGATTTTTCCAGCCCATAGAGGACCAAGCTAATTCCTCCTAAGTGAGGTGTAATATTTCTTGGTAATTTCTTACTATAGTTGAAAACACGTGGCCATGGGACTTGCTGACCTCCTTAATGAGCTTATGGCAAAATAGATTTGTGTGTGTTAAGAGCCAAAACCCTTCCTGTGAAGTACATTCACACTGGGGGAGAAGGAATTTGGTCATATGGGGAATACATTAAAAATTGATTAATTAATTAATTAAAGGGAGAACTTTATTAGGTGTCCAATCAGAGCAGCCTGGCACAAGTCCAAGAACAAACAAGTCAATTAGTGAGAGTGAATAGATGCAGTTCATGGCTGGGGACAGGTTTAATGAAGGGGATATATCTTTGAACTCAGCATCTAAAGCCTAAATTCATAATGTTATGTTATAAATGATATGACCCTGTTAAAGATCTAACTTCCATTATTATGAACTTCTAGCTTTTAATAGACACACATGGGGGAAATTACCTGCCCAGTTTTGAGAATGTTGTAGCTCTGGCTTTGCAGCCATTTTCCATAAGGTGTTTAAAGTAACACTTTTTTCCTGACATTGCGGTATGAAACCAGTCCGCAAACATAGAGCAAAACAAGTTTAGCTTCAAGTTACACAGAGCAGCCACAGACACCATCCATCACTTATCTTACCCGCTTTGCACCTTAATGGTGTCAGGGCAGTCTGCTGAGAAAGTCTTGAGTGTAACATAGGGTGAAAGCAGACAAAACCCACACGGACATGACCCCAGTCCATAAGATGACTGACACACACACAGACACACTCACCACGCTTATAGATTGATTGATTGCTGGTTAGATAGACAGATACATTGACGTACATTGAAACTTTATCCACTCCTTCGAGAGTTTCCATTAGGGAATTCATATTCTGGTTACAACACCATACGTTGTAGAAACCCACAAGTAATCATTACAGGAGTGCAAAGTATCAGCCGAGATATGCATGTTTTGGGACTGCGAGTGGTGTGCCTCCGACCAGACCGGGATTCGAACCAGCGTTGTGAGCGCCGTTCAAGCGACTCGTTCTTACTGCGAAACTGAAAACGCTACAAACACCAGCACACACTCACACAGACATGGACACACACACGGACACTTAAATTAGCAGACAGACTGTTTTGTGAATTTATTCAGCTCCTTAAGGGCAAATAAACTATACGCACATCGTATGATAAATCTACTCTCACTATTTAATTTAGTTTTGTAGTTTCGTTAAGTTAGTGCTAAAATTTTGTTTTTGTGTTTTTCAAACATAAAATCATCATCGCTCGTGCGCTGCTTTTCGTTTGTTCAGCGTGACGTCCTGCATGCAATCTCCCCACTCGGTCGTTTTTCTCCTCCTCTAACCTGTTCTCACTATTTCTGAGTTGAGGAATTATTTTTCTTTACTTTGCTGTGGAAAATAACAAAATAAACGAATTAAATTTAACACCGTGGCTCGCATTTTGCTGTTTTTCAAAAAAACAAAAAGCAAAAACATTGTCATAAACATGGGCAGTATGGATGTGCCTGCACAGAAAACGCTTGCACGCCTTTGTTACATAGGCAACAATGCATATATTTAGTTGTGATCTGTGACCTGTTCAAAGTTCTGTTCATAGTCAGCGTCAGATTGTTTGCCAGTAGATGAGGAATTTGCTTTGGGGTTTAGTTCAAAACTGGGAATGGTGGATGATATAAATTAGAAGAACAGGACAATTGTACAATTTAGATTGAAAATGTATGCAATATGTTCAGGTGTGCATGTGCATGCATGTGCATGTATGTGCATGTATGTGCACTGTAGTACTTTGAAATCTCACCCCATTAGAGCTTGAGAACTGTTTTCTGGGTGGAAAACATTTCAAGCTCTGTTATCTGAATTTAATAAAAAAAAATCTTTTTTGTATTTTTGTAACATTTTCACTGACATGGAAGAGGAGAAGAAAAAGCTCAGCGCTTTGTCTTTTCTACTCCGCTCAGTGTGTTTGTGCAGAGTGTGAACATGGTGGGAACATTCCCAGACAACTCTGTAGCAGTCACACAACTATGGTTTCATACAGCATGAAATCAAGGTTGTGTTTACCAGGATTGCATCTTAATGCACCAGTTTTTTTAATATTCTTTTTATTTTTATTAATTCATTTACATTGCAAAAAAGCAACAAAACCAGAAGGAACAAGTAATATAATTTAAACAAAGACACAAGTCTGCAGCACGTTAAATGAAATTCAGAAACAAAACACAAGAAAAAGGAGTTGGAAGCAAAAAAAACTGTAAAAACTGTAATCATATAGAAATAAACGAAGCAAATTGTGTCACAGAAAATTCTAAAAAACAAACAAACTATAATCTATATAGCATATAATGTATGCAATATGTCATTATATAGATAAATAAAGTCACTAAACTTTCAGTTTATACAGGAACAGACTAATTTAGGACTAATGGCTTAATTTTATTTCCACATTTGTTTTCATGGATTTTTTTCATACAAAAATGGGCTTGAGCCCATGTGTGGAATGTAAAATGCACTCACAACTAGACAGAACTGGTATGTCTACTGACTTTGATATATTCTCCTGAAAACTGTGGCAATTTGCTGCAAAATATGAAATTTGTCCCACTCTTTTACTCAAAAATGTATGGGTAATATAATATTATTAACATAATATTACAGAGCTATTTATTGAAATCTATCATAAATTACTGAATGTGAGGTTCAAAGCTAAAGAGAGAAATCACATTTTCACTTTCCTCTTGGATGATCTAAAGAAGAAGTACACATAAAAGCAGTTCATGAAAAATCTTTGCTAGTGCTCTGGTTTGTAGCATTTTAAGAGTAAATATGGAGCAGCAGCAGCAGCAGAGATGACAGTGACATGCAGAGACGATCAAAGATGAAATTGGAGGGGGACAAAAATGCTACAAAAGAGGGAGAAGAGAGAAGTGGAGTAGAAGCAGGGCAGCTAACCTAACCTGAAGCCACATAAAAGAGTAAAGAGCCTGTGTGTGCATGTGTGTGTGTGTGTGTGTGTGGCGTGGTTGTGTGTGTGCATGCGTGTGCATGTGTGTGCATGCGTGTGCATGTGTGTGTGTGTGTCAGTGAGACACCAGGCTGCACAGTGTTTTCTTCAGTCTTGTCACGCAACGTTCCTCAAAGCCCCGCCCTTCTTCCATTAATACACTTCCTCTGAGTGTGTGTGGGTCCCTCTGACCTATACCAACCGCCCCCCCTTCACACACACACACACACACACACACACACACACACACACATCTAAGAAATGGCCTATTTTCGATGACTCTCAGCCTAAAGTGATTAGTCTCCATCCTCATAGTTTGGTCCTTTAATGTGCTGTCAGTGAATTAGTGAATACAGGGATCACCTTAATCTGACCCTCCCCCTCCTGGGTTAAGTCGCCCATGTGGGCACACAGTACCACTGATACAATGGCCTTAATCTCCATCCCAGTCCAATGGGCCTTTACAGTATGACTCACCAAGGAGATACTGGATGACAGCACGGTGAATTCCAGGGACGGCAGAGAAGTGGCCCCTCGTCTTCCCCCTGACACATTTGTAGCTTCTCTGTCGCTGTCAGCATCATTTCTGGAGGTGATTTACAGACTGCAGACAGTCGTACAGATCCAAGTGAGCTTTGATCCTATCTCATCTATGTATCATAGAGACAAAAGGCTTTTGTGAGAGGGAGATTGGATACAGGCTTTTAATTTATTCTCGATGAACCACGGTGACAGAGTCCTTCATCTCATGACCCTAAAAACATATTTAAACCTTTCAGGTGGAAAAGATCGATTTGCTCAGGAAGTAAACACATGCTGAAAGAGACACTTGATTGCTTTTAAAGATTAATATATCCAAAATCATTTTTATTTGAATAGATTTGACTTACTGGAACTATTTACAACCTGCCCAACACTGTAATTGCATTCAAATTCCAGTGTGTGACAACTGCTGCCTTTTGACTGGAAGCTTTTCTTCATATCAACCTTTGAGAAATTGCCACAAACACACAGAATTACATTTTGCGAGCCAAAGTAATTCTGCACAATTGCCTTCTGATGTGAATTACAATTCAAAGGACTAACAGATCTACACAGAGAAAATCCACCAGTGTATAATATATCACATTTTTGTAACAGAGGGTTTTCTATAGGCTTTTATTCACAAACAGGGCCAAGCAGACACATGGAAGAACATTCATACTAAAGTGAAATTGTTTCTACCATTTAAAATCTAATGAGACAGCTTCAGTTTGCTCCCTAGATTTTGCCTTCATACGTTTTTATATCTAAAACACCACTAAAATCAATGAGGCAGTCTGATGAGATTCTCATTCGATTAGGTCATCATTTTTCAAGAGGGGTAGTGGCAACTGGTTCCAGTTCTCATCTTAGAGGCTTCTTCAGTTCTCATTCCCTTTCCTTTTATTGGAACGATCTGCCCGAAGTACCACACACATCCACAGGATCTTGCATTATGCAGGGTAACCACATGGGAGAACATGGTGCATGTGTGTGAGTGTATGTGTGTACATGTCTTTGAGGCGTGATTAGATAGATGGAGGCCAACTGCAGAGTTGTGCCTGGAGTATGCTGGCTGATGATTGGATGAAGCTACACAGTTTCCTCTCTCTCCACAGGTCTCTGGCCTTTGTCAAGACCCACACTGTCAGAACCTATTTGCACACAAAGCAGTCAAGAACACGCTCACACATGCATGCACATACACACACAAACACACACACACTCACAAACACATGCACATTGACCTTGCACCTTGTTGCTCTTAATTCCATGCCTCAATCAATGATATTAGAACATCAAGTACCAGACAGCATGGTATTTCTTCACAATGCTCTTCTGTTTTTCTTTTCTTTCCCTGTTTCTGCTTTCTTTTCCCCACACACATATTCAGATATATGCACAAACACATCATCCAAGTTCTGTTTAAGTACACGTTGTCACAATCTCCCTCAGCAGCTTTTCTCTCGCAGCTCACTCAGCTGTCACTCATTTTCTTCCTATGTCCGCACATCTCACACACACGCACACACACACACACACACAATTACACCAATTACATAACAGCAATGGCAGCTATTCACACATTCACCACCTTTTTCTACTCTTACATTCTCTACTCTTACATTAGGGTGCTTTCTGTGACAAATAAGACTTGTTTGTTAATTTCTCAATGGTTTGTTGTGATCTTTAGCAAAAAGTCTGTATCTGAACCTCTTACAGTGCTCTGGTTTATGTTTGATATGAATTCCAACCAGAAGATGGCACCAGAGTCAAGATAATGAAGCTCTTGAAGTCTTTTCAGTGGTTGTCATGGTAACTGGTATGCTTTCCCAGTCCTTTACTCCTCAAGGTCCTCCGCTCTACCTGTTTGGATAGGCTAATGGCTTGAGCACCACTCAGCGAAAATCTGTCTGTGATTTTCAGCTTAAATTGAGCTGAGGTGCATTGGAGGAGCAACTCGAGTTGTTGTAACAGAGTCAAATGTGGTGAAAATATCATGCCTGACTGGATATGACTCGCTCAGATAATAGTTTTGCTTAGATTTCTTGCTTTGTCTGATGTATGACACATTTTACCACCTGTGTGATGTCCTTTGAAAGTGATCCTTCTCTGAAATACTGAGTGATTTATAGCCTCCTCAGTCAAAGGCATTTGTCCCATTCCTTTTTATTATGCCCCTCACTTGTCCCGCTTCTCCACTTCATGGATAACATTCAAGGTTAAAATCACTCCACTACACATGGTTTCAACCCCATTAGCCTCATAATTACTTGTGTAATTTGAGTCCTTCAGTTCAGCAGAATTTCATTCCAGCTGTCCAACAGAGACTTTTTCAAACCTTAGAAAAGCCAGGGATTGATGTGGTTCAAGGTGGGGTTGGAAAACGAGATATGACCTTTTACTTGTGGACTGAAATACATGTGAAAAGAATTTGAAACCAAGAACTGGTTGGGAAAATGGAGAACTTTTGCAGTTTGACAAGACAGGTGAAGTATAAACATCAAGAACTACCAAGGAGAAGAGGTGCTGATGTTGCCATGACAGACACCTTGTTGTGCAGCACAATGTCGTCACTCTACATTAAGACTGACCTTCACCAGCTGCCTCTTCTGTGGTGGTCGTGCGATCAAGGCCCTTGGCTCTGAAGAGGCCTGGGAGAATGAAATACTCTTTTTTCATATACATGGAAAAAAGTACAAGTAGTAAAAGTAGCTGCACTAAAAAGGAGCGTTGGTTGTCTCCAGGAAATTAACTGGCAAGAGTTGCAAGGTATGTGGTTGGTGTTCCCATTAAAGAACACCGATTGATGATGTCTCGGACAGGATCGATTTATTTGTTGTGGTCTGTAACAATAACAAAATTACCATCAATATGACAAACACAGACAGTATTCAGTGCTCAAATACAAATCAAGACAACAATGAAAACAATTTCCTTCCACAAGACACACATTCAATATTTAACTAACTATAACTTAACTTGTTAGCTTAGCAACATATCAGCATAAGATAACTTATGCACATCAACACATATTAACACAATAATAATATTAAACTCCAACAGGACAACAGGACAAGTCACCAGACTCACCTTCTGGCATGTACACACAGCAACAAACTGGGAAAGTACAGGTAAATGGAAAAGGAAATCACTCTCTCCAACCGCTGTATCAGCAAAAACATTCACAACGCGGCATTTTCCACACACGTACGAGTGTGGTGCATTCAACAATGTTGGAATTGCTGTTGTGCATTCAAGAGCATAGGTCATATGAAAACTTCCTGAAGCAGGCCACTACTAAATGGAACAGTTCAGCAAACCTAACAATGGAAAACAAGCAGTTGGAGATCTCGTCACACATACAAGTTCATGTCACTAATCAAGTCTTCAGAGAAGACTGTGCAGCCTTAAAAGGACGCTCCTGTCAACGTTGAGCCCGTCCAGCACAAATTTAAGGACGCACATGCAGGTATTCCCTGAAGATTACTCAACAACCGCTAGATAATCTAGTGTTTTATCATTCCAAATCACTCAGCAAACAGCATTAACAGTAGAAAAACAAAACAGCCAGCACTATCTATCAACATAATTAAAGAAGAAGAATGAAATTGTATCTGTTTGTGTGGGCAAGACCTTTTGGCAGGAAGAGGTTGGAAAAATGCAGGATAATCTTTAAGAATAAGTTTGGGTTATGTTACTAGTAATGCATTTTCTTTTCATTTTTTGCTGCTACTGTGGTTTGGACAGAGGTTTCGTCACAGTTCTCTCTAAATTTTGTTGAGCGAGAACAGGTTAATTAACAATTGAACTTATCTGATTGTGTAACTGATCATTAGCATTAATGACTTGAGTTGTTTTGATGTTGGAAAAAATAGTTTGGGTGTAGTAAAGATACATTTTATTTTAGCTTATCCTAGTACATTTCCCAAGGAGCTCGCCCAATATTGACTCTTATAATTTTGATGTTTTGCTTTTCACGTTAGTGGTTTGTGTCTTTGTCTGTCGCCATCTCTCTCTCTGTTTTCCACTGAGGAAAGCTGGAAATTACCTCCAAGCATCTGTCTTGTTGTCATATCGTACAGTTCCATTCAGTCGGAGCACAGCCTGATCCACAAGGCCCTCTCCCCACAGCTCTCTGAAGTATTAACTGAGGCAGCTGCGTCTCTGCAGCGTCAGAAAAGGAAAGGAAAAGGTTGCAAGTGGCAATCAGCAACGACACGCTCCCTAGCTTCACTGAGGGATTAGTCTGATGTATGGAGGAGAGAAAGTAGACAGAGTTTTGGCTTCTCTCTGCAGCTCTCTTATTGTTCACCCAACAGTGTTTATGTGTTTATGTGCGTATATATCCCTTCCCACTCTGTGGCTGTGGGCTTCTGCATCGAACCATCAAAGGTGTCCGGAATTGGATTTTTGTCTGTGAACAAGTTCCTGTTCTGCATACTGAAACTTTAATTCTCCTCTCTTTTCTCCTCTTCTCTGCTCTTCTCGTCTCTGCTCTCCTCCTCAATCAATCTTTTCCACCAAGAATAATGTGACATGTCCTCTCTGGTTTGTTGGAAGTTGGAAGGCAGGGTCTGTTGTATTCTTTTATTTATCATTGAACCAATGTTTTGCAGCAGGGAAAAAAAGTGTCCGCTGGAGCTCTTTGGGTGGATCTGGTGCTGAAGGCCTGTTTGAGGGTGGTGCATCGTGGACAGTTCTCAGTACTGAAGACATGGGCTGCTGGGGGATCTTATGCTCCTTTGGGGAGAGCATAGAGTCAGTAATTCAATTCTGAGAGTTGCTCTTTGTTTTTCATATAGTTCAGTGTTGATCTGAAGTGTTTTTCCCCTTGGAATGAATTAAGAAACCAACTTTAAAAAGTTTAACTATGCTCCCTTCTCTGCTCTCTTCTCAAGCACCATCGATCTTTTCTTTGAAGAACAATGTGAGTCCTCATACTTCCCCAGTGTTGCCCAATCTCCCAAGTTAACAACAATGGATATATCTCCAGATATGTATATTTCTGTGTAAGGCACATTAAGAGGGTGACTGCTTTATTTCAAAGTAGTTTCAGTCTACAGTCTAATTTCTCATCTCATTTCTTGCCAACTCACTAGATATCCCTCTCCGTCAGGGCTGAGAGTGATGAAGTACCGAGGATATTTTAGTCATATTTCAATGATTCAGACACGGGCCAGATGTCAAACGGCTGAGCATTAGACCGAATGCTGCAGACTGAATCAGCAGGCAGACGCAATTTGTCAAAGTTTCTGCAGCTAATAAGGGTGGTCATCCACTTACAGATTCATGAGCAAGGTGATGTCCACAGTGTATGTGTGTGTGTGTGTTTGTGTGCGCACACACTTCTCTGCTTTATCTCAGAGTTGGCCTGCAAAGACAGTCAGTGACTGAGTCTCCACAGAGATGTGTCCACAACTATAGATATTCAAGTCGATATTCAATTATAAGACTCTGATTTGACAAACTCCCACAGATGATTTAGACTGGCTTATAGTATGCGCCTGGGATTCAGTTGTTCTTATTACAGCAGTGATGGTTATTTAAAAGCTTTGGTTCTTCTGGGGTTTGATCCACTTATGAGCTCACATAGAGAGTGGGCGATTTGGTGCATTTGGCGCGTGTAAATATGGGCTTTGTTGTCCACAGAGAGGGATTTGATGAGAGAAAAGCGAGAACCAGCACGCAAGTGCTAACAATTTCAGAATGTCACTTAATTACATTGTCAAGGTTATAGCTTGTATGATGAGACACATGTATTCTTTTTACAGTCTACAGAAAACTATTATAACTGTAATTTCAGTAGAGATAAAGTGCCTGCTTGCACCTGCTTCATTTCTCATGAAGATATCAAGTGTCAAGTCGACTGAGAATTCACACAGAGCATGCAGAAAGAGACAGACATGACTGTATGTGTCCTTGGGGTCTAACAAATACACTGAATGTGTTTCACTACTCATAAAACATTCATAAAGTTATCACAAGGCAAAGAGATGACTTCCATGCAACAAGTCTTTGTCTCTCTACGTGGGAATCCATTCAACCATTTTTTTAAGTTATCCAAAGATAGTTCTGTGTAATAACTTATATGTATCCCTTAATAAACAATCACTAAAAGCACTGAAACTGTTTTGAGTGAAAGGTACGCTTTTCATCCTTCTGAGATCTCCTGTTGTCTGCCAGAAAAGAAGCAGCAGTTTCATCCGTTTCAGTGGCCTAGAAGCAGGGTCATGGCCAAAAGGGAGTTAAAATTGAGGGCAATGGGGTTTCAGACACCTGTTGTCAGGAGCTTTGTGCACCTGGCAGAAAAGTGGGAGCGTTGATAGAGTAACCTGTGGTGTATCCCCCTGCTGGATGGCTGAGCTCACCTCAGTAGAGATGAGGTGAGGAGCTCAGGGTCCAACCATTGCTTCTTTTCAAGCAAAAGGAGCAAACTGAGGTGAGTGTTGCTTAGGGACCTGGGCCTGGTGAAATTCAAAACTGGATTGAGAATCACCCTGAGATGCAATTCAATGCAATTCTTGTATTTGAGTCAAAGGTTAATTAAGGTAGCAAACGATACAGAATTTCAGTTGGAATTAGAATGAAAGGAGATGGAAGATGGAGGTACTTTTAGTTGAAAGAATGTAATTTAAATGAAAATCCAACTCATGAACTGAATGCAAGTTTGCGCAATCCTCTTAGTGTTGCTTCCTTTTCAGCTGTGCCTCATAAATAAAGGTCCAAAATTTGATGGATGAGCGTGTCTTAGGTTTTTCTTGGATTGGGTTTTCCCTTTGCATCAGTTGCCTCCACCATGACTCATTTACTAAGCCTCAGGTGCTTTTAGCAAACACAGCCTAGCACTCTGCCTCAAGTTTTGCTGTAGCACTGTGCTTTGGGCCAAAATGCATATCTCATGTTCCTTTTGTGTTAAACTTTATTTCCCAGAATGTTACTAAAAGAACAGCATAATTGAACAGAGATGCTCTCTCTCTCTCTCTTTCTCTCTCTGTTAGTCTCTGTCTCTCTCTTGTTTGTTCAGCTATTCAGACTGGGTGCAGTGTAGGTCACTTGTTCTCAGTCAGCGTCATCAAAGTTATGAGCAAATATATTGGAAATAAACATCGACTGTACCACTGAGTGAACTTGGCTATATTGAAGTAAAATGTTACCTTTCTAACTCATTGTGCAGTGTTTACTTTCACCAACTGTGGTCTTTGAGATGAGACAGAATTTTTGTATTTGGAGATGAAAATAGACAAAAGAGGAGAGATAAAACTCTTCTGCATAAAATCTTATTGAGTCAGGGTTATGTCTGTAAATTGCGAAGGAAAAGGGCAATTCCATGATCATTCATCTGATTAAACATTTCTCTGCCATACAATCAGCACCTCAGCAAGTAGTCATTCCTTCTACCATGCAGAGGCTAATTGCATCTGCCATTAAACTGTGTCTAAATGACAAGACTGAGTCGGCACAGGTGTAATCCAAGCTCACCTCTGTTCACTCATTTATATTTTTAACCACATCTTAAACATCTATTCATCTCCTTATTACAAGCTTGGTTTTTCATATTTCTGCAAATACTGTGATGCCTGCAAAATTATCATAATTCAACCAGTGGCCTAACAGGGATCCCACGGGTTCTTGAGATTCATGAATTTCAAAATTGTTTTTTAATAGATTGCTTTCTGACTGAACAGACATGAGATGTAATAAATGGAATATGTAAGAGATATCAAAATCATAATTATTTGTAGCATGATGCCATCTCTTTTATTCATCAATCCATCCTTTATCCATCCCTATACGTGGTGGTGTCATGGGGTTCTTCTCTCAATATGTGATAAAATAAAAATGGTTATTTTGATTTTGTATCTTTAAAGTGCTTGAAAAGTGCTTGGATTGGAGTGCTTGGAGAAGGTTTGATCACAAAAGACAAACAAAGAATGAAAACTATCCAATCCATCTATTACCCTTATATCAAGTGTTGTTGTGATGGTCTACTGGAGCCAAGTGCACAAAAGGCTAAGACAGGGAATACACCCTGGACAGGTCTCAAGTCCATGGTAGGGCAGACAAACTGTTCACTCCTAAATCTCTCTATTTCTGGCTACAGGCAGAAAAAAACATAATGAGGACCTGAAAACTAGGATTCAAACCCAAGTAATACTAGCGGTAAGCTGACAATATTAACCACCACCTGTATTACTGCTGCGCAGACACGGCAGTGCTACTTGTTGCTCTCACCTGGATGTGAGAATAAAATTTAACATTGTTAGAATATTAGAACCAATGCAGAAAGGCAAATTATCAGGTTCTGTGAAGAAGGAGTCAGAGATGTCCAGGTTAGAGAGAAACTGGGTTAGAGCAGCATATCCTCATACCCTTAATTACATAAACACCTGACTGTGTCTTTTAGTCGTGACACCGGAGTTCACCCGGTAAAGCAGAGTGCCTCCACTTGCGTTGCTCCTCTGTGCTGCCTCCTGGGAGCTGAGACACAACTGCAGGTGAGATCAGAATCTCTAAATTTAGTCGCTCGTTTGTCTGAATCTCCCACTTTGGTCTGTGGGAAAAAGGGGAAACTCAAATACATGGGGAGGTAAAGCTCACGCAGCGGGCACCATGGGCGCCATGTGGACAACATGACAGCCTGGATCACCCCTTTGTATCCTCGAGGACAGGGAACACGTGGTCGATATCCTTGGAGGAGCAGCAGGCTGACATGGCTTATCTGCAACAAAGTTTTTACTGTTGTGTGTCGGCTCTTACCTCAGGCGTTCTGCAAATCTCTGCTGGAACACAACGATTGTTTTGCGCGGCCGTGGAGATTAAACAACCGACAGCTATCGCGGTTAATTAGGTTGCAAGGGCTTTACTGTCACCAGGGCTGGGCTGATAAATGAAGTGCGCGAGGATGCCGCCGCTGCTCCAGCATCGCTCTGAAGGGGATTATCATTGACGTTCTCATTTCAATTCAGCCCGCAGGACGGTGGACGATGACAGAGACGCGGCACAACCACACAGATGCACACACAAACACACATATCTGCAAGATCTTTGTCTTTGTTTCGTCTGGATCGAGGAGCACCTGGAAAGCACAATTCACGTCTGGAATCCTCCAGTTACACAAGATTTTTAACGGAAGTAAATTTACTGTAAAGAAGACACGTTATCCTTGTTTGGTGTTTCCTTGAACTGTAGCAGCTGTCTGTGTGATCCAGTCCTGCGTCTCACACAATCTCTTTTCTCTTTGTTTTTAACTCAAGCACAGTCTGACAGACACGTCTTGTCTAGACTCGCTGTCACCCAAAATGACAGCTCCCTGTAAAAAAATTCACCAAAATTTAGTTGATCTATTCTTCTCTTTCTTTGGAAGAGATAACACAAAAACCTCAGCGGTAAGAAGTTTTTGTGGATTGATTTTGAACAAACAAACAAAGAAGGGACCAGCTTACTCTACAATCTGTCTCTGTACATCATAATCAAGTTCTGAGGCACTGATTTGTAGACAGCTTCACCCCCAGTGCAGCAGCAGTAGAGAGTTGCTGTGTCCGGTGTGTATTGCAGGGTGGTGACACAGGTCAGTATTTATCCATCACTTCCACCCGACTCCTCAGCACCTGCCACTAAGCTTCACTCTCAGTCAAGCAGGAGCTTCAGTCTCCGACTCGGACAGGTGCTCCTCTCCTTCTTCTCTGTCACTCACACATACAGGCGTGTTCCTAGAGCCAGACCGTGAGTGTTGAATGATTCATTACATCCTGCTGCCCCATGAGATGTGTGAGAGAGACGCAGCTAAAAGAATAAAAAGGAAGCAACCAACAGTCACGTCAACAGTGCTGATGATTATTTGAAACAAGCTGGTGCTCCCCAGTTTCGTAATTGTTGAAAATCAAATAGTTCTCTGCGTGTGAAGCACGTTTTAACTTTGCAAGGGAAACACAACATTGTCACTGTGCAGAGTCGGTGGGAACACAGTGCTGGATTTCTAATTTATGCCTTCTGAGACAGGGATGCAGTGTCTGGATATACTTTATTTGCAACGAAACTCTGCGTGATAAAACACTTTTATACACACACACACACACCCATCATTTTCCTCTTCCACTTTATTTCACAGTGCTTGCTAGATAGGATATTGGCAGGTGCTGGTTGCTATGGTTACATCACACATGGGTATAGCCATATCCTTGCAATTATGGCCTTGCTTTAGCCATTTGCTGAATGGCGTGCATTGTGAACAATGAACCGGTCCTAAGGGAGAGAGAGAGAGGCAGATAATGATTGGAAAGAATGTATGTGGGGTTAATAAAGTAATTAAGTCCGTGAAGCTTGGGTAAATGTTCAGGAATAAACAATATGATGATGACTGAACCACTCCTTATCGAACGTCTGGATGCTGCCTTCATCCTGTTGTGTTGATCAGCAGACCTATGAGGCAGTGAGATGGAGAGGTGTCAGGCGGGGAGGTGTCCGCTGGTTGGCTTGACTGTTGAATTGACTCCCCTTTTGACTGAAGGTTTCAGAGCCACTGTGAGACTGATGCATGTGATCGCGAACAGCGTTCTGATTTATCTCCAACTAACTTTCCCCCTGGTGCGATACATTGGTGATTAGTATATCCCCCCAAAACTTGCTTTCCAAGTCTCTTGGAGAGCTTGTCTGTCATTTTTATGTTCAAAAACCCCAATTATAGACTTTGACTCATAATTTAGTCTAATTTATGAGTTCCAAAGGCTGCCTCTCCGCCTGCGATTCCCTCTGTGAAACATTTAAAGCACCAGATGGGGAAATAATGAACTTTTCTAGCAGAAAGCAGCTCACAAAAGCTTATGAAACCAAGTGCTATTGACCAGGATTTCAATTAAGTGGACCATGACAGTCGCAGAAAAATTGTTTCAGCAGCCATTTATCAAGAGAAACACTCTTAGGAAAGCGATCATGCTGGATATTCCGTAGTATCGATCCAGGGAAATAAAATAAAAAATAAAATTCTCAATCGTTTCCTGGAGAGCAGATCCACAGTAATGATCATGGTTACCATGGTATTGTTACGGTTACCAAATGGACGAACATGATAGAGTGCCAAGTTGGACCGAATGGCAGAGGCTGCTACGACTCTTTATCTCGGTAACATCTTTGAGCAGGAGAAAGATGGATGGAGAAGGGGGAAAATACAGGAAGAAGACTATGAAGGAGACTGAAGTAACAATGCAGTAATGGAAGGAAGAGGAAAGAAAGATGCCACAAATGGTAAAGGGGATTATGATAGAGGAGGAGAAGATAAACAGGGGAAAGAAAAAAATGAAGACATAACAGCACCAGATGTGAAGGAAAGGAAGGCAGTGGGAAATGGGGATGGGGGATGAAAAAGGCCAAAATATGAGAAGGCCTGAGTAGGAGGAACGAATACAGTGCTTACTTAGCTCTCTGTGGCGTGACTGTCTGACCCTGACTTCTTTTATTCATCTGAGATCAAAGCAGAGGAAAAGCTGGAGAAAAACCCCAGAGGAAGAGATTACACATTACTCTCCAAGTTCAGCTCCTTTCAGAGAGGCTGAGGGAGGTTCTGCCTCATTCTGACCATCATTATCATCATCATTAACACACACAGTCCTCTATTATTATCACCAGGGAGGCCTGTGGTCATATTTTACAACACAGTTATCCTCTTATTGTTCAGGAATTTGTGAACCATTCAGTGCTGTTCAGGGACATTCATTCACACAGGCACACAGCCAGTGTTTTCATAATTTAAGTAAGGAAGTATATGCGGGTGCAGCAACAAATCTTTTACATAAAACTGCAAACCTTGGGCTAAACACAGCATATTTCAAGCGCTAAGGCCATTAAAAAGTGCTTTACACAAGGCTAAAAACACTGAAAGGAGCAATCAAAACAACAGTCATTAGAAAATGGTCCTGCATAGGTTTAATACTCAAAGGCTGAGGCAAATGACCTCACTCACAACTGAGGCAAAATGGTGCCATTGTAGCCCAGTCTTGCATCACAGTTTCCCTGACCTCGCTCCAAGTCCTCTGTGTTTTCTGTGTATGTCAGAATTGTATGAAAATAAATAAAGCAACACACACACACACACACACACACACACACACACACACACACACACACACACACACACACACACTGTGGGACTGTGGAAGGAAACCAGAGTACCTGTAGAAAACCAACACATACAGGGAGAACATGCCATCCACCATGTCACCCCAGATTCATAATTTTACTATTGTTAGCCACAGAAAGAGCTCAAACCCTGTTACATTAGACCACAAGTGACCTTTATAGACCATTACATGAAGGCATTAGTATTGCCAAAAGAGCTAGAGGTGACCGAAGCACTTTGGCTGGTTGTATGGTGCCAGAGAAGGTTTCTGAGAAGCAGAGCTACCACCTTTCCCATCTCCACACCTATGGCCTCTGCTGCTGAGGATGATATCTCTTTCACTGACAATCCAACCAGCAACAACTTTGAAAAGGACTGAGCCCTCTGAGGTGATGTCTCATTATGCTCTTTAATTTCCCTGAGGGAACTTCCCTGAGGGATGAGTAAAGTGTCTAATCTGATCTAAACTTGTCACCTTCCATATGGCAAGCTCAAGCATGTGTGCTGCAATCCTGACTTCATCTTGGTTCATACTGAGAAACAGCCTCCTGCATTAGAGCCACAGATTTAAAGGTTTATCTGATGCCAGAACACTGCACAACATTTTATAACACTTACAGAGAGGAATTTTATCACAGACGCAGCAATTATTAACAGCAAAACATAGAAATGCAGCTTTTAGGTGACACAGTGTTCTCCCAGAAATCTTTTGCTCTGCTTGCTGGATGGGCCAGATCATGTTTAACTGCATGGCTATCCTGCAGGACTCACTCCATTGAAATGAATGAGAGTGGTTCTTACATGTGAGGCTCAGATGTCCAGGTCAGTCTGAACTCGGCCTCATACACAGTGTTTTGAAATAGGGAAGTCATTATTCCTCCAACGTGTCAACGCCCTGTGGAGAAGGAGGTGACAGAATGAGATGTGAGCTTGTTCACTCTCGTTCCTCTTGCGCTCTCTGTCTCGCTCTCTACTTCTTTCTTGCTCTCTCTCTGTTTGTGGATTTTCCTGGACAAGCGGGTTGTGGATCAATACCTGTCAGTCTCATCCTCCTGTAGTAGCAAAGGCTGGGTAATGGGATGTAACAAGGTCTGACCACAACTGTGGACATATGTGTGGCTCTATGTGTGTGTGTGTGTGTGTGGCTGGACATTAAAGTGTAGTCTGGACTGTCACTACTCACCCTCTACTGCCTCGTATGTAGGTGCTTTTCTTCCTCCTAACAAGAGAAACCTTTCATTAGCAGCAACAAGCTTGAGTGATTCCTCACAGGTTCTTTCTTCTGTTTCAGAACAGCCTCTTTGTGGTTGCATTGCCGGACGTGTGAAACATCTTGCAGAACTGTGCTTATCTTGATGGAAATTAATTGTAAGTCTGGAGAGATAATAGGTCCACAGAAACATCAGATTTCATATATTTGTATTGTGTTTTGTGTTGTGTTTACTCTCAGGGTACAATTTTGTGCCCCAGACTATCACTTATCGTTTTCTGATTATAGAGAATTGTTTGGCTCATATCAGATGGAATTGTTGGCTTGAGACACTGGTTCCAGCCTCCATCTGACTTTGTGATCGCACCAAACAATTTCCGTCGAATGGAATTCAATTCTCCTTGACCAGTCGTAAATGATAAGGGTTTAATACTTTAACTTTTACAGTTGGAACATGGTGTTTTTATGGAACCTTTAAAGGAGGACCTTAAATGGAGCATTTATCCCTGTACCCTGGTGCTTACAGCAAAACTTTGGGAAGACAGGTTCAATCAGAAATGCCTCAGATGCTAGTTTGTGATCCTAGCATTTTACATTCTTATGTAGGGTGAGAAAATGTTACATTGTCTGGTGCCAACACAGAAGTCATTGATGTTGGATTCTTTATAAATGCCCCAGAAAAAATAGACTCAACAACAAAGCTGAAGTTAAGTGTTTTTTGATTCTAGATCTGCTTTAAGAATCATGGCACAATTGTGTCCACTTTTAATAATTTTAGTAATGAGCAAGAACACCCTGCCAGACTGCAGTCTGACCCCCTTTTTAAAAAAAATCCTTTTTTGTTCAAGCAGACTTTTTCAAAAATGATTAGATCTTTGCCATTGTAAAACATGCTTTACTGAAATGACTCGACAGAAAGAAAATAAAGCCGTTTGGTGGAAATTAAACTCTTAATTCCTCAAGTCAGATGTGACGATGTCAGCAGAGAATAGAGAAAAGAGGATGAACACCAGGGAGGGGAAATGGTGTGTGTACTTCCATTCACAGCGATCTGATACAAGTGGATATCATTATAAGTTAATGATATGTCAGAGTGCTATTGCAAAGCTCACAACAGGCCCTCACTCACTCAGTGGGATTTCAGTTTGAATGTTTTTGAGGTTGGGGTGTTTCAGTACTAAGTTCAGTACATGCACAAACACACACACACGCACGCACGCACGCACACACGCACGCACGCACGCACACACACACACACAGGCACACACTTGTACTCAACTCAACGTACTAGATCAGTGGGTTAATTAGTCTCTGACCTGGTGACTTGCAAACATGCAAGCACTGCAGTTTAACATTTCTTCTCAGCAAATTGACCTTATGCCACAGTGTGGGTTACACTGTATATGTCTCACAGCACAACCTGAAAATAATGCAGCTCATTATTTGTATGTTGCTCATCACCCCCATGTCCATGAACCTTAGGCATTAAATCCTTTGCTTTGATTCATGGTGTTATGAGCCGGGGAGCTTATGAAGAAATCTTATGCAATTTAGATGCAACTTACAACACCTTGGTGCTGAAGGATTGTAGAATCAGAGGTAAAAAAAAAAAGACATCCCAAGAACAAACATGCCCCCCTGATGATGATCCAATATTTTATTAAACTAGACCTGGCAGATGTTGCCAGGAAGCAAAGCATTGAGCTATACCATCCAAACATCTGGCAAACGGGCTCGACTCCAACCCAGAAAACACAAACTGATAACACTATGGTTTTGTGGATCAAATATGGACATTTAATGTCACACTTTGTTAATTTGATGCCCCCCCCCCCCCAGCTTGAAAGCTCATGAAGAGCATTATTTCTCATTTCAGCATCAGGACAGCATATAAATGATTGCACCAAAGTCACATCCACTCACTGCAGCATGGCGTTGCACTTATTTCCTCCCGCTCTGAGCTGTGAAGCTGCAGCTGGTCTCGTACTGGATGCACTGCTGGTTTTATTTTCATGCTGCTGCCACAGATTCATGGCAGTGCAGTGTAACTGAGCGGACTGAGTAAACGTGCTGCTGTGTAACAGTTTGTCTCTCTGACCTTGTCACTGGCACAATAAATCTCAGGTTGCACAACCTGGCTGCCATCTCTGCCCTCTGTCTTTTCCTTGTGCGTGGGTTGTTGTTGTCTCCTCACTTTTACTTAACAGTGAATGAATGAGTGAATCAGAGGGTGGATTGGCGAGTAGCACTGTTGCCTCAAAGCAAGAGGGTCCCCCTGTCACCTAATATTGTGGATATCTCCATTATACTATTGGGTACAAAGTTGGTAAGATAATGACTGGATGGATGAATAGATTGTCATCCAAAAGAGCGCTCTTTTTCATCTTTGGCATACAAGTCCTATTACAGTTAATTCTGAAGCAAATCAAAAGTGTTTCCATTAAGCTCAACCCGGAGCAGAGCATGTTGTAATGTAGCACAGCGACTCTTAAAACATGTTGAAAATTGTAGATTATCAGCTTTTTGGGTATTCAGTTGTGAATAGACAGAAAGCTGTAGCAGGTGCAGAGTAAATCTACAGTGTTTGAATTCATCCTAAAACCCAATTAAGTCCTGATTTGAATTGCAAATTGTATTTAAACTAACAAAACAAGCATGCAGCTTTTTAAGGAATCAGCTGGGGAGAAATCCGCCTTGTTAAGCTCATAATTATATGTTTTGGTCCAACATGCCGACAGATGCATTTGCAGAGCACAGACCTTAAAGTCTCAGTGGTCCACATCCAGAAATAGCTGCTTCTTTTGATCAAATGCTAAATCTCTCATACGACTGTGGACTCTTCCAGCAGCAGCAAATAGACCGCCTTCAGAGGCTGTTAAACACGCGCCAATGTCAATGCATAGTGTGTATTATCTCAGAAATCAAATTGAAGGTGAGTAAGTCACCACTATGCATGCAGAGAGAGCTCCAGCTCCCCCATCTTGGGGATGAGCCTATTGTCCGATATTGGAAGCGTTTCAAATTTTAATGTGTTTCTGACCTGGCAGAGGTCATTACAATGTTCATCATTATGCTCCCTTTGTTCTGTGGTCAAACGGGCACCTTCATACACACATGTATGCATACCTACAGACAGACTTAGCTAACATTCCCTGCTTTTTCTTAGAATAAGGAAATATTTAATCTGCCTCAAAAGGGAAAACGAGTTTAAATGTTAAATGTTTAAAACGCCCCAGTAACTGCAGTGTGAATGTCTGTATGTTTATGTGTGCGTGCGTGCATGTGTGTATGTGTATGTGCCTTTGAGTTTGCAGTTTTCTTTTTCAGACAGCAAGATCATCTTTTGGTTTGGATACATTGGCCAGGGAACATCATCGCCAAGAGTTTGGTCCTATGTGGAATTCATTGATTGGTTTGTCTATTTATGTTTAAGAGTTTGGTGCAGACCAGCTCTCGTGTTAAATGTCTTGAGACAAAATTCTTATGAACTGGCAGTTATGACAAATCTGAATTGAGCTGAAATAAATCAAAGACCCTCCCTCAGATGATTGTCTGTTACTTGCCCAGGGGCATTAGTGATGCCTTACCCACAGAGCTCTAATGGGTTCATAAATCATTTGAAACACAAGTTCAAAGTTCAGTACAGTTTGTTGTCTTTCATGGGACAAGAGACAGGGCTTCATAAAGTACAATAAAGGGGTCAACTGATGAAATCTAACCCTGCAATGACAAAACGCAAGAAACAGATTAAGAGCAATTGATTCAAGAACATATTTATTATATCCATCCATTATGTCCAACAACAAACATATGTCACCTGAAGATAAAACCTCATACTGAGCTCAAGTGAGCATGCATTAAAAATGAATAAATAAAAAAATTAAATCAAGCCCTTAACCTGAGCTCAGTGATGGTTTGGTTTAGGCACCAAAAGCAGCTTCTACCCTCCGTATTATTATCTCAATTTGGGCTTTTATAAAATTCCTTCAGTGTGGGACAAGCAAAGGGTAAAGAGATTTACTTAATAACATTATTGTCATCTGCTACTGAGCTTCATAATTTGCCATTTGTGCTTAATTTCTTTTTCAAGGGGCAAAATGTTGCAAGGAATCAAATTTTTTGTACGACTGACGGTGTCAAATAAAACAGGATCATAAGGGGTCCTCTATTATGTTTTTATGCTGTCCTGCCAAAATAAACATAAAACAACTACAGTAGGTGCTATGTGTTACAGGTTGATGTCTTAAAAACTGTGGTCTGAATATGCCAGTTAAATGTGTCTCTTCCTTGAACTACAGAACCATACTCTTCTGTTCTTTGTTGCCAGCAGATGTGCAGATGCCTGGCACCTGTATCACCTTGCCTGAGATTCCAATCAAGCAGAGATAATACAAAAAAAAAAGAGTGAAAACACTGCAAGCTGGAAAGAAATGTCACTCGAATCATGACAACTTGTGTGGTCTTTTGTCTCTTTTTGTCTCGCTTCTTTTCCCAACTCAAAGTTTTTCTTTCTGCTGCAACAAACAGCAACATGTCAAGAATCAAGAGCACCACCCTTTTGTTCCTGTTCTTGTGTCGCGTCAAGTACAGTGTTATAGCGTTTTCAAGCAGCGTTGCTATGACAATCAAATAAAAATCCTGGCTACATTTATGGTGGTACTGTTTGCTATTGCATTGAGAAAGAGAATGAGACTCTTTCTGAGAAGCCCAGAAAAACACTAAGGACAGGGATACAACATCCAACATCCAATATTTCTTTTTCTATTGAAAAACCCACGATCTAACAGTTATCATCTGTGTTGCCAAAGCATGATCGGGCATATCTCTCTTGAGCTCCATTCATGATCAAAAACTATGTGTGGAATCTCTTCAGAGCTAACCTTCCTGCTGCTGTAAATGCTCTAAAGCTCTAAAAAATGAGCTTAAAGAAGCTGCTGCAGGTTCCAGAAAAACCTTGGCTGTTTATCTAATACTTCATCACAAAGCTTAGCTATAGATGTGTGACCATCGTTAATGGGCTGGATGTGGCTCAGGAGGGAGAGCAGGTTGTTCATTAAACCCCCTCTGTCCCCCGATGTCTTATCGTTTTTCCTCTTTTATACACAACATGTGGTGCGTCAAGAGAACAAATTAATCAGAAAACTCTGTTGAAGTTCACTGTATCTCAGTCTGTAGTCATCGTATTTATTAGGTGAGGAGTAGCACTTTCTCATTTTCCAAAGTGCCTCCTGCGCTCAGCCAAATGAACGTCCGAGGCCAGCATTCACAGTGAAACCTTCCTCCATGGAGTGGGAATCATACTGTGGATCGGCTCCAAAGCAATAGCTCGGCATGGAACACAGAGGCAACAGAGGCGAGGCGACAAGGAGTGGAAGGAAAAATCATAACTCACATCACTCTGTGTTTCTCCTGTCTGCTTTATGGGCCGACTGTGAGAGCGCATGGGCTGAGGCTGTGGGCTGGAAGTAAATCGGGAAAATTCGATCAGTCTCCCATGCAGCAGCCACAGTAGGGGGTCATGGTGTCAGCCATGCGGAAATACTGTTGCATGTCCTCTTACCTGCCCTGTGTGTGCATGTGTTTGTGACTGTGAGTGGACTCATGAACTTCCCCTGTCCTTGCAGCCTGATAAGTGTCTGGGTTTCCTGAATCCACAAGTGAATGATTATATTAAAGAGACAGAGAGTGTGTGTGTGTGTGTGTGTTGTGTGTGTGTGTGTGTGAGAGAGAGAGAGAGACTTGTGTTTTGATGCATCCTTGTACTCCTTGAAAGAATAGAAAAAAAAATATATATATATATAGAAAATTAAATGAAGCCAGAGGTGAAATACAGTATTTGTGCATGCACTGAAAAAACAAGGTGTCAAGCATTATGTTAGATTTTATCTGTCCTCATTACTGATAAACCATTACACGTCAAAATTCTGTAGTAATAAAAAGCACACCAAAATACTAAACTACTAAAATTTCAAATTTTTAAAATTTCTCTAAAGAAAATGAGATCTCTTCAGATTTTCAGACTGATTGATTTCTGGAAGCTTAAGACTCCTATTAGACGATTTCTTTAATCTGGTTCACACAATATGATCATTTATACAGATTAAATTTGTAATGGAAGTTAATTAATGTTATGAAGTAAAACCTGCAATATATGGTGAATTCAGAGACACAGAAACTCGCAGACTAATACAGAGATATTAACAATGGACAATACATCAAAGTATTCACCGGAGACAAACATGTTTATGTTAACTGATTATACTGGTATTGGTACCTGCACTTGAAATGGAGTACAACTATCAGCACATACACACGTACAAGACAGTTCAATTTGTAGAACATGTGGATCCCCAGAGCCAAGTGACAGGATACAATCACAGTATCTGCTACCTGCCCAACTCAGGTGGGAAATACACACTTGTGTTGTATGAATTTTCAATTTTCCCACAAAAAGCTAAACGAAGGTTACCCCTCTGGTGACAGCTGTGCCGTCTGCATTATCTGCTGCCTCCAGTGCTCTCTGCACTCAGTGTTGTTGGCTTTGACCTCTATCACATGTCCGTACAGCCAACCTGCCACATACCCACAGAATTTCACCTCTCAGCCTAATTGCTCTTGTTTTTGATATTGTCTTCATGGGAGCAACAGCCAGAAATTGGAGTTGGAAGACCTCTTCGAGACAGTCAAGGCAGAGGAAATAAAACACTGTCACCAGGCATTAACATCAGTACTGGCACTTACCAGTGCCACTTGTAACAAGCTAATTTTAGGATGTTCAGTGTCTTCACTGTCATTTGTTTGATTTTATAATGTCCAGTGTCAATTCAAATGAACTATACAGTGATGACAATGAACATTCCTTTGATTCTAGAATGTTCAGTATCATCACTGTGTCATTCTACTGATTCTGTTTACCCGTGTCATTTCACAGATTTTTGAATATTCAGTGTTATCTCTCTGTTATTGCTGCTCCAGGAAAGAGCACTATTTTCTCCTGTGCGTTTCTTCCCCTTTATTCCATTTGTTACTGCTCGATCTTGCAGCAGATTTCGGTCATCCGTAGCTCAAAAGCGCTGGATCGCATACTTGTCATTTTAAATCACTTTTTACAACACTCAATATCAATTATCGTCAATGCCTGCTGCACCACCGGACGTTCTACCACAAAATAAACAAGATGGCGGATGAAGGAAGCTTCGCTATAAGAAATGAATGGGAAATGCTACTTTTGGGCCCTGCGCCTCAATAGGCCCCTGCCAGGGGACCCAACCCAAGAATTGCACCCGACATTAATGGGGAAAAGACACAGGCACTCATCCCAGGGCAGGGAGCCTTGTGCCAATTATTCTATGAATACAGGTAGGGCCCAAAAGTTATCTCCATGACAAACAACCGAAAAAGCTTATTTCTCATCCAGTGTACAAACTTACTTTAAATTTGAATATGGTAATGAACTTGTGGTCTATCTGTATTGTTTTCAGCATATACACACACACTACTGTCTCATTCAGAGTAAGAACTTCATTCAAAATTTGATATGGTGATAGACTTGTGGTCTGTGTGTGTTGTTTTCACCATGGACACACACACACACACACACACACACACTAGCTCACTCATTCAGTCTCGCACTCATATATGCACACACTCATGTAATGGTGTCTTGTGAGCAATCGAAAGGCAATCGAAAGTGCTGCAAACCAACAGGCACACATTCCGGAGCACTTTCAAAATTACAGCGCACTGGAATTTTCTAGTTCGTCTGATTCTAGAATGTTCAGTCTCATCACTGTGTCATTCTACTGATTCGATTTGATTTCATAGTTATAGCCTGGCACTTGATGCATTATTTTACAGGTTGTTTTGTCATGATTTACTTTTGTTTGATTCACGGAAAAAAAGCAAGAAAAAAAAGAAAAGGAAAGTCAAGATCGACTCCTGACACAGTGTGCTGAGTTAGCGGTGCAGCTAATAGTCCAATTATCCGACTGCAGTCCGGTCTAACCGGGAGCTCAGAGCACCAGGGGGATTGTTCCGGATCACACTGCAGCAAAAGAACTGGGAACAGCCGCATCACACTGAAGGCAACCTAATCAGAGGTGGACACAGCCTCACAGACACAGGGAAGGCAGTTTGACAACAGGGATAATGGTGTCAGGTTGATTTTCATTTTTTTCTTGGCTTGCATTTGAGATTGAAATCCAGGTCATGTCTGTGAAGAGTTAACGTGTTCTCCTTATGTCTGCGTGGGCATTTTCTGGGTACCCTAGTTTAACTCCAAAGTCCAAAAATACATACATACATAATATGTATGTATTTAGGCCAGGTCTTCATGCACCATTGAATTTTTTTTTTACCCAAATCAAATTAAAAAGAGCCCATATGGCAGTGAAATGCAGCTCAAATGTGATCTTTTACCCACAAGTCAGATTTTAATGATGATCTTTTTAAATCTGATCTGCTGTCGATTTCAGAGCAGGTCCTGAGTTGAATATGTATCAGATGTGATGTAGCTTCTATGTTACACTTGGATAACAGTGCCAATCATAACACAAGAAGAAGTTCTATTTTGTACTAGTGTTATTCTACCTCCAGCTATGCTAATGATAAATGTTGCTGAATTTGCTCATCAGTGCTCCATAGTCTGTGAAAAAATTTGCAGCGGAGCTGTTACGGTACTGGACACCAATGCAACATAAAACGTGTCAAAACAACATAAAGCGTCCTGTCATTTTTCAAAATAAAAGCACTTAACATGACACCACAACATGGGGGCATGCTTGTGTGACTGTGTGTGTCCGTGTGTGTGTGTGTCCCATACTTGGGAATGATGAAGATGGGAAGAAATAGAATAAGGGTTAATGACTTGTTTCAGTGGAGAGACAATACGGTTCTGACAGCTTTGAAAAACACGTTTTATGAGGCGTTATCTCAGCAACTGGTTTGTCTTAGTTTGGTGAAATGAACAGGCTTCAGTTCAGATGGTGAACAGCTGTGGTTTTTCTGCCTAATAAGGAAAATAAGTTAGAGTATTAAAAAATGAACATTTCATCTCTTGTGGATTTTGTTTATTCATATAATTGCCAGATAATTTCCTCGGTTAACAAAGCTCTATCATCTATCAATGCCCTTGGCACTGAGAGCTTGTGAGCACTGTGGTTTGCTCATGTCTAAATCACGCTGTGACCTGTGTGTGTCTTCTTGGCAGACCTTCAACTTAAAAAGATGGGACTCCATGGTGGTGAACATGACGCGTGGGGTTGCTGGTGCAGCCTGCACCATGATGTGATATTCTCCAGGCTCACGCCTACCAGACGTCAGCCGCTATCGGATTTTCAGATTTAACATGTAGTGATCCAGTGGAAAGTGTTCATTTTTTTTGCAGTTTCTTTCATGCAGACTTCAAATATTTTTCTGTTGCATGTCATTCCTAGCCTCCCTGTGGCCCTCGTGTCAAAGCTGTACAGTGCAATGACATTGAGCTAAAAGGGGGACTTTTCACACACGTACACACACACACACACAAGGTGATGACTGTTGTGTTGTTTTGAAGGTCAGCAGCCTGCTGTGCAGTGCCGCACACCACCCCAGGCTGAGTTTCTTTTTCTTACACATTCATGTCCGCCGACATTCTTTAATGCTGATGTGTTTTTTCTTTGGCTCCCCTGGCTTTTCTTAATGACCTCTATACATTATGCATCGGCACCATTATCCTTTGTGGAACTCAGAATGAACCATTTATATGGATAACTACAGAGAAGGAGCAACCAGAGCAGCCCGCTTTCAGAGGGTCCTACAGTAAACATGCAGCAGACTCATAACTCGTCGGCAAAGTGCATGTCTGTAGTAACATCTGTGATCATGCAGTAGAAGAAACAGGCAACATGAGAATTTCTCTCCAGAGGGGACAATGTTATTTGTAAGCTTTTGATGTGCTGCGAATTCAGAGAAACTTTGTGTATTTGCAAGATTTGGACAAGAATAGAAGGATGCATTGAAAGAAGTAGAGAAGATGCCAATGGATTTTTTTTAAAGTAAGATTTAAGATTAAGAATTAATATTAAGATACTGTTTAATTCCTGAATGCAATACAAACCTTTTAGGCATAATTGAGGGTATGACTGATCAAGTGACATAATGATGAGTGTCCATGTTTCTGTCAGCTTCACCCTCACTCCACACACCCTCCAACTCTATTATTAGCAGTAGTGACCGTACAGAGCACCGTAAATGAGCCTCACAGCAGCTCTTTGGAAAACATCTGGGTCACGTCACAGATACTGCATCACCGTTTTACTCTGTATAAGGTCATGATATCATCAGCACAAATGATGCTAATAGGAAATCATCTGACACAGTCCTACTGTAGATGTCAGCAGCTGTTTGTAACACTTCTTCTCACACTTGTAACGCTTCTTTGACTCTCCAGGGCAGTTTTATATTTGGACATAAAACATAGTTGTATGGAATTTGTCTGCTTTTGACATTTATCCAATACATAAATATCAGCTCATCCATATCAACATCATTTGTAAAGTAACCATGCACACATAATACACACGTCTTAGATCATAACGATATGTAAATCAATTTACCACAACTGTACAATCATGTCAGCGGAACAGGCTCGATCCGTAACTTACGTGCTGTGTGTTTTCATTAAGCACCTGTGCGGGTCTGCTGGTATCTGATGTACTGAAAAGATTAAGATCTGAAATAAAATGTTGTATATGTACCCTGTGTGTGTGTGTGTATGTATGTGTATGTGTTGTATATGATATGAAAATATACTTAAGGCATCCAGATTTGGTTAGTTTATATGTTAATGATATATGCTACCAGTTGATTGAGTTGCTCTCTCTCTAATTCTCACTCACTCTCACTCTCACTCTCTAATTCTCCCTCCCTGTGTGCTTGTGTGTGTGTTTGTGTGTGTGTGTGTGAGTGTGTGTGTGTGTGTGTGTGTGTGTGTGTGTGTGTGTGTGTGTGTGTGTGTGTGTGTGTGTGTGTGTGTGTTCCAGCAACAGCAACACGAAAAGCTCTCCATACAAAGCAGGTTAATTGTTTTGTTATTAGTCAAAATAACAGGGATTCGCTTCAGAGCTTTTTAATCAACGGCTTCTCAGTCTTTCACCCTCGCACATGCACATGCATTCACAGCAAATCATACATGTGTATGCTGCACACTAACTTATGCAACCTCTCACATATGTGATACACAAACACATTTCGTAATTTTATGCAAATCTGACCAGTCTACTGTCAGGTTCCGGCATGTACTCTGTGTTGTGAATTCATGAGTGTAATGGCATGACAGCAAATTCATTAAATTATCTCATGAAACAAGTTGAGGTATGAAGCTGTAAGAAACAGAGCGACAGAAGCGACTGACAGGCCGGTGCTTTTAATTGGGCTCTGTGTGAGCTGATCCGACACGCAGTGAAGCAGAGTGCTGCCGACCTAATGGAACTAATGACTTTGGTTTTGTAAAGTTGCACCAAGCACAAGCGTCACTGTCCTTTTTTTTTTCTTTAAGTAGCATATCAAATATGGAAGGATTTGTTTGAGCTGAGCTCTGTTCAAAGATGACGTAGAATGGTCGAATTGTTGATGTCTGGTGCCAACATACTGTAAAGCTATTGACATTCTGTATATAATTCTGTATATTGTATATAATATACAATACCATTACATTACATACCAATATATATAATATAATATAATATAATATAATATAATATAATATAATATAATATAATATAATATAATATCATATCATATCATATCATATCATATCATATCATATCACATCATATCATATCATATCATATCATATCATATCATATCATATCATATCATATATAAATTCTTCAAATGCTGCTTTACAAGCATTTTTTCAATCCTATACTACAGTCTGTTTCAGAACAGATTTGGCACCTTTTCGTGCCTATATCTGGCAACCACATACATTTAACCATCTATGGAGCATGTGCAAATCCATCCTAAAATCAGAGGAGGAATCAAATACTGCGGAAGAACCAGAAATGCACACACTGACATTTCACCATGAACTTCATCAAATGCCTTCATTTGTTCTTGTCCCTCTAAAGAAGGGAGGATGTTCCTATTATTTTGAAGGTGGATTGCATGACATTTTTGTTTCATTATGTTTCTGTTCAGATTAATGCATTTTTAAACATCGATTTGAATATCTGAAATTTTTACATGAATGAGGACATAATGATGTTTTTTGGACCTGCCATACTTCTTTGCCTGAGAATAGACTGTTATTCAACAAAGTCAAGGTAAAAGCCATATTTCATCCCAGTGCCACTATACACGTTTCTGAAGTGATGATGCTGATGTGATGCAAGGTAAAGCTTATATTTTTATTCTATTTTATAATCACATCCTGTGGAGTCAGAATCTAATAAATGCTAAGTAGTTACATTGCTGTGAGATTCATACCTAATCAACATGTTTAGTTACTTAAACACTAATGTAATGCTCTGAGCAGTATTGCTGAGCTGTCTCCTGAAACTGTTCCAGACAAACAATAACTCTGTGCTGTAAGTTCAGTGAACTCATTATCCTCCCCCTCTGCTGCACTGACTGATAATAGTCAGGTGAATTCACTGGGGAAACATTGTGATACAGTGGGTGTTTTACTTTCATGCCAGTGATCAATATGCACGCATGGTTGTAATTCCTTGTCTTTAATGGAGCATACCTCATTTTGGGATAAAGCACTTTATCCACTGTTGCAGTGAAACCCAAGTTGACAGAGTGCGCTGTCGGCATGTCTGCTGTTGTCAGGAGGGTGCCTCAGTGCTAATAAGCCAGGAGACGTTCTAACTTTGGACCAGGAGTGCTATTGATCTCCTCACTTGTGGAGCTGAAGAGGGGAGAAGGACACCTTACCACTCCTGAGCGAGGAAAGTAATTGGGTGAACTGACCTTGCAGAGATGCAGGGGAGAAATGGAGCCAGTTAGAGAGGGAGAGAACGCGTGAGGGACAGCGGGTGAGAGAGTGATGGAAACACCCAGAGGAGAAAAGATGGAAAGAGCTGTAAAGGTAATCCATATTTTCTGTAGCTCACCTCAAGTCCATGGAGGGTTTATGTGAAATGACACCTATCATCTATGAACCTCCAGTGACACAAGTGGAAGAAAGCTGTGTGGTAAAACTCAGAGTCTGCCTGTGAAGTGACACAAAATGCTTGTGAGAATATTAATCCATTTCGACATGAGTACGCAGGCTTGTGATGCAATGTAGCAGATTGTTTTTTACCTCCGCTGAGGAGATTTTGTTTTCAGCTCATTGGTTTGATTGTCTGTCTCTCAGCAGGGAAAACTGGTCCTTCTGCCATAACACTTAATGGAAGGGGACACTGAAGGCCAAGGGAGACCCTGTGACATTATTCAGGGGATGCTAATATATGTGTCTACCGGTGGAAGGACTCAGCTGTGGAAACTGAAAAAAACACGTTTGCATCCATTTTCTCACATCCATAGTTTTCTGTAATTTCCTGATGTTAAACTTCTATTTTATTCTTTTCTCCTTCCCTCCTGTGGCATTTACAAGTTTGGTATCTGTGTTGAGGTTTTAAAATGCTAGTTTTTCACATAATATCTTTTAACTTAAAAAATCAAAAGCCTGGCCAAAGAGGACTGCTGTGGCCATTTCATAGGAAAGTATTTGCATGTATCTTTTATTTGCGATGGTACAGTACAGATATTCACAACTAAGTAAGAACTGAAGTAATGAGGAAAAACATGATAAAAGTGCAGTGAGCTGTACTGCTTTCAGTGAGAGTCGAATGCATACTATGAAGTCCTTACTACTTCATTCTCGTCCTTATTCTTCTGGATGGCGGATATTTCCTTCTTCTCAGCCTAAACTGTTGTCTGTTTCCAGGGCAACCGTGGCTACTCCAAGAATGAAATAAACCTCTTCCCTGGACCTGCATCTGTGGCCATGTGTGCTCACACCAGAACTAAAACAGGAAGGATAGGGTCATCTATATGAGAGGTATGAACCCTGATTATCCATGGCTTGTCTCCACACACAGAAGATATATTGAAAAACACAGTCACAGATAAATGTTCACTTTGGCCTTAGGTCTGTCAGTCATTTCACAGCATTTGCAAACTGAGGCCATTTCTTTTCTGGACTGACTGGTGTCAGGTCGCGTCAAGGTTTTTTTTTGACAAATGTTTTCCTTCCAGCTCTACCCTTTCAATGTGTCTGATGCACAGAAGAAAATGAATGCAAAACACATGAAACAATTTATATAGCTTGTCAAGCAGCTGTGCTGCTCACTGCATGGTCAACATAGAAGCTTCTCATGTGAGTTGTGATTTTCTCTTATTTCAGTCGAATTTTACCAAAATCACGTCATTGGTCACTCTTGGAGCTGAAATCATGAAGCAAGAGGGCCTCTCTGAGCCTCAAGGTTAGAGATTAAAAACAATTTGAACAAAGAGCCTCGAAGCAACACAGAGATACCGGCACATTATCGCTCCTCCTTTACTCTCAAACTCCATCTCAGTCTTTTATCTCCCGCAAAGTTCACTGTCAGCGTTAGTGTTTCCATGCTTTTTATTCACACTTTCTTTATCTGCCTTCCCTCGCAGCAAAAACCCCTTTCATTTCCATGCTCCTTGTATGCCAGCCCCCACTATCACAGCTCCTCTGTGTTTGCAGCAGTTCAATTGAATGATTTAATTTAAAAGGCTATGTACCTAACAGTACAGCGCTGGAAATGGAGAAAATATTATCTTTAGGGAGGAAGCACCAGATAGAAATAATGCCCCTTGGCTCCATGTTGGTGCGAGACGGCGTGGCTGACAGGGAAATATTGATCGACAGAGTCAGATCACCTAATGGACATACCTGTGTTTCCTTCTAGCTATCTGATATATTGAACATATGCGTTCTTGCTGTGTTTGACCTCATGTTTCTTTTTTGCATCCTCTGAGATTTACACCTCTTTGTATCATGGATATAAGCAACCATAAATTCATAGAGGCAGTGCTGTCTTTTGCGCGTGTTCCGGAAACCTAAAGCAGATATGCCGACAGTGTCGCCACTGCTGTAATGTCACACAGGTTTACTCCCAGGTGTGCGCCATGTCTGTGCATCCATCACCGAGGGGTGGGCTCAACATGAGATGGATGGACCACGAACACGCTCAGACAAATTCCACATTCCATTAATATTCCATTATCCCTCGTCCTGTTCCTCAGGGGCTGCGAAGGCATCTGGCACTGCAGGAGTATACGCCTCGTACTGGAAACCATGCAGATCTCAGTCTCATAGTGGACCACTTGTGGCTCACAGGGCTTTTCCTATCGTGCAGATCGAAATGCCACACACAATGAGATCTTGTGGAACCGATGTATCATCACAGCTGTCTTCAGGTGCAGGATTACTTTGCGTAATCCTTGGAGAGTGGTGAAGAGAGGCAAGGAGTAAAGCAGAGAAGGAAAATGTAATGTGTGGTTTAATGTGCGCACAAGTTCTGCTCTAATTTACCATTCTGTGTGTATCAGCTTCACACTGTTTCTCATTTGGCCTCATTTGCAAACACACTCAATCGCACACATGCACCTGTGTAAGCCTCGCTCAGGACTCTCTCCACAAGCATTGTGCCCTACAAGAAAGACAAATGAATCTTGGTGATGTGTTTTCTGTGCAAGATGGGGGCAGGAGATGAGAGGTCTGTACGCAAACATGTCAAGATAACAGAAGCAGGGCGATGAGTTTTATGGGCAAGGGTGGAAGTGAAAAATGGGTATCATGCTTTGTTTTAGCCCCAGAGGTCAAAGCAGTCAGGCATCTGAGCTGAACAAAGGAGCAAGCTGCCTGTTGAAGTCTCCCTCCAGTGTGACATTAGAGCAAAATGGCAGCACAGAGGTGCTCCATTGCGGTGCAGGTGTATCCTTCGTGTGGTGATATATATCGACTGGACTTCTTATTACCTCTCCTGCTTTCATTTGATAATCTGGATATGGGTTTTCAAATCCATTTGCATATTTTTCCCCTCACCTCCATCCATGAATGACAGATTTTGAATCATTTGTGCATGCATATTTAATAAGTCCATCCACAATTGCAAAAGAGCAATATATCATTCATGCTTATTATAGATGCTAGCTACTCTTCCTGTTTTTTCAACTTTTTTTGCTGCTAAATATTTTTCTTTCTTTCTTTCTTTCTTTCTTTCTTTCTTTCTTTCTTTCTTTCTTTCTTTCTTTCTTTCTTTCTTTCTTTCTTTCTTTCTTTCTTTCTTTCTTTCTTTCTTGTTTCCTGTAATCTTGGGATCCTCACTAACACCTGCCAGTCAGTATCTCTCTCTTTTTTCCAAATTTGTCATAAACATATATATGTATATAAGAACTCATCCCTGAGACAGCCTTCTGTAGGATTGTATTGGAAATCATTCCTGGCTGCATTAAGCCCTGGAGGACGGTTATTCTATTTCTTCACCGTTAATGAGACCTGACCTTTGACTTTTCACTCCTGATTGATGGATGTCTTCAGAGGTCTTCATAGAATGACTGTACAGTGAAAAAAATGAATCCAGTGTGATGTACTCGGTTTGATCAAATCTGGGTTTCATCATTTTATGTCTTATCATTACTGACAGCATTTACTGACTGCTGAGTCTACTGAATGTAAACTCATAGTGGCAATTTAATGATTCCCTTGCACATTATGTTTGTTAAGTGTCTTGACATTCTAATATAAGGTAACTATCTCTAAAGTAAGTGCACTGCAAATATTAGTATCAGATGTCATGGCCATCCATCCAACAGTTGTTGAGATACTTCAGTAGAAATGTCTGACAAACATGTAAGACAAAATCAATGTGGATCGACTGGCATACAGCCTGACATTGACATCCAGTGGAGCCACACGAGCTAATGTAATAGAAAACTTTGAGTGTAAAAGCAATACAATCATCTAGTTCTATCTCCATCTTCATAGTCAAGGTAACAGACACACTCACACACACACAGTAGAGTGTTTGAGTGTGAATGTGGAGGAGTGCTCACCTCAAGAATTTGCACCGTACATGTCCAGCCATGTGAGTGTAAGTGTGCACAGCATGTGTCAGCATGCATGTGTGTGTGAGTGTGTGTGTGTGTGTGCAGCCACTTCAAGACTATCCCTCAAGAGGCTACCTATATAGAGCTGTTTACCCAAGAGTCACATTAATTAGGGAGATTAACAGGCTAATAAGTGCAGATTGCTTCACTTAATGACCCACTGCTATGTAGCAAACGCTCCCAGGCCCATAAAACAACGAGGGATTAAATTGCAGAGCATTGCTAATGAAAAGAGATAAATAGGATGTGGGTATGGATTGCACTCCATTTGATTTTCTTGCATTAAACCTGGTCTGAATCAGCTGTGGACCAGCACACTGTGAAGCACCACTGTAGATTGGCAGACAGCATACATTTATAATACATAAAGTCATCTGTGTCACACAATTAAACAAGTGTGGAGGGAGGTCTGTATCATAAACACATCCGAGAGAGTTTCATCCAACAGGAATTGCATGCAGCAGATGATTGGATTTTTGCATGAACAAATTGTTGAATATCTGTGTTTGCCGCTGTACGACGACATGAAATTGATGATACAGTAGATATGTCAGGTCTGGAATATTAAACGGAAAGATGTGTATGCTCAGGATTTAAAGCTCCCTTATGAGCTTGGCTATACTAGCAACATCTCCACCATATACAAGAAACAATGGGTACAGTATAAATACGAAGCAGCCACCAGATCACATCATAAAGTTACAGTGGGAGTGGAGTTCACTTGGGGGCTTTTATTTCAGAGTGAGAACATCTCCAGGTCCTTTATTGCTGCAGGTCTGTGTGCCTGCTGTGGATCCTGCATGGGACTATCTTTCCGGATGTGCTCACACAAGGCTACCAAATGCTAATAGGAAAATCATGACGCAGAAAATTGTGCTCACATTGCGGTTTTCCTCGCTCCGAGGCTCCAGGGTGGAATAACGTGACATTTCAGGCTGACATCATAAAGACTCTGTCCCATCTCCAACTTTGTCACACCTGCCCACCCCCCACCCTCCCCATCCACCCACCTCCTCCGTGGGCTCAGCACCGCTTGCTTCATTTAAGTAGAAAGGGCAACTGGAATGAGGCGATTGTTATTCATTCTACTTCCTGCATAATATTCATGATTCATTTCATTATTGCATTTTTCATGCAGTCTGTTTTGCATACATAATGTACTGTTTTATATGTATAATGGTGCATGCCAGCAGAATACCATTATGCCATCTATTGGAGCTGTTTGTGGCACTGTGGGTTGTGTGAAAGGGCAAAGGGCAGGACCCAATCCCATCATGCAAGAGGAATGTAATATTTGACTGCGTATTTCACACATACACTGCTGCACTTCTTATAAAATCAATTAGTTTATGGGTATGAAAGGTGATGGACCACATGTATATTATTCCTAAGCCTCCTCAATTCTGTCTTGACCACATCTAAAACAATTATGGTGAGAGAAATCCCTAATATGCATCTGTCGCTTTTGGCAAATAGAAATATAGTCTTCTCACAATTTTTCACATGCAACAACGACAGTGTTCTTAAAAGCTGAAGTTTTAGTATTGTAATGTTTTTTTACCACCATTCCAGAGAGATTTCCGATTTCCTCTCCCTTTTTAATATTCATGTTTGACATTATAGAGTATTTAAACACAGTATATTGCAAAAAAGGCTGTATAGGTATGCCTGTTTATATGCACATACATGCACTGTTCCTGTTATAAATCTTGTACTAAATAAATGTTTTTTTATCACATTTTCTTTGTGTTTCTTTGTACTTAGACATTAACCTCACCCAGCTTTGATGAATGAATTTTGTAATGAATGCTAACTCAAGCTGAAATGCAATGACACAAAGCTATTAGCCATACCTGTCCAGGATATGTTACAAATTCAAACAACCCTGAAGCAGTAACCTGCAAAACCTGTAATTTTGTGATTTTGCTCAAATGATTTTCCCCAAATGCAAAATTCAAATTTAATTAGATCTTGAGACGCCCCCCCCCCCCCCCCCCCCCCCCCCAAGAGACGAACAAGTCAATATCATGGGTCAATGAATGGAAACATTGTAATGAATCAACCGCAATAACTGTCTTCAATACACTTAATCTGCGCTGACAGATTAATTTGGAAACATTATTTCAATGAGCCAGGGACAAGCCACCTGTTTTGCTTCTATACTGCAAATTACATTGCAGAGACACAGATTCTGATTCCAGTCTCATTCTTGGTCTGGTTAAGAAGCGAAAGGAGTGATGTGTCTTTGGTACAAATCAAATCAAAGAATAATTTTCAGCACCTCTATTCTTTTTTATTCTTTTTGATTTGGTGAAAGCAGAGGAGGTAGCCCAGAAATGTTCCCTTCCGCATCAGGTTTAATCTGAAGAAAACCTTTGATAATTGAAATGAATATACTGAAATAACATTACGAAGCTAATGATCTGGGCAAGCACCAGAATCTCATTTGTTTATAGCAATTATACCAATGTTAAATGATTCATTTGCAAATCGCATGTTTTTCAAAGGGGTTGCAAATTTAACATCAAGCAAACACTTTGTATGTGTGTGAGTGTTAAATCCACCATGCAGAGCTCAGTCAACCAACAGCCTGCAGGAAAGATTACATTCCCCCTCCAGATTTCATGTCAGTCTAAAATCTGTTAAAGTGTGCAGATAGAGGGTTAGGGTTAGGATTATGAAGTTATTCCCCTTTCATCTGGCATTATTCCGATCTGTCTCCCAGGGCTTGTTCTTTTAAAAACACCAAACATGCATCATCTCTAATGGACAGTCCTGCTTCTGTTTGCTTTGTTTGAGGAAATCCGGACCATTTTTCATTTTCTGCATCATTTTGTCCAACAGATAGAGAGGAATGGTGTCTGAAGGGACGAGATGGATGGTTAGAGCAGAAAAAGAGAACAGGAGCAAGGAACGAACTTCTGACCCTGAGGGTGCAGGCTGCCAGATGGAGGCAGCTTAACCAGACGCCAGAGTATGAGAAAGACGTTTCTAAATGCAGCACAGTTGTAGAGTTGAAATAAGGAGCCATGAGAAGCCCATGACAAAGTGCATGTCTTCAGATAGAGATAAATACTTTATACTAACCTTTTGTCCAAAGAAAAATGTGTCCTTGGGAAACAACTACCACACATTTAGCTTAGCTTAGGATAGATGCTGGGATATACTGGTCTGTGTGGTCCAGATGTGGTCCATGAATTTAAATGCTAATTCTGTTTTGGACTAAAATGTCCCTACACAAGTAGATGGGTTAGCACATGATTTTTAAAGTTAGTTATTAAGAAGAACTTTCTCATTGAGCTTTTAATCTGGTTATGTGGTTACTTCTGTGAATGGCACCGTTGCCTCCCTGCAAATTCTGTGCAGAGTTTTCACAGGTTCCTGTGTCCAGAAACATCCATGTTTTAGGTCGATTGGAGACTCGAGATTGCTCCTAGGTGTAAGTGTGAGTAAATAGAGTGTGGGGTGGACTGATGACCTGTCCAGGGTGGATTTCCTGCCTTCGGCCTGTGTAAACTGGAGATTGGCTACAGCAGAACCCTACAAAACTGTTGGATACAAAGGAAGAAGATGATAGATGGACTTTTCTGTCTTGCACCACCATCGGTCTCTGGTAGTTGCACAGCCTTTGCTGCATCCTGTGAAGGAGGACTGTGTGAGCCTACCTACAGAACTACATGATGCTGGAATTTCCACACAGTTCGCAAGAACCCAAAAGCACCGCTCTGCCTCTCTGTGCAGGCTCACAGGCCCACTGCCACAGCTGCAGACTCCATCTTTTTCAGACACTGAAACAAAAAAGCAAGGTGAAACAGGAACGGAGCATTTGGAGTTGTAAATAAATGATCACCCCTCGTTCACTTCCTCTGTCAGCCTCTCCACTCTTCCATAATGCACTGCTGTTATTTTGAGCCGCCATATTTTTTTCCTCAACGTGTTTACTTTGGCTTAGCTCTTTTTTGGTCTTAGTTAGATATGTTCTAGGCATTTAGGTGGGAGGAAATACATTCTGGGAATTTTATATGACCAGTCAACAGTATGGAAAATCAATTTTAGTTTTTCCTTAGTTTGGAGTAATACCCAACACTCACTGGTTTTCAAGCTGCTTGCGGTTCAGAGCAAGGAGGTGGGCGAACAGGAGAGAAAAAAAAACAATCAGGGCTTACCATCTGGCAGTGCTGCTAGAAAGTAAAGGGCACTGTTCCCCTGTGCAAAACCCATCAATAACTCCACTGTTACAATACAATGCACAGATACAACCCCTGCTTTCCCTTCAATTAAAGCAATTCATTGACTCACAATAACTAGAGGAAACATCATCGCAGGTGTCTTTATTAGACAGATGAAATGCAACTGCCCATATCCTAAAATTCAAATACTGTAGGACCTGGAGGTATGTTTGCCCCAACCTCTATCTAGGTCTTGCAGAGTGTGTGTGTGTGTGTGTGTGTGTACAGCGTTTGCTCCTACTCTCCTAAAACTGGAGCTGAAAGCCCAGACAATAGATGGCTGCTGTCAGACTGAGGAGAAAGTATAGATTGATCGGGGAAGAGAGAGAGAAAGAGGGTAGAAGTCAGAGGCTGAGATAGCGTGTGGAGTGTGAGACATATAGCAGATGGCATGCCAGAGAGTCCTCTGCCTTTTCCATCCTTGCTTTGAGGAGTGAAGAGGCACCGAGAACCCTTAAAAAAAGAAAAGGATGCAGTGATTGATTATATTACAAATATCCCCCGGCAAACGACTCACCTGTGTTCCACGTCTACCTCTTGACTTATCCTCTCATCCTTGATTTGTAGACTTCTCCGGATCATCACTTTTATTAATCAAATGCTGTCTTGTTTTCAATTTACATCTCTCTCTGCTGTAACATGGCAGCAACACTGATCGAAGGCAAGACAAATTACATGGTGGCATAGTCACACATTCCTTCCTCACAGGCATGAACATGGCATTCAGTGAAATCCATTACAGTGTCCATTATCCCACACCATCAATCCAATGTCATCTTCATGGTAGATCTGCCATAAGTGTATAGGTCTTCTCACTGGCGTGTGTTTGATTCTGTTTTAATTTAGGTGTTATTTAGAAGCAGTGTCAGGTGAACAATAACAGTTTGTCATGTTCAGAGATCATTTTGGACATTCTGATGTTTCTCAGTGAACCTAAAACGTGGTATGACCTAGTAAAAGTCAAGCTGCCTCTTTCTCCCCTGGTTTTCAGCTTCATAACTAGGAGATACTGTAGGTCCCGAGCACACATAGTACAAAGACAGGGGATACACCAGGACAGGTCTCCAGTCCAGGACACACAGTCTATCTCACAAATAAATTATGAGTCTCCAATTGACCTAAACATTCAGAATTTGGAACTGTGTGAGGAAAAGAGAAATTCTTCACAGAAATGTCTTTGATCTGAAACCACAGGTTGAAACCATATCCTTTTTGCTGTGAGGCAACACTGCGATTCGCCTCCTAGCCACCCAAGGTTTGAGAAAACACCAGTCTCTATGACCAATATAAGAACTTCACACACACCATTCACCAAGAGGCTAGTTAACATGGAACATCTACTCTACCAGTAGCTACAACTCACACAGTTGGGTTTGGGGGTTCAGTGGTATGCCCAAGGATACATTGATATGCATGCTGCCGGGGCTGGGGTCGCATCACAGACCTTGGGATGATTATCTGAGACTGAATTTATTGTCCTAATACCATACCCCTGGTAGTTTAATACAGGCAAAAATGGTCCATCTTGCTTCACTGATTTGTATTCAGCTAAATAGTGGTTGTTTAGGCACCTATGCAATGTGTTCAAGTGGCTGTGAGCACCTTCCTTACAGTTTTTCTCAGGTGATTTTTTGGATAGATAGAAGCATGAGCCAGATGAAAATTTCCTCCTAAAAGATTGAAGTTACAGTTAGATCCTGACAACGTCTGAGTGGGATGAGACACAGTGGAGCAGCAGTTAAAAATATACAGGTTGCGTGACAATATACTCACAGGAGACAAGATGGAAGTGATAAAAAAGTAAAGAATTACAACAAAGCCTGGGTGACATTTTTATTCAATTATCCAAGGCCATCTGACACACAGACTTCTCAAATTGCAACATTATTCTGTCCAGTCAAGTGAAAGCTGTTTATTTCTGTACAAACATGAAACACTGTAAAATCTGGCCTGTCTCACTTTGCCACCTCCTGCCCACTGAGCGCTCTGCGGATCTGGTGAAATTAGTTCTGACATGTGTGAGGGAGGCACTGAAGACGAGGGATTTAGGAGGTCAAGCTGAGTTGAAGACATTACCATAGGAAAACCACACAGTTAAGGGCTTTAAAGATTTATAGGGCGATGCTGTTGAAGCTCAACTCATGAATATTTCTCTTCAATCGTTTGTCTTTCAAAGGACAGGTGAAACTCTTCAAGCTCAGGCCAGAATAAGGATGCTCAAAGCCAGAATTTGATACACTGCACTATAGTAGATATACTGAACTGATGCACCTGCTGACAATGAAAAAGAAGGCGTTAACTTCACTTCTTTGTCCTCTGAACATTTCATCATGAAGTAAGCAGGGCTGAGTCTCCCTCCATCTGTGCATTTTACTGGGTTGTTTGACGAATCCTCAGATCTGTGGCGAGGGAGCAAAAACCACCGGCAGCGCCAGGATGTGACCCGCTGACACAGCAAGCCGTAAACACTTTGACGAGGGCGGGGCGGTGATGACAGAATCCATTCTGCTTGGTCATGGAGGCGACTCCACTCAGCTTTCAGGGGAGAAATAAATAAGCATGAGGCAGACAGGCGTAGGAGAGGTGGGCTATTATATACCTTGTCTGGGTCCAGACTTCCTGGGAAACTCTCATCTGTATCTGACTGATGATTGGACTGCAGGATCTCCAATGGGTAGCATTTCCCAGCACACACATAAACAGAACGACAGAAACAGATCGACTGGAGGTCTTCTCGTGTATGGTGCAGGGGGCCCCTGGTGACAGAAACCGCTTCTACCTCATAGAGATAGAGTGATTTTCTGTACTATATCAGCTCTCCATCAGTTTTTATTGATGCCTGTTGCAGCGACATAGGTGGAGAAGCTGCATGATGAACAAAAATGAAAGTGCAGTGATTTTAGTACCTAACCGCCTGTCGTGTTCTGTGAAAGCACCTCCAGGTGATGTGCAGTGTACAAATGTAGTGTGGTCTGTACACGGTGTGGTCATGTCTCTGGAGGACAACCTTAATGATGCACCAGCAGAGAAGATATTGTGATTGCCACAAATGTTTACAGGGTGTCAGGCAGCGGGAATCCAGAGTGGTCTCTGAACAGGAGGAAACACTCTCTACCGCTGTCATTCAAATAGAAGCATGCGTCTTTAGTAAAGCAAGTCAAAGCAGCCGTGCCTTGCAAGATTTTTTTTACACCCTCTTTCGTAATGTGAAAGAATGAGGTAGGTACAGCATGTTAAAAAAAAATCACACTCCTGATCCAGCAGAAGCCTTTGTTTTTAGTCTGACTTTGATCACATTGCTGTGAACACCAGGATGTCTTATTTTGTCTGCTCAGCCTGTCAAGGAAGTAGCTCTCCAATATTATTTTCTTGTTTGAGCCTCAGTTACAAGATTCGCATGAGTTGATAACTTGTGTGTAAGGTCATATCAGAGTTATTTTCAGTCTAAATGATTAGAGCCCCTGCAGTGTCTAAACGCTGAAACATTTTGGTCATATCTGATTCACAAGATGAAACCTTATATTTGTACTAGACCCGTAGGCTCCAACAACCAATCGAAAAGCACATAAAAAAAGAACTGATCAAAACACATAAAAAACACTGATTATAAGAAATGATAAAAAAAATCCAATACATTTCAAAACAAAGATGGCTTGAAACACAAGAGGGCTCTCCTTTGTATTCTATCATATTTGTCTTACTTTCTTGATCAACAAAACCAGTCAATGGACTTCAAACTGCATATTCAGGTTTAATTCTATACTCCATATGAGCTCTACAGTGCTCTACTTTACTGTGGGCTACAAGTAGCTTTGGTTATGAATCAATGGCATAACTGTCTTATGGTGCTCCTGCAATAACCATTGTTATATGTGTGAAACTCCTCCACTATGGAGGGGTTGATGTTTCCAAAGGAGCTTGATCACTTGTTTGCACAGTAGATGCTTGAAAATGTTTCACCTCTAATCCCAGAGGCTTCAACAGTGGCTGGAGAGGCCAAGCTATTAAACCTATTTAGAGCTTTTTATCAAGGTCACTGAGAGTCACCACAGACAAGTTTACAATTTTAAACATCAAATTTGAAACACCAAATTGTAAAACTGATCAACGAGAAACCTCATTTTAAGTCTCAATCCACTTTTTAATCAAGTGGATTATTCTTCAAAAGCAACCTCTTAACCTTCAATGATTGCACTTTGTGGTTCAGTAGTGTAGGATTTGGGGGCATCTAGTGGTGAGGTTGCAGAAGAATTTTAAACCCATTCCTCCATCTTCTTAAAGCATGTGGAGGATGTTTAACACATCAATCTAATGACAACATATTCATGCATATTACATTCCAGTCGTGCTGAGATTTGCCACATTAGAGCGGCATTGATTTTACACACTGCTCCTTTATCACGCGTTCTGTCAGTATGAGTAATAAAAAACACAGCAACAACAGTGAATGTGTTAAGAAATTCAACCATGTACTCAGGTCTCTTCAACACTTGAAGTTAACTCTTTATTTGATCTTTTTGAATGTGCTCAAAGCAGAGATGTAAACACTTGTTCCTTTAGAAAAGGACAGAGGTTGGTGTCACGAAAATCATAACATTGTTCATTATACAAACGATACATCTTTTATCATATTGATATATGTGTGCTTATGAGGCACCACACAATAGTACTATACTGTCATCAATTATTTACACAACAAAAGAAAAAAAAGCATTAGCCCTTCTGGCTACATATGCTTGAAATGCTAAGATGAGAATACTGCAAAGTCATTTGTATGTCTTTGTGTAGATAATGAGGGTGTGTGTTCATAGGTGTGTGCGTGCAAGCAGCAGACATTACAACAGAATGACACGGTGATTAGTTTTTACCAAGGCCAAGTGCTTTTTGTTGCTGTAAGGGAGAAAAAAAGACATACTGTATGTACTGAATCATTTGAAGGAGAATGAAAAGACACTGGACCAGGAGGATTCAGGCCATTGGGCTTTCACACATGCACACACACATACACACACACATACACACACACATACACACACACACACACACACACACACACACACGCACACACACAAACTGGCAGTTGGATTAAGACGTGGTAAACTCTCCAGCTCACTTTATCACAACACGACTCCACACTATACTTCGTCCTCTCTTTTACACACTCTCATCCCAACACACACACGCACACACACATTTCTAACACGTCAGTGGGTTCTGTTCTGCCTCTGCAGCACTGCTGTATTCCACATAGGAAGATAAAAACACGAGTGTACAAGGGAAATTGCCCGTCACATATACTTGTACCGAGTCAGATCCACATGCATGAACTCGCAAAAAGAAAACAGGTCCTGAAAAACAGCTTCAACTGCAGTTCCCAACTTAGACAACGCTGAGCCACACACAGAATACTGAAGCAAATATGTGACTTTACAGTTTATAAGAATGAGTCTTGTTAAGTTAGTGTTGGTTTTGTTAGACAGTTTTGCTACTGAAACAGTAAGCAAGGAGCCCCTTCGTCCCATTGGTCCTCAGGTTTGCGAGCGCGACATTAGAAAGGTAGAGAAAAAACGGAGTAAGAGACATTGAGAAGATACGACTTTCTAAAGTCACAAACAACTGTTGTGAGGAGATTGTCAAGGCCTTCGCATTATATTCAGTGAATGAGGTCGTGTTATAAATCTAGTGTCTCTGTAAACCCTTCACCTCCTGTGCAGCTCATGCAGGTTTAGCCACTGCGGCGTGCATGCATCACAGTAGCTGTTTGGAGTTTATTGTATTTAAATGAAGTGGGAAGAAGTCTGGGAGGAGGGGAAATGAGCCAAAGCCCACATCAGAGTCCAGAAGCAGCTGGGACAGCAATGAAAATGAAAGCCTCCTCGGTGGATATCATCAGCAAGCTTACGCCTGGATTTAAAGCTTTTTCAGCACCTCGATTCAATCCTTTGATCCGCTAAGCGTCCCCTTCATAGCTCATACAATCCCTGAAAGTAAAGGTGTGAAAACCCTCCCACCCCACCAGGCCAGCATTTTATCCTACAGCTCAGAACATTTTAAATTTGTGTCTGCAGGGTATGCATAATTCAACCCTGCCCATGCACGAGCCTTTCAAAAAGAGCGTTTCCACGACTTACAAAGGATCTTCTGAAAGGCTCTGCGGAAGTCCTGGTTGAAAATGGTGTAGATGACTGGGTTCAGAGAGCTGTTGCAGTAGCCGATCCAGAAAAAGAACTTGAAAAGCAACTCGGGGATCTGGCATGGCTCCCGGCAGATTCCGTACAGGCTGTAAGAGAAGAAGAACGGGAACCAGCACAAGACAAAAACGCCCATGACCACAGCGAGGACGAAGGTGAAGCGCTTCTCCCGCGCGGCAGAGGCTTTCTTCCGATTAACGGTGCTCCTGCGCTTGCGGCGAGACGAGAACAGCTCCATGGACTTGGAACTGGCGCGTGACTTCCTGCTGGAGTATTTAGAGGCGGAGCTGCTTTTCCGGCTGGACTTCTGGTCTTTCTTGTCGTCATGGTGGTGTTTGGAGGAGCCAGAACATTTCTTGGGTTTCTCGTCCGACGAGCTGCTGTCCTCAAAGTCGTCATCGTGGTCCGTATGCGGGTGTTTGGGCTGGTTCGGCAGAGGGGATCGAACCACCTGGTCTTGGCAGTGCCCGTTCTCACGCTCTCCCTGGTCTTTCATGCTCCCGCCCATGTTGGACTTGCAGGACCCGGCTCTGCCCGGCTCAGCTTGGTCCATCCCGTTCTCCAGCGGCGAGTCAACATCTCTCTTCTTCTCTGACATGGTTCTGGTCCTGGTCTTTGCCACCTGGTAGATCCGAATATAGACCAGGATCATGATGACACAGGGGGCGAAGAAGGAGCCAATGCTGGAGTAGAGGATGTACCAGGTCTCATCATTGAGGATACACTGGGGGTTGGCTTCACTGCTGCTCCTGTCCATGGAGATCAGCGGTGGGAACGAGATGACAGCCGAGATGAGCCACACCACCACAATCATCCCTTTGACTCTTTTAGGCGTTCTCTTTAAGTTGTACTCTACCGCCTGTGTCACCGACCAGTACCTGTCCAAGCTGATGGCACACAGGTGAACAATAGAGGAGGTGCAGAACAAAACATCCAAAGCAAGGTAGATGTCACACCAGATTTTGCCAAAAAACCAGTAGCCCATAAGTTCATTTGCCAGAGAAAAGGGCATGACCAGGGTGGCCACCAGTATGTCCGCACTGGCCAGAGACACCAGGAAAAGGTTCTGGGGTGGTTTCAGAGCTCTGCTCGTTAATACTGCAATAACCACCAACACATTCCCCACAATTGTAAACAAAATCAAAAAACTGACAAGTCCTGCCAAACCCCAGATTGCAAGCTGGCTGTACTGGCTCTGGGAGCTGGAATTAGAGGAGATATTCTCTGCCTCTATCCTGTCCTCCAGGCTGGAGCTGTTCAAGAAATCCATCCTGAGTCCCTCTCTCTCCTTTTATTTCGCAGTAAAGTCGAGGTACGACTTCTAAAAATGCAACGATAATCTGTGATAATATTTTGTTAGGACTTGAGCGCACATTTCACTGAGGAAACCTACGGTAAATGTCATTTTCTGTCTCTGCTCACCTGCGATCTCCCACATCCTGCATCCAAGTCTCTCCTCTGGTTGGAAGAAATTAAAAAAACAGAGCGAGAGAGGGAAAAAAAAGAATAACGTTATATGCAAAGTCCTTTAAGTCCTTATTCCAGGAACGTGCAGGCTGCCTCCTCAGCGCGTCCTCTCCATCCCGACTGTGCCCGCATCTCTCTAGTACCTCCGCCTCCCCGCTGTGTCCTAACAGAGGTTTCTAACAACCACGTGTCTCTTTTCCCTTTTTCCAAAAAAGAGAAAAAATATATATGTCTACATTAGGGGGAGAAAAAAAAGAAAACTTGGCTGCGACACGCAGAAAAAGATAGAAAGCTTATCTCCGGAGAGGACACCATCAAGCGTACGAAACAAACATTCAGTTGATTGAAATAATGATTTCTGATAGATTTAATAGGAAGAGCAGTCCTGCAGCAGCTGGAGGAGGAGCGCTTCATGTCCGTGCGTCGCCGGCACAGACCGGACAGCTGAGCTCTGGATCTCGCTCCTCATGTGCATTTTTGACGGCATTTTTTTTCTTTCTTCCTCCAGTGTGTGGTGCCGTGCTCGTCCCCCTCTTCTTCTTGCACAGAGAAAGTCGGCAGGGGAGGTCACATTGCTGGCAAGACGCGCGCAGCTCTGTCCTTCTGTGCGCACACTGGAGGTCAGTATTGTAACAGGCAGGCCCGCAGGGACAAACACACACATCCACACACGCACACTTGCGGACACACACACACTAACCATAAATAGGAAAGATACTGGATATGTAACATCTAAATCCATACAGCCATTACATGAATGCATAATCCACCGGATCGATTCATCAGCCCTGTGTAAAATGAGTGGAAACTTTGTGTCCCTGTCTTTTTCCTGCCACTACTAGTCTGCGTGTTTGTGTTATGGTAATTGTGTTGATAAGGAGATTACAGGATAACATGGAGCAGTTGCCTTGCTTGATGGAAATTAGAAGTACTCATCTTTTGGGGGGTTATCAGAGAAAGTTCCATCACCTGCATGGGAAGCTGTGTGAATGAAAAATGAAAGGGAAGGATGTATAATTAATAACTGCTCACCATAAAGTCATGATCTCATGAAAGGCGCCAGTTTCACCATAGCTTTTGTTGAATATCACTTTCAATGTTGTTTTTTGGCAGTTCCAAAAACATTAGGTATTGAAATGGCAGCTGAAAGATAGAATCCATCCATCCATTATTCTCCCTGACTTTTACTCAGTGGTCTCACATGGGTTTGCTGGTGCTTATCTCCAGCAGACAAAGGGTGAAGGCAGGGAATACACCCTGGAGTCAGTCAGTCCATTACTGGGTGACGGGTAGGAATAACTCACATGCACACACAGAGAACATCCAAGCAGATTGGTCTGATTTGGAAACGAACTGGCAACCTTTTTGCTGCGAGGGCCACTGATCCACTGTGACATAAAACGTGTGTGTGACAAACCATACTGTCCCCCATGACAAAATAATTCTAGGGGCACAAGTAGTAGTCTGATAAAGTTTCGGGTGATATGTCACATGCTGCTGGTTCTTCCTCAACATCCGATTCCTCCTCTAATATGTTTCTGTACCAGAATCAGAGGAGGAATCAGAGCTGGATGTGTTTTGCTTCATAGCTGAATCACTCCAATTAAGACTTTTTTCTGTAAAACTTTGCTAAACTCCATCGATTAGCAAGCAACATAAAGTCGTGATCATGCATGTGCGTGGCAGTAAAGACAGCCAATAATCAGCCTACGTGAGGGTGCCAGATAAAGATAAAATATATCATCATCATCATGCAGAGACACAGATGTAAAGCCACAAACAGACTATAATATTCCCACACTAAGAAGTAGAGTTTCTACAGCAGCATCTGAGAGATTTCTGATGAAGCCATAGCTTCTGCTTTGCACCACAGAATGAGGATAGATGCTCTATTCAACCTTTCTAGGTCACATTTAAAGTCATGGGAGAATTCCTTGGGTGGGCTTAATTACAGACCATATGGGATTGCATTTATCACAACTATATCTCCCAGGTTATCTCTGGAGTTATTTATTCATGTCTTTGCATTTCCCACGAGGACACCCACGTGCAAGCCACACAAAAGTTTGTGGTCCGCTCTTCTGGCTCTGTGCTCCTGTTAACCCCCTCTGATCTGGATGCTGGTTGGTACTGGTCGGAAAAGTCTGTCTCCTCTTTGGCATATAGCCTGGTATTAAGTTCCCCAGACCAGTGTGTTTATTGAGCGGCCTCCTGGCTAAGTACCTGTCATTAATCACAGACCGCTCACCCATACTGAATTAAAGAGCACCCACCGCCTGGAGAAATGCTCAAGTCCAGAGTGATCCTCATCAGTGCTCTGAGGTGGAACGAGGAGAGCTCAGGGGGTCGTGGTCCACTCGCCTGAGAAATACCGTCCAGACTGTGGTCAGTTTTTAAGATGTCCCTCACCTCCCCACCCTTCCTCAAAATGCTCAGCTCCTGCTGCTGCCTGTTTAAATTGAACCTAGACTGGAGTGATCCTGTAGGTCAGCGTGGATGCACTCTAAGCTGATTCAGAACAGACAGACAAGCCTTATTAAGGTCATTAAGTTGTGTCCCGAGGCCACAGCTCTGTCCATATAATTGGGCACCAGTGAACGATCTCAGCTATTACCAGGACCTTTTCCAGCATTGTGCTCCACGCTGGAGAATCAGTTCCTGCTCCAATACCAGACAGATGACAGATTTGGGTGTCAAAGAGAGCATTTTGATTACGTTAATCTCTTCAATATCAAGGCACTGTGCTTTTTTGGATTTTATTTTGTTAAGTTTTCCACTTATTGACACTCTAAATTACCCTATTTTTCACTGTTTCACTTTTGTTTTTAGTCTTGAGTCACTGATGTACAAAGTGTGGCCTTTTATTCCCCCCTTCTTTAAACAGACTGGCTGTTGGTTAGCAGCCTCACGCACTTTTTATTTAAGTGTACACTGTGGCATTTGTAGAGCTAAAAAGCAGAGTTCAGAGCTTGCTATTAAAGGTTGGGTGATAAGCAATATGAGCTTTAATGGATTCATCTAATAGAGCTCCCAAAACTTAATAACAGCCAATGCGTTCTGTCAAGGTAACATGGGCTGCCTTTTGCAGCCCATTGATATCCCATACAGTGACCACTGTGGTTATTGTGTGCCATCACACCCTCAGCACCTCGTAATTGCTACAAGACATTTCACCACAGGCATCTATCTGCACTCTGCTTATGAACTCTTAATCATCTGCCCCAGTGTAAACCGTAACCACCAAGTAGTAAATCAGTCACCAACAATGACTATTCCCTGCAGAAATCAAGCCAGCCTCTGTTAATGACAGCCACTTCTAATTTTGCCCCCTCCCTAATGTGCAGTAGTTTCCATACAGCCCCCACCCCCCCACATGCACACTCCCCTTTACTGTAAGGGTGGGGGGGGGGGGTGTGGCACCAGCTGCTGACAGTGACAAATGGCTGTGCTACCTGAGCAGACAACTATAGAGCCGAGAACAAATAGTTCAGCTGAGCAACATCAAACCCAGGGGAGTTTCTCTCCTGCCAGCATCACCACACTGAGCAGGGCCTGCTTCTTATCTAGTACCTCGCCTCTCCATGACAAATTGCCTCGTTGGAAAAACAGTAAAATAAGACCAATGGAATCGTTGATTTTGATTTCTGGTACTTCTAAAGAGAGATTTTCATTTTTGGACATTTTTCTGTGTGTTTTTCCTGAATCCATCACAATGAAAAACAGAGTTGTTTTGTTGCTGTTTCTTGACTCCATGTAGAATAATCTCATTTTTTAACCGTTGATCCAAATCATTCAATCACTCCCAGTTGCTGAGGAAATGAAGCCACAGGGAGCTATATTTAAGGTGTGAGCTATATCTTCATCATCAGCTAGCAGCTTTAGTGTCCCCAAGAGGAAATCTGTCTGTACAAAGAGCACACCAGGGGATGAGGGTACACAGACCCAGGCTCAAAAATACTTTAAAATACCTGAAACATTAATATACTGATTGCTTTTGGTCATTCAAATGTCTTTGAAAAGTAGAGTAGATCTTATCTTATCACCAGAGGTCATCAGAGGCAGTTTTGCAGTTTTTCAGGAAAACCTGTGACCAAAGTTTTAAGTTTTCAAATGAAAAAGCATTTAGAAAAAGCCTAGATTTCAAAAAGCAGCCCACGTCACCTTACAAAACTATCAACACTTGGCTAAGATCAGAATCATTATTGGACTTGAGCTGTGGGCCGTGAACTGCAGAATGGGTCTGCCAGACCAGGGAGCCGTTCGCCAAACAGGTGTCAGGACACAGTGCTGCGGGTCAGCAAGTCAATGGAAATAACAAAATGGGGCTTTAAAAAGTGGAGTTAAAAATAAAAATAACAGCATCTTTTCTTCTTCATAGAAACTGCATAGACTCCTCCATAAACCCAACTCACTCCCTCCTGATCAGCCTGATGGATACCATCATTATCAGTTAAGTCACATCATAGATCTACTGAAGGGTGTATTCGTAGTTGCCAGTTGTTCTGGACCAGGGAACTTTTAACCCAAATGATTGGTTTGTTTGGGCATATGTGAATACAGCAAGGATAGGATGTGGAACAAAACAAGCGGGTCAGGATGGGCAAGAAGATGTGGTCTCTTCTCTCTTTCATTCGATCCTGTAGCGATTCGTCTATGGCAGGAAGGAGATTGACCCAGCAACCCACACAACTGTACTACACACAGCTAACAAAAGGCATAATCACATAAAAATGTACCTTGTCTAAGCAATCATTGCTCACGACCCATCCCGACTATATGCGTGTTCATGTGTGAGAAGCTGTCAGTCATGTTTACCAAAGCGCTGTGTGTGGTGTTAGTGTGTTTTGGTGTTTTGTTCATTTAGTGAACAATGGTACATTAACCAGACAAACACAACAGGACAAAGCGGCTGCACATGGTGCTGATGCTTTATGTTTTTTGGTTTTTTTTTCTTTTGCAAGTTAGCAGTTAACATTTGTTTACAACTTTGCAGCTTGGGAGCATTGTTGTGTGACCACAAATTACTTAAAAAAAATCTTATATAAAAAAAACTTATATATAAAAAAAATATATATATAATTATCCCTCCATTAAACTGTCATATATGCACTAGTTACTACAGCCAGTTTGCGGTCACTGTTGCTGCACAAAATGCATCACCACCTGTATGCGATGTCACTGCACACACTAGATTTAATAACTCTGGTTTACTGCCAAATACAAAGAGGTTTATTTGGCAGTGAAGATCTGGGAAGGGAATGTAACAAATGTTAACACCCATGTAAAAGTTTTTCGCTTCAGCTTTTAAAAAGGGCAACATAGTGTGTTGATTGAGAGTTCATTATACAATGCTCAACGTTTCGGCATACAAACTGTGACAGAAGTCTCTATTCTTGTTGTTGGCTGCTGACTGCATAGATGAAGACAATAGAAATGACTGCAAAGTTAATTAAGATTCATTTCCCAGAGTGGTAAAAATGATAGTCAGACACCAACCCAGCTCTGAGTTTTGTGGCTCTCTGGCGCATACCTTCCAAGTTTAAAGGATCTCTCCCTTTGTATGTCTTAGCATTTCATCACTTACATCTCTTGAGACTAACACAGCAGCCCGAGCCAAGGCCTCCTCCAGTAACACATCTGTGTTACTGAGGTTCAGTACCCTCTCTGGGGCACTACAAGGGATTCTTCAGAGTTTAATTATCAAATGCACCCATAAACACACAAACCAAATAGCTTTCCTAGAGATGGGAATGGCCACTCACGTTATAAAATGTCCTGTTAAAGTGGAGAGACATGCCTGTTTAAATTTGAATGTGCCTGTCCCGGGAAAGGCTGACAGTACAGTTACTAAGAGATGAGTGCTTGTGCACTGTCTGGCCTGGTAAAATCATTCCGCTCTATCCAAGGAACATTTGGGACACAAGCAGCCCGAGAGTGAGGCACAGCAGGAATGTGTTGAAAATGTCCTCTGACATAGTGCGGCCTCAGCAACCTAGAGTATAGGTGTTGCATCATGACCTACGCACCAGATTGACATGCCGTTGGTGGAGAATGACCATCTGTGAAGTGTCACTCAGAGAGAGGTCACATGTTGGCCAAGACGACGGATAAATTGTTATAGGAATCAAATGTGAGGCTGGAGACAGGAGAGGGTGACAGATTGATGAGGAGAAGTCACCATTAGTTCTGTTTTATTGATGTCAAGACCGACGAGTGAAACGCATCATGTGTGCCTCATAATGTGCTGAAATAAATCTGGAGCTGTTGGATCATTGGTACAATATCCCATGAGTCAGTGATCCCCTTCCTCAGGCTAATGCCTAATGTAATTATTAAAAAAAAAATCAGTAAAGACATACTGTATAGCTGTGAATCACCTAGAGGCACCCTCCCCCAGTGTCCAACAGTGACAAAGTTGTCAGCTGTTAAAACGAACCAGGGACGCTTCAAGATCCAATCAAACATGCAACCACACTGGGAAATACCGTCTGCCCAACTAAGCCGTTTGCATCTCAGCACCTCTTCCATCTATACACTGATCGATAGATCGTTTCCCAGCTTTCAGTTACCCTGAGGTCATTTTTCAAGTGCTATGGGTTCTCCAGGATGTCTGGCTCTCTAATGTAATCCCACCTCTGCTGTCAGAGAGATCAGCCTTTAAAGCTAGAAATCTTTAACAGTCCAGTGAGAAAAGGGCCCTGTTTGGGAGGTATAGAGTAAAAAGAGGAAGAGTAGAAGTGAATCAAACTGGCATGCACAAAGCAAGAGAGACACCCCAGCATTTCAAACTGGCACCTTTCAGTGCATTAGATATGTGTAGGTCGGTTCTGGAAATATAGCCGCTTTCGAGTTTAACCTTTTTTATTTTTTTTTTGTACAATCAATTCTTGAATGAAAATATTGTTACAAAATCTCAATTGTTTTAACTAATTTTGTATTCTATCATCAACAGGGAGACACTAAAAGGTAACTGGGAAGTGAAATTGAACAAAAAAATTGTTAAGAATTGAACAATAACTATGCTAAATTTTGTACACACATACACACACATGTGGTTAAGAAACAATCATTGAACGAAACTCTGGATACTCTGTTATTCTTTATCATTACCGAATAAGAAGTATTAAATGATGAAATAGTTTGATGTATTATTTGAAGTGGTTCAACCGACTTTGCATTATCTGGAAATGTTGACCTTCAAAATGTTGAAATTTTCCCATTGTTGGATGAATGAATGCATATTCTTTTCTGTGCTATTCTATTATTGCTATTCTTTATTCTTTATTCTTTGGATGTATTGTGAAGGGAATAGGTGCTATCGTACATCACCAGTCTGTAAGAGAGACATCCAGCTTTCAACTATCAGTCCATGTCATTGAGCTACAAAATGATTCTGCCTGAAAGCCTTATGAAAATCTCACAGTTTCCACTGGAACATGAACTTCACTGTCCTACGTGGAAATCATGCATTTGTCTGTCCATCCATCTGCTCTACCTTCATTTATTGGCTTCCTGGACTTGCTCATTAAACTGCACCACTTTCTTACTGTGAGTTTACTGTGGGGTTCTGTTAGCCAGGTGAACCTGGTTAACCGGTGGTTAATATAGGAAAGGCTGTTACAGTGTTAGAGTTTGACTCTCCTGGAATGAGTTGGGGGCTCCAAATTCCAGAGAGATTAAAATGAAAAGAGTGTAGCGTGATTACAAGGAAAGCCAAGAGTGGAGCCAAGTCATATGGGATAGAAAGAGGCTGGGCAAAAAGGTGGTTCAATTAAGTTTATTAGCGGAAAGGTGGAGCGTTAATTCTGATGCTTTGGGAATTGAGTGGAAAGCTGCATCGCGCCGTTCATCTTACCTGCTTGCACAGGATATGGATGTATCTGGGGGGTCTTGCACATATGTAAGATATTATTACAACAGTTTTCAGTGTCTAGAAGAGCATCAAATTGAACCACTAATGAGGCTTTCAACGGTCACCCCAAAATAACGCTCTGTATCCTCACTGGTATTTTCACTCTAACAAGATTTGTTTATTCGGGCATTTCATTTTTTTTTTACAGGAATCACATTCTGTCCATCACTTTGAGGTGGTGGATGAAACTAAATACAGTACCCATGAGCCTTGTCTGCCTTTGCCATGGAAATGAAATCAGTCTAAGGCAGGAACAAAAGCGTTTGATTTGACAAATTAACATGTCCGTGATGGGCTTTGATACAATAATGGACTGGTGGCCGCCTCAGCAAGTGAAAACTGCAGCAATGCCTAATTGCATTACATTACTGAATGTGCACTGGGAAGTATTGTTTTGCTGCTGAAATGAATGAACTCCCATCTGTTTTACCGATCTTTCTGACCAAACTGTAGAAGCCTTTTAAAAGCAGATGGATTAAAATTAATCTTGATTGCTGATATTTCCTCCTATATGAACCATTCTGTGCATGTTAAGCAGCAAGGCGTTCCTGAGCATAAGGCATTATTGCGTCTTGTGTGTGTTATGGAGGTGAGCAGGGAGGGGCGGTACATTTACTTGGCCCACTATAGAACACAAGGCTAGATATTTTTAGTCACAGTCTCCTGTCACACAAATGTTAAGTGTATACAATCTTTCCCTCTACACCTTGAGTTAACATCTACATCCCTGCTTAAAACTTTGATTGATCCTTGAGTGCTTTCAAAAACCATTACTTATAAGTTATTTGTTCATGTACCTGTTTATTTCTGGCAGTCTGATACAAGTGGATGTGTGCAGTGGTTCTTCTATTGCCTCTCCAAACACAGTTTCTCAGTTGCTATTAGCAACAAGGCCTCGTCATCTGAAACACTGTTTTGTGATGAGTTCCAAGGTCCTGTCCTTGACCTGTTTACTGTGTTTATACTGCACTTTGGACGGATAATAATGTATTTTGTATCCTCAGTGGATTCTGTGTACTGCAGATAATTCTCAGACATCTTATTCCAACCTCAAATTACAATAAAACCGTGTGTCTGAAATAACTTGGTGAAAAATTGAATAACAAGTTAATTTCTGACAGCTTGTTGATGATAAAATGGAAGATTTATTTTTCACATTGCTCATTTTTGTTCCTGAGGAAATGGAAAGTCTTGCTTCTCTTTGTACAGTTCACCATGGGTAGTTGACCTAAAGCTTTGGTCTTTCTATTCCAACAAACATCGACTCACTGCTGGACCAAGATGCTTCTACCACAGTGGCACGCTACTGAACATTACAAGTCAAGCATTGCATCAGTGTAAGACCCATATTTAAGTGGGTTGATCTGTTTCATTGAAGATATAAATCCTCTGGTGCCTATGGTCAAGACCAGCCAAACACGTATGGATGGAAAAATGGCTTGTGTGCTACTCAAAGTTATCGTGATTCCATGCAATGCTCTGCGTGAGCAGACGCCCACCCACATTAGAGATTTACTACTTCAGACTGAAATAGCTCTGTTTTTCAAAAAAGATCCTTCATCCCCTCTGAAAAAGGGATCGCTCGCCTCGGTTGAAGTAAATGAGTGATGCATTTACTGACTCAATGCATCAGTCTGGCAGTCTCACCTTTGTCCCCTTTCATCCTGTGAAATGAAAGATGGAAGCAGTGACGCATCATGAATATTGTGATCTGCCACAAGCCGGATTTTGTTTTACACTGTTTCACATATAAAAACACACGCTGTGGCAATGCTTTTCTAGACTGTTACTGATTGCGTGTTATTAATTACGTTATTATTACTGATTCCTTATTTCTCTGCTCATTATCTCCTGTAATCTCACATCATCTCCTGACAAAGCTGAACACAGCACTGATCTTGCATCTGAAGAAAATTGTGAAGGCTGTCATTCTGTGCAAGTAGAATAAATTCATCCGAGGAATTCAGATGTTTGAAATGCTACCTGATCTTGGACAGGATAGTTATGCTGATGATTATAGGTATAGTGGAACCTCAACTTACAAACGCCCTATTATACGAAAAAGTCAGAGAAGGAATTGGGCTTTGGAGAAATTTCCATCCCATTGAACGAAAAAGTATTCAGACTACGAAAACAAACTTGAAAGTGCCGTCTGACAGCAGTCCTGCCAGTCCCTTTTACACTTATTAACAGTAGTATATTTCAATATATTAAAACAGTCATATATACATTTTATATGACTGTTTTCAGCAGGTAATTTTCAGATAAGAAAGCCTGTCCAGAATGAATTAATTTTGTATCTCGAGGTTCCACTGTATCTGGAAGATACAGACACAGCAACAAATAACTATAGCAGAACCAACTAAAACATTAACATGCATCCCCTTCCATTACAATAGGATGGCAGTGAACATCTTGAATTCTAGCACATGTTGCTGAAATCATAGTCATTATCTTGCCCAAGAGAAAACATATCACGTGATGGGACTTCAGGGGCTACGTACTTCCCCGGCCTGCATCGGTATCATTTTTCCTCTGGCCTCCACTTTCTTTCACTATTTGTTACTGAGACTGTAACATCTTTACAGCCTTAAAAGAGGAAGGCAGCTTGTGTTTTGTTGTGTAGATGCTGGTGTGTGTTTGTGTTCGGGTTCTGCTGGGTGTGCATGTTTACGGGCTGTTCTCCGCTAACTTTGCCTTTATCCCACTCTCACAGGAAACATGCTTTATTCAGTAGAAAAATCAAAGCGGCTGAATCTTCTTTAAGTTTGGAAAATACTCTGTATCTGCAGTCGGTCTGCTCCCAAACCCTTTTAAGTCTGCACCGTGGACAGTCTGTGACACAGCCAGCTGATGTGAAAACCTGCTTCCTTTGTGGTGTCAGTGTGGTTTTTCAGCTGTTTCGGTGACATCTCAGCCTCCCTGTCCGATCATGCTGACTGCCCTCCATTGTGAATAATGGATGTTGTGTGTGTGTGTGTGTGTGTGTGTGTGTGTGTGTGTGTGTGTGTGTGTGTGTGTGTGTGTCTGTGCAGTTATATTATTCACTTAAATGGTACTAAAGGGTGAGAGCGACAAGTGTTAAAGTGCTTGTGTCAAAGCAAATTCATGTTGGTTTCATGGTCTTGGGGAGGCTTTCTTTCCCTATTACCCTTAGGAGTATGTTTTCACATGTTTGGACCTAACCGGGGTCAATTATGCTGAGTTTAGAGTGGCGGGAGGGGAATTGGGTGTTATACAAACTAGATTGTGCTGGGCTGATTTTAATGCAATTGATGAATGCATTTGAATAGAATATATTAAACAGGAAGTTAAATAGTTTTTTTATTATCTTATACACAGAATTCTAGTCATCATGAACAAGCATTATGGTAAAAACTTAAGTGTAAATACCAAATGGCATATAATCTGGGGATGTTTCCTGTTCCTCTCTTGTGTCCCTTTTTATTCATTACAGCCCCAAATTGGAGCTCTGCTTTTATTTGCAATTGCCTAATGTGTTATATTCATTTGAGCACTGACTCTAGCTAATGCTTGTAGCGGTAAGTAGTGACTAACCACAGATTTAATTCTAGCAGTGTGAATGGCAGTCATTACTGAGTAAACACAAGAGCAGAATGGGTCTGCTGTTCCACTCTCTGTGAAAAACAGAAAATGTTCGTTTTTTTTGTCTAAATTGATGCAATAACCAGATAAAGTCTTGCAGAGAGTCTGAAAAGCATTGACGCACTCCTGTTGATGGGCACGACGGTGTTTTAGTGTTTGTAGTTCAGAAGCATCATGGTACCCTGCAGGAACATCAGCACAACACAAGGGCTTTAAAGTTTCTGTCAGAGGAGAAATCTCCTGCCTTTAATGATCTGTGCCTCAAGTTATAGGTCATCCACGCTGCAGATACTGTAATTCAAAACATTATCTGCAGTGTCCTCCTGACTGGCCCTCTAATTTGCTCAATTATAGTTCACCCAAGGCTCTAACATGGACTCAGCCCTGCTGTCCTCGTGTAAACCTAGAGGAGAAGTACTCAGGGATGGCAGACCTCTGGTGCCTGCAGCCCACACACACCTATTTGAGCCATCTCTGAGGCATTTCATAACAACACAAATGCAACTTTGAAAATAACAAAGAAGCTTCCCTGCCCTTTGACTTCTTCCTGAACTCTACAAACAAACAGCAGTTGACATCAGTGCATAATGGTGAATGTCAACAAAAGAAAAGGAGAAGGAATGCTAAAAAAAAGTGTGTTACTTTGCAGGAAGGCAATGGTAATGATGACAAAGGCCTAACCGCAGCAAAACTAAATTGAATATGCTAAGCTAGATGATTTGCAAGGACAACTGTTTCTGGTGCTCAACAAGAAATTTCCTCGCAATAAAGAGTCTAAAAATCTCTGTGAGGACTGAGAAGTGTTTTAATGCCACTGCAGAGCCAGGAGCTTCTGGTTGGGTGGAGGAATTATGGCAAAAAAAAACAAACATATTTTTTTCAATTTCTGTAACGTCTTCTCCTTAAGACACCAGCTCATGAAACTACATTTGAGTAGTAGTTTTGGCTCCAGCTGCGGTCAACTTCTGTTCTCTTCTGAAACTATTTGTTGATGCCAACTGAAAATATGTTCCAGGACGTTGCCTGGGTGAAAATACTGTGTATGGTGAACTTGAAGTTACTGCTATCATTTCAGCTCTCAGTTTACAATGTTTGGTTTTTAATTGTGGGTGTGTAAAAGGATATGACTCTGTTCCACCTCTCTTTGATTGCAGTTTCATTCTGCCAGTTTTGCATCATTACTCGCCTGCTCCAGAGCAATGAGAAGGCAGTTTTGCCAAAGCAGCATTGAAGATTGATAACTGGACAAAGACTTGATGAATCTGCACTGCGGTTTGATTATTAGAAATTCCTATTTTTTGGTCCAGACAACAAGGGATAAAGAAAAGTTAACCATGCAGAATATTCCTTTTAAAGAGCAGCTCATGTCAACACAGTATTTTAATTAATTTATTTATTTAGGGTTATGGAATAGTCAGTAACTGGGAAAGGTTACATATATGTTTATTCAGGGTTATGAATGTCTTGGCATTACATGTGAGTGGATGTGTGGGTGTAGGCAGAGTCAGCCTGACAATTGAAATTGAGATGATAGACAAGCTCGGGGTTATTGGACTTCGCTTTACCCAGCAGTCATGCAAATCCTTCGATCTTATTAATGTCCTCAAACTGAACCAGAGTGCAGGAAAATCTTGTAGCCCTGAGGAGATCCTTATGCTCTGAGAAATGAGCACATGCCGCACACACTAGTACACACACAAACAGAGTTACACACACACACACACACTCATCTTACTCACGTGTTGAACAGCGGTCACAGCCTTCTCCTCCGATGCTTGGTATTCAATTACAGTTGCTGGTAATGAAATGAAAATTATAGAAAACACACATGCACAGTCACACTCAATCACATGCAGACACACACATCCACACACACACATGCAGAGAGAGCACTCATTTTTATTCTGCCTGCATTTATCCGGATTTCAGCAAAGCAAAACCAGCCTCACAGTCTGATAGCTCTGCTCACCTTAATGCTTGGCTGCAGCTCTGGCAAACAGGAAGTCATTCATACCAAATTACTGGCACTGATCAATTATATATATAAAAAAATCCTGCTGCTGCACAATGACAACACCAATTGACAGTCAGGTTGAACTTCTAAATTTAAACTTCATCTTTCATGTCTGAATATACATTAAAAAAATACATAACCACAAGCTTCCTTACCCCACAGCTCCATTTTCCACTCTGCTAATTACATGCATTACGCAGCGCGAGTGGCAGAGCAGCCAGTTAGCCAGATGTAAAGCCGTAATTAGGAAGGTTATTTGCCTTTTGCAGTCTGTGTCTTTTGTACTATAAGCGGCTTTCACACAGCCTGCGACATCACTTAGATTGTCAGTTTTCTCCTTTGACTGTAGTGAACTTCGATGTATGTGTGTGTTTACACTTGTGCGTGTGCAGAAATTTGGCTTTTTAACAGGTGTCATTTTTAGGGCCATTAAGACACCAACCAGATGTGGCTCCTTGTTAAGCGAAGTGCAGGCCAGACATTTTTTTTGTGGTAATGGTTTGGATTTTGTGCTGCCTTCATTAGCAGACGCTTGTTTTTTTGGGGGGGGGTTTTCCATTGTTTGTCTAAATCCTCTTTTCTCCAGAATCACAGCATGTTGTAATATAAAGCAACAGATGGCCTTTGTACGGGGGTTGCAAATGATTGACAACGGCTATCTTAATATCAAAGACCTCCCACCTGACTTCATTACATGCGGTTATTTCACAGCAGCTGTCACCGAAAGATATATAATTATATTAAAGATGCCCTGTGGGTTTTCTAGTAAACAAACACTCCACTTTCAGTGTTTTCTCACCAAAACACTGTATTTATCCTTCAAGTTTAACAGTCATATTTTACTTCAGCCTATAGGGTCACATTATGTGTCCCTAAATGTCCTTAAAAGAGCTGGAGCACAGGAATGTTTTGGTCATGAAAGCTGTAAGCTTTTAAAACCACTATCGGACTGGAAGATTAGGTCAAGGGAACAAAGGAAATAACACGTGTGGAAAACAGCACAAATACACATGCATGGGCCCAAATTTCTGATATGGGGCTAGTTTGCTCGTTTATTGTGTCTTTGATCATTAATGGTGTAGAAAAGGTCCATCTGCTGCCTTATAAACCCAGCAAGATCTGTGATCTCTCTCCACGGAGATTGTAAGGTTTTCATTGCTCCTACTAACTCTCTGTCTTTTTTTTACTTTCATTAGCCCCACCTTTCTTATGTCCTCTCATTCATTCGCAGTCACACACTGATATCCCACTCTCTGGCTGTGTCTGCTTCTCTGTCCCTCTCTGTCACACACGCACACACATACACACCAGCCTACAAGTGGGAAGGTCGTTGTTATGCTGCTCATGTTCCGGTTTATTTGCTCTTCCCGTCCATAATGGGAATCCAAAATCCCAGACTGATCGTTTTCACCCCGATCCCGTATCACAAACTATTTGCAGACCCATACATCCTTGAGTGTATGTGTGCAAGTGTGTATGTGTGTGTGTGTGTGTGTGTGTGTGTGTGTGTGTGTGTGTGTGTGAGAGAGAGAGAGATAGAGAGAGAGTCGTTGTATGGATCAGGATTCTGTAAATCTAAGCCTGTGTTTGTCAGGATGGTCCTCTCTTTTCAACAGCACAATTTTGGAGAGAAAATCGTCTTCTTGTCACATTCAGATGACCCTACAGCGACAGTTGGAAAATCAACAATCAACCAGCATCTACAGCTGTCATGTATTAACACGAGCTGAATAACTAAAAGTCTCCCTTGTGGAGGTCACATCATTATGTGAGAGTATAAAACTTGTCACCAAAATGAGAGGAAAACTGCAGCTGACAAGAATGTTCTTGTTTGGTCATTTAGCCATGTTCCACATACCCAGTCACTGTGACCTAACTGGCTTTTCCATGTTTGAGTGTGTGTGTGTGTGTGTGTGTGTGTGTGTGTGTGTGTGTGTGTGTGTGTGTGTGTGTGTGTGTGTGTGTGTGTGCATGTGTGTGAGTGTGTGTGTGTGTGTCCTGCAAGTATTGTTTCTACAGCAGGGAAGTTGGAAAATCAAACTTTGTTTCCAGTTCAAATTACCTTTTGGATTATAGCTCAGGGCAAAACTGGTTGCTAATGGCAACAGGGAAACAAACAGCCAGAGACAGACAGAGATAAACCTTCATACCTTTCAGTGTATTGTATACAGTCAACATACGGTCTCTGGCCAACTCACAGAATATACCTGCAGCAAAAATGTAATTTAAATTTATGTTTACAAGATCAAATAAGATATTTACAAACATAATTAATACATCATTTTTTCATGAATGCGGTACATATCTTATAATTTGCTGGTAATCATCAGACATCATTCACTGCCGACTGGACTTTCTTTAATTGGATGCAGCCTATTTTATGCTTTCCCCTTCTATTTTTCTATTTTCCTGCTCAACCAAATTCATTACACTCCTTGTATGTGTGTGTATAGAAGTATTTGGTTACAATGATGCTCCTGTTTGATTACACTTGAAGTGGATAACCCTTGCATATGCATACTGTAAACTGCTGGATCATTTTAGAGATGAAGTAGCAAGACCAGAATAGCTTTTGGCTAAAGTAAGCATGCTGCGGTATACATATTATAGCTACTTCATTTGGACGTTCATTTTCATATTGGCTTTCATATTCTGCTGTTGTACAAAACAACAGAGGGAGAGAGAGAGAAAGGACTTCAGTCTGACTAGGATTCAAATTAGGGACATTACTGCACAAGTCACAATAGTCCCCTCAGGACTGTTTTCAAATTCTGTGATCATAAATACCTTGTTGAAAATATATTCCTTGAGTGTATTTGCTTTTTAAGAATGTCATTATTTCTATAAAGATTACAAAGAAAATGTGATTTACAGACTATACAGACTTTCTTGACAATCATTCAAACCTTGACATTTGCTTTGAAAGTGTTTGATAACAGGACACTGATCCTTGTGACATCATCAAAGTACAAAGGGGATGAGTTGATGGATGGATGATACGTTCTAGTATCACTTAAGTTTCCATAGGTCTTCCAAAGAGTAATATGACAGGATGTTCTAGGTTGCTAGGTTCATAGCAACCTAGATCATGAGGTGAAGCAACATTTTACTCAGAACCACAGATGTGATGCTCGTGATTGGATTAGAAGAAAGGGGATTGATGATTCATCCACTGAGGACCTAGATGTCTGTAAAAAAAACAAGAATATGGCAATTAAAATCATTATTTCTGATTAGCCTATTACTGAGATCTGATCCAGGCAGCTCTGCCATTTCCTGGCTGAGCTTTTAGAGTAGATGAAAACAGTTTAACCCACGGGCATCTGACTCAAAGTCTTTTTTTTTTATATCTGATTTTTGCTGAATTCAGAGTTTTGCAAGAAAGCTCCATGACGTGTCTTTGTTCTTCCCACTGTGCTTCACCTTCCCTTGTTTACTTCCACTTCAGTCAGTTATGTCCTAAGTGACTTTGAGCAAACCCTGGGGATCTTGTCTGGACTAATCTCCAGCTGGGTTTCTACACCCGCACTCGGAAAGCAATAATAATAGCAACAGTAAGAGCAAGCAAGTGATTATCTCCAAGCGAGAAAGCAAGAGGTGCATGCTTCAGACCATCCTTCAGAACACCACATGTCTTGGAGCGATGTTGCATAATATGTTGAGTCTACTGAGACAGTGGTCGGTGGGAAAACGCTGTTTCCCCTGAATGATGGCTGAATGTCAGCGCAGACTGCTGCCCTTTAGGCCCGACACCTAATCCTGATTCATTCCTTTGGTTTTAGCTTCCCCACTTTCTTTCTTGCCCTTCAAATCCTTTAGTCTGTCATTACGTTTCTAAAGCAGTGGCTCGTTTGATCTGCTAGGACAGTTATATAATGATCTCACTGATCTTTATCCTGCCAAACAATGTTTTGGTGACACGTGGCTTCAGATCATTTCAGCCGTTGACAAAACTAATGTAAGTGCGTAATACTCAAAGCTGGCATAGCATTTAAATGTTTGGTCTGTTTGAGCCTACATATACGTGCAGGACAAAGGCAGGGAATACACCCTGGACAGGGCATTAGTCTATTGCACTCTCACACCTTGGGGCCACCATGCGTGCTTTTGGACTGCCCAGAGGACGCCCTCACCCTCACCATTGTTGCTTTACATGTGACTCTCACTGTCAGCTGATTGGAGAAGCTCTGGGAGCGACGTGGAACATTAACACCACCCATGCAGGGTTGTTCCGACAAATTCCTCAGCACTGTGAGAGCAGATGGAGCAGAGTGCTGCATTGTTGCTGTTTGAGCAATATCCCACCTCACAGGTGGGGAATGAACTGAGGGAGATAACAATAAAAGCACTTCTCCGCTCTGAACCATTTGTGTTCAAAATAAAAAAAAAGATTGCTGGCACAGATTTATATATATGAGTGTGTGTGTTTGTGTGTGTGTGTATGTGTGTGTGTGTGTACAACACTCATGGGTGTATTACTGTGCAGTGTTTGAGCGCAATCAATGTAAATGTGTTGAGTGGAAAAGATTATGAAGCGACACTTGGGAGGTATTGATTAGCTGAATGGGCTATCCAGAGGGTAGAGATCCCGCTCCTCTGCTGCCACTGCTCTTTTATCAATTCTTCTCTCAAACGGTGAGGTTGCACTGCCGTGCAGTGAATCTTCCTCGAATCTGCCAATAAACATCTCAGGTGAAATATGTTTAAAGAGGCATGAGGGAATCTTGACATTTATCAAACCACCTTAGCTGGGGAACTGCAACTCCCCGCAGCCTGCTGGAGCCACACACAAAAAACTGTCAAATTCTCACAATATGGATGAGTTAGCTCTTAAAGGAAAGAGATATAGCAATAAAACACTTTTCTTTTTCTTCTGACCCAAGAATTGATAGCTTTGTCATGTCAGCATATATCATGCTGAACAGCTCTGAGAGGCTGGAACCAGATATGTTTGGGCATATTTCCTCCATAAAATTAAAATGATTCACTAATGAAGTATGTTTATTACTCCTCTGTTGATAGATAACTCACTTCATTGATTTTATTAACACTGGGCTACTCACATATGAGAACTGAAACAGCAGTAAACATACCTTGTGACCATGCATGCAGATAGAGAATCAGATAACTACATTTCAGGAAGTCTCATCACATCTTCCTGTGTATTTCCCCCACTCTGCACACAGATATCTGCAACTGCAGGCGCTGAGGTTATCTACATAATGGTCTTCCTCTGGCAGAATGGAATGACTTCCTGCTGACTTCTTGCACACATGAAAGGTATGAAAAAAAATAAAGTGATATGAATGTTCAAAAATTTCTTGAATGTAAGGGCTGAAAGTATGATTTCAGGCTCTGGGGTGATATTCAGAGGAAATATTTTACAGCCATGGTTTTTTGTAATGAGTGTTACTGGAAGGTCCCTACATTTTTTTAATCATTACTGTACTAAATCTATTCAGAGTTTTGGACAGTCTACAAGATAAGTATATTAAATTATTGAAAAATTGCCAACAGGAAACCAGCAGAAGTCTTGGACCTGCGGTCTTGATCCAGCTCATGCACACATCTTAAAAAGTGGTCATATGAGGAGGCGTAAGGGGATCTTTTTCAGCTTAGTGGCTTAGGGCCAGCGTGGCTGACTATGGATCTGAAGGTCTGTGGTTTGATCCCAGTTGGCTGCAGCCTACATTTCAAAGTATCCCCAGGCAAGATACTGAACTCCAAACTGCCCCTGATGCTGTGTCATCACTGTGCAAATGTGTGTGAATGGTTAAAGCCACTACTTCAGCAGGTGAACTGTGTAAGGTATGTGACTTGTGTCTGTGAACCAGTGGTCATAAACTAGATTAGGATTCATTTTCATGGGCTCAGTATGGAATTAGTACCCAAATCTTACAATAGACACAATACTTCTCTTCAGGGAAACACCAATAGTTTTGAAGGTTTTTGCCAGCATGTAAGATTATTTCGTAGAGAGGTTCTAGCCAGCCATAGACATCTTTTCGATTAAAGGAATAACCATGAAAGGTGTCATAGTACATGAACAAAATTCAAGGTACAGCCAGAGGGGTTGGGGGATGGCATGATAACTTGCCTGTCAGACTGTAGTAGCTGAAAATGTCCTGGAAAAGTCCTGGAAAATTATTTCAAGAAAAGAGTGGGAAAGCTATTGTCAAGTACTGTTTGAGTATCAAGCCTTCACAAATGCACGGTAGTCACAAGCACTGTAAGATACGAGGCAGTGAAGCGGCTGTGGACTTACTCCTCCAACATTTTCTTAAAAAATTGAAGATGCACAGCTCAGTTCACAGTGCTGTATATAAATCAGCAGATTTATAGATTGGTCAGGAAGCTCTAAATCTTCCTAACAAATCTGCATGGATAAAATTAACTGCAGCTCCATCGCACTTCACACACACACACACTCAGCTGCATATCTAGTTATGCCTTTGGGTGAAACAACGTACGTTCACATACCTCTCCTCGGGTAACAAATGAATCACTATGCCCATGGGTCTGAATCTATAGTGGGAATGGGAACGTGATATCAAGTGAGCGGCTTGCTGCGCTAAGTAAGTCTTCACACATCATGGGTCATTTGCAGTTACTTTCCTCATGAATTCTTTAAGATGACGTGCTGTGAAAAGAGAGGGGGTGCAGATGTGTACACGCACATGCTTTCTTTTTTCTTTTTTTTTTTCGCATGTGTGCCCGAGCACACATACATGCCCACACATTGTGATGGATGAAAGCAGCCCTCCCCAGTGGCCAGCTCATGCAAACAGTCGGGTGTAATCAGTGTTTAAAGGTCATGTTAATTAAATACACAGGCCTCATCAGCACAGCCAACCTCAGTATCATGTGTATATGCCGATGAATATATAGATGATATGTATATAGACTCACTCCCTTTTTAGTCCTTTGTAGCAATAGTTAATTCTGTTACGCTGTTACAATTCTGTTCTGTTACAAGTGCTAGAGTCATTTTAACACAGGAACTCATTACAGCCTTCAAAAAGGTACATTTGTACATTGGCAGCTTTAATGGTGCTACTGTAAATTGAGCAGCTTCAATCCAGGGAAAAACATCTCTTCACTTTACAATGACTATTGGACCAATGATCCCCAGTCACTTCTAGCCCAGTTTCACCACGGGGCTGACATTTTGGTAACGAAGGAAATGTCAAGGTACTTATGGCTCTGACTCTTCTCTAGCATCACCATAGCACTGTAATGGATTTCAATAAAATGAATAACCAATACAATACAATGTCAATAGAGAGAATCAGCTTCGGTAATGATCCTTATCACCGGGTTTAAACATCAATGCGCAAAGAAATGTTGATTTATGGACAGAGGCTATTAACAGACCTACCATCCTTGAGTGTTTTATTTATTTATTTATTTATTTATTTATTACATGTTTCAGAGTGACATAGGTTTTGCTGTTTAAATGTCACACATACAGTTGGTGACTGTTGTAACCCTTTACTCCAAAAGCCACTAGGAGTGTGGTTATGTGTGTGGTTAATAAAGTAAGAGTTGTGAGATGTATAAGAAGAGTGTACACATGGAGCAAATTTGCATTGGTTACAAGTGTGAATGGAGCAGTGTGAATGCAGCAGCAAGATTAGTGCAAGAACCTCAGCTGTAGAAACATCTAGAAATAGGATAAAGAGTAAAATGTGTGGGAGATATCTGCATAAGGGGCGAACTTGATTGTGACACATTTTGCAAGATTATATGATAGTTTGCACTGCATTTATTAAACTGTTATGTTGTCTAATATAGACTGAATGCAGGGACGATACACACGTCAGGTATCCTGATTTTCAGTGATCAGTGCATGAATTGTTTTTATCTCCCTGCTTGGGCGGTACAGATGATTAAAGGTCTTCGTAAATTCTCTCCAGTTTGAGTCACCATCGTCCATTTTGGCTGGTTGCCATTGAAGTAGAGTGCACAAGCGTCCTCTTTTCCCCGAACATGTCCTCTTTTTTTGTTCTGTCCTCGTGAAGAGGGATTTCCTAAGTCAAAATAATCAATTTATGGTCAGCCTACATTAAAGGCTTGTGAAAAGTAATTTGGCTGGCTGTTTATTTATGTTAACACTTGGGAAGCATAAAGAGAACAGGCTGCTGATCGACCTCAGGTAGTCGGGCTAAGCTGCTGGTTGCATGTGTAACACTGTGGTTTGTTCAGCTCCTTCAAATGCCAATAGACCCTGATGTCTCTTTGTTTCTCTCGCTGGCTGCTCAGCGCCTTCAGGTGCAAAGAAACCATGCCAAAAGTACAGAATTTACTAAAGGCTTATATTTTAGCTACTTACGCATTTTCCCTTCAGCGGTGCAGCCTTGGTTACAGATTAACAAAGCTCAGTTAGATTTATTCCATCCTGAAACTGTTCATGGCCCTGCAGTTTTCATGTTCATACCCACATGTTCATTGTAACAGCTCTCCTGCCCATGATGGCTGCAAAGCGGAGCTGCATGACTGTGCAGCAAATGGTACTAACAGGGGTGCTTAAGGTCAGCCTGGGCTACCATGCAGACTCAACAGACAAAATTGAGGTGATATCTCTGTTGCGGTTCCCCTGCATGCTGTAGCTGTAAAAGGAAACGCTGCCCAAGGGGAACGCAAAGATGGAACTCAAAGCACCCAAACATTAATAGATACCGACTTTATTTGTTTAGCTCGCGCCTCTGATGCCCCATATCAGCTCCTGGAGTTCTGAGAGCATATTTTTACATCAAACAAGGAATCCTTTGTTATCTCATTAAGATAGGATGTCTTTATAGCCAGTTTAAAGACAGACCATTATAGTAGCGATATAAAGGGGATGGAATCATTTAATGCACAAAATGATGTCAGGTTCAGATGATGAGGGCACACACTGACCCTTTTTTGCCTCTTTATTTCAAAGCACCCATCCCTACTTCACCTTAACCACCGCAAATACAGCTGTTTGTCTTAAAAGCGTCCGACACCGACTCACAGGTGTGTTATCATGTATGAAAACTCTCCTGTCAGTCTTTCTGCATGAGCAGCCATGTGGTTGCATGCTTGAGGGCGTGTGCTCGGCTGCATGTTCAAGCTGACGTGTTAACGGTGAACAGCAGCTCTTCATCAGCAGAGCTGCGAATTCCCTCTCCTTTGTGAGCCTGTTTCCATGTTGTTTTCTCAGCAGGAAATGCAATATTGCCATTGCCCAAGGCTACAGGGCTTCTAATGTAGTTACTATTGTCTTTTCTCCAACATCCACCCACATCTCTATCTCTTCATCTCATTCTGTCCTGGTTCGTTCTTGTCTCCCAGGCTTCTTTCTCCTCTTTACATGATTAAAGTCAAAACTCTCATGGCCCAGCCTCTTTTTTCCTGGCTTCCAAATAATGTCCCTGCTGTCTATTTCAGGGTACACTACTTCCAGACATGCTGGAAGTAGAGCAGCCATGCTGCTCATTTGTAGAAATTCAGTGAGTACATGAGAGCACATACTGTGATTTACTGTAAACTCATAATTTTATGTCTTTTGTGTGAAACTGGTTCAGAGCTGTTTTTATTCGAGTGAACTTCAGACAGAGAAAGAGAAGAGGTGCGGGCAGAGGAAGCTGGACTGAATGAAATTTTAAATGAAGGGGTGAGAGGTGGTTTTCAGAGGTATGTGGCAGGGCATGAAGGAGGCGAAGAGGTGAAAGATAGAGTGCTGATTAGGGCTCATAACACCTCCATCACACTCCCACCTCTCCCTGTCTGTCCCTGTCAGTCACAAGCTAGTCCATTAACTACCGCCGTAGCACCATGCAGTCTCACTGCCTCCACACTCGGCCGGCTAGCCATGTCCACTCCATCCCCATCAGGCACACACATGCACATGCAGCCATAAATCAGGGGGTTAACCATGCTCTAGCAGAAACACTAGATCAGGACGAGCTGTTTCCTCACTCCGTCTACAGCCTGATTTGTTAATTTATGGCCTGAGCTCACCTGAACAGCTCACACCTATTCCCCACCACTCACACACACACTCAGATTTACACCTTAGCAGCTTGCAGTGCTACCACATCTGTCCCCCCCTGCTCCCACAGTATGGACCATCAGAGCGAGTGATAAGCTGGGATGAGAGGAGACAGGACTTAATGCAAGCAGAGGTGCAGAGCAGAGACGTACAGGTTTGGCATATCTTCATTTCCTGCCCTATCCGTCAGCTGTTATCCATGTGTATAGACCACCAGAGCATATGATGGGGGAAGCCGAAATATGGAAAGTGAGGAAGAGGGAGGCAGAGAGACTGAAACGGAGAAGAGTGATAGGCAAGTGAAAGGCGATCTCTATAGGGTCTCATGCAGGATGAGGAAGACTGACACCAGTGCAAGTGAATTAGTTCCACAGGCGAGGTGGCAAAAGAAGAGGGATCATCCTTCTCCCTGCATTGCTCATAAAGGAGAGGAGGTGGGAGAGGGACAGTGGGATAGAGAGATGGAGGGAAAATGGTCCTCTCGAGTTCTGTTGGACCAGCAAATCGCGTTATGTCAGGAATTTGGGCGGAGACGAAGAGGCATATAGAATAGAGGAGCAATGGATTGAAACTCAAACCCCACGCTTCTATCTGTGAGATGGAGATAAAGCACTGCAGTGAGTTACAGCTAAGTTAGATGGAAAGTGGCAGGGTTAAGTATTTGTGTGTGTGTGTGTGTGTGTGTGTGTGTGTGTGTGTGTGTGTGTGTGTGTGTGTGTGTGTCTCTCCTTAATGCAACTTTTCCGTCGTGTTGTCTGTGTCTGTGGAGCGAGTGCAGCCCCGGGCACTCTCCGTGGTGCTGAATCAGAGGCACGGTGGAGGAAATGAAGAGCGTGAAATACTCCATCTGTTTTAACTGAGAAAAGACAGATCAGCACCACACGGCCAGGAAGCAGCGTGACCTTTGTGTAGTGAGGCAGGAAATCGGGGTGTGGACGTCAGAACGGCCTCATGCAGGAGAAGTTTGTGTCCCACTGCCATGTCCTCATCCTGACTGGAGCCAAAACGGACTGCACATCTATCTATCTATCTATCTATCTATCTATCTATCTATCTATCTATCTATCTATCTATCTATCTATCTATCTATCTATCTATCTATCTATCTATCTATCTATCTATCTATCTATCTATCTATCTATCTATCTATCTATCTATCTATCTGCTCTTCTGCTGCAGGACATGCTGTAATGTATTGAGATGTTTTAGAGAAGAGTCTTTATTGTTACCTACCTCCAGATAGTGCAGCTAAATCAATAAATCGAAGGCAGAGAGTGGGAGAAAGAGGCGATGCCGGTGATAAAGATGATGATTGGGTTAGATGAATGGAAGCTATTCAGTAAGTCCAGCTCCCCTGTCTGATTCACACAGATACTGTACATGAGCTAATAGACTGTGTGAGGTGGTATATTGATCAAGGCTGGCCAAACACAAGCACATAGCTTCATCTCTGGTCTGCCCAGGTCTGACCTGGTTAAGCTCACATCAAAACCTCTACAGAATATTTTCCCCTGGACACAGTTGAGGTAGGAGAATGTCGTTGTGCATATTTCCACGCCCACGTCAGCCGGGACAGGCTGGTCTTTATGAAGGTGACAGCCCATTTCGCTATTATTATCTGGGCTCCATGTGCGAGGGAGAAACTAGTTGAGAAAGGAGAATCTGTGATATGTGCCCTTGCAAAGGTATAAAAGTGTAAGTGCATAAAAAGGAAAGAACTGATTAATAAACAGCTGAGTGAAGAAAGAATTAATTCATCCAACAGATATTTTATATATGATCTGCTCTAAACTTGGCGTTTTGTCAACTAAGCGGTTGTCTGACTGTTTAAGCTACGGAAAATAATGATGGTTGATGATTTAATTACCCACTCTCAATCCTACAAAATCAGCATTTCTAATGAGCTCCCCCATGTTGTGTTTCACTGTATTCTTAAGGAAGACCTGCAAAAGGAAACATTGGAAGGCTCTGTATTTGTTGCTCTTTCCAGATGTGAGAGTGAAGATCTGTTAATGAACAACATGTGCCAGTGTGACACCTCATCAGCAGCTGCTGACGTCACTTTGCTCCCTCTGGGGTTCGTCCACCTGTTCGCTGGGAGGAAACGCTGCATATTGGTGGAAATTACAAGTTGACAAGCAGTAATTGTTGACATGCGACAGCTCTTTTCCATTGCCTTTGGATCTGCGTTCTAATTTTAGCGCAGAAACCGCTCACATCAGGCACGTCAGAGAAATACAGCTTTATGTGTGAGATAATGAGTCGCATTCCTCATGTGAAGGAAACGTGGCAGCGATCACAAGTAATACGGTGTTGTTTGTTGATTCTTGAAGAGACGGGACACTTCTCTCATCATTGTAACAGTGTCTTATTTGATACTAAATAGCAGACATTAGCAGATTAGGAAGAAACAGGGAGCATAGAGTTCAACTGTTCTGAAATGGCAAATAAGACGGTTGAATTGGAGAAAAGCTACAGTCAGGAGCAAAGCTTTCACACTCATTCTTCAGACCGCTCCTAGCACTGATCTATAGTCATGACAGACTTATCCTTGGCTGTGCTTTTCTTTATGATGAGTGGGTTCACATGATTGTACTCTGTGATATTTACTCTCGGGGAATAAATAAATCTTTATAATGGAGCATTGTGGGTTGCTTGGTGAAATGCACTCTGGGAGTGCTGCAGTTCTGGTTATTGGTCTGAGGTTCTTTCCTACATTATTTCTGCTGCGCTGAGGCTACAGAGAGTCTGGGGGAGGCAGACTGCATACAGCTTTCAAACGTTAAGGATTAAGATTAATTATTACAACGGCCTTGATCCCAGCTGCAGCAGAATCATTTAGGCTCTTTTTCCTACCTATCTCTGTCCTAAGGAGTAGTCGAGTTAAAATAAACAGTCTGATGCCAACGCACATCTGAAATCAGACAACAGACATTCAGGGGGTGTAATGAGCACTCTCTGCATGTGTATGGAACTGTATTTGACAATAAAAAAGCAAAAGCTGCTATTTCAATTATACTTGAGTCACAGATGAAGTCTGCAACTGCCGAGTCTCCGAATGACGTCTTTCTTTCTTTTTGAAGATACAACATAAGAGTTTCCTTTTAAGTCAAATTTTCTGCAGCTTTCATGATCAAAACCTTGTTGCTAGAGGAATGGCAGCCAAAGGGATTTGTGCTTTTAGAAACGTGAAATTTTCAAATATTATATAAGTTTAAAACGCGTACATACGGATGTCTGACGATGAGGTTTTTTTAGTTACTAAAATTTATTTTGAACAAAGAAAAGCTAATTTGTGAACTGCCTTGACGGAGTAGGAAAGCTGTCCACTCTCCATTATCACATAACGCTCTAAATTAAAGACAAATTTTCTGAGAAGCACCAAATCAAGGTCGCAAAGCAAGTTTTACTCATGGTTACACAATGGGATTTTGAGAACTACTATTATGTACTGCAGGCTTTTTTCTTTCATTGTGCAAATTGTCAGAACGCACTGATGAGAGAAAAGTTACTTGCATGCAGCTGTGCAAAAAAGCAACTAAAAAACAATCTTTCCATCACCTCTCTTCGGATCCTTCTTGGTTGCCATCATCTTCTCATACTGTTAACCTACCTCTGGCATATTATAACGGTCACAGGTGACCATTTAGCAAAGGCAAAGGGTCCTCTTTATACATTGAACAGAGACTGTTCAGTTTTGTAAATTCTATGGCCAGGAGGCATTTTTTGTCATGTGTGCTCCACATATTTACTTGTGGACACAAGACACACAAGATGTCATGCGAGTAAGATAATTTACTGTATATACGTATACGTCTTGTAGGACTTTACTTGCCTGTAACGCTTTGGCACTAGATAGCTGTGTTGTGCTGGAACATGATGTATTTCTTGTGCAAACAGGTTACCCCGTGAGTATAAGAGGATATCATGTGCAAACAAGATAAAAAAAAATCACCCAATGCATCTTTAGAGCTCTGTCAAAGTGTTCACTCTTCGTCTTCTTCTTTGCTCTCCGACAACTCCTGAGGGAAATATCTGGTTGTTTGCTCTCTAGCTCTTCACTGTCTTCACCAGACAGTTGCTAATTTGTCTGTCTACCATTTGGCAGGTGAAGGGTCAGTAGTGTGCTTCACTGGGGCTTTCAGCTGAGTACAGCTGCTGCTGGAAATAACACTGATGAAAGGAGTGGGAGTGTATTTAGGTGTGTGATGTGAAATCAAAACATTATTTAAAAAAAAAGGCTTCATAGCATCGCCGGTGTGGTTGGGAAACAGCTCTGTGAGGCTGTGTCATCATAGTCTGTTTCATTCCTCATTAATACATTTTGGGTTCGGATGGCTATAAAAAATCACCTCACATGCTTGTTCTTGACAGTAGACATCAAGAAAGAGTTGTCTCCTGACTTGTCACATTGTCGGATTTGACACAGCAGCAGTTAAAACTAGACCCGGGAGTCCAAACCTCCTGACTTGTCATTTCCATTCAGAATGACAGACACTTCATTCTTAAGCAAAGGAAGCTGCTAAATTAGCTTTTTAATTAGTTTCTCTTCCTATAGTACTGTGATAGTGCCATCCAATAAATCAGAATGTTATCACTGTCCAGGTATCTGGGGCATTATTTCAACTCACCGATTTTACTTTAGTTTGGAGAGTGTCAGCATGTGTCAGCTCTCCCTTGCTCTCTCTCTCTCTCTGTGAGCTGGCAAACAATGGATGTCTTCAATTTAAACCAAATTGAAAAGGCTACGCTAAACTCTTGACTTCCAATGAGTAATTGAATTTACACTGCTGAAATAATGGCCTTCATTGTGCGACAGAAAACTGTGTGTGGGTGACGAGGGTGTGCATGTGTGCAAGTCCCTTTTCTTGCATTTTCTCGGGCCCTTGTGTCTGGAATTGACGGGTGTGCCTTTTGTGTGTATATATTTTAATTGACTGAATTCTCATTTCTTTTTGGCAAATACTCCAAGATCGACCTCAGCCTGCCTTCAAACAGCCCCTATGCAAAGACCACATAGATCAATTTCTCTCCCCCAGTAACTCTGAGACGAGCCCACGGCACAGTAACAAAAGCCGTAAGACCACATTGTTGGAAGCCATTTTGCCGAAGGTTCACTACATTCACACAGACTCCATCTTTCATGGTCTAATATCATTAAGTTTGGTTATCCGTTCTATGGATTTCCATCGCTGCATACAGAGCTGAAGGGAGGAATCACACAGTGTGTGTGTGTGTGTGTGGGTGGGTGGGTGGGTGGGTGTACACAGAAGATCTTTTTTTCACTAATAGGTCATGGAACAGCCACACATGCTCTCTCTCTCCCTCTCTCTCTCTCTCTCTCCCTCTCTCTCTCACACACACACACAGACACACCAGCTTACAGTATTTTAAATCCCAGTGCCTGGTTGAATATTGAAAAGCTTTCCGTCACCACAAATACAGTCAAAACACGCATGAGGCAGTGAGACGGCACGCAGTGGAGAGTGACTGTGTGTGATGAATGCAGATTCGGCTGTGGAGGGGGCCGCCTCAAGGTTAGCGCTCACCACCGGGAATCAGCTGGAAGTAGCTTTTAACTATCAGCATCTACAGTGTGATATCAAGCTCCGCAGGGAGAGTCGGCTGAATGTGCATAATGAAGGCAAGAAATTCCAAGTGGCACAGATGCCGCAGACTTCCCACTTTCAGACAGTGGGGTTTGAGTTAGGCGGCCTGTTTCTCCGGGCTGCGCTGACCGGTTAATCCTCTGGCACAACCCTTTGTTGTCATTTTGATGTGATTGTCTTTTCCACAGAATTAAAATGTCACAGTGCAGGAGGGAATCCAACGCTGCCATGTCAGATAGGGGACGTGTGGCTTCTTGTTGTCCTCACAGACTCTTTTTCTTTTTCTCTATTTTCTTCTGCCATGCTTGATCTTTATAAAATCTAGTGTACAGTTGTGCAGTCACATCCACATAACTTATTTATACAGTGGGGTAGTTTTGAGACCATTTGTGTTCACAAGATGTCTTGGAAATGCTAGTTCAATTTGTCTTCATGTACAAAGAATATGTAGAAAAATAATGTGGTTGGCTCATAAAGTCCCATCAGCTGATCTTTTCTTTTTATCTTGTGCACACAGCATGGCTCTGACTGATATATTGTTACTACCAAGGTAATTATCTATCTTGTGGGAACATGTTCATATGTATATTTACAATGTCAAAATGAAAAACAGATCAATGAGTGTACATTTGAAATAAACATGAGTAAACCAACAGGCACCCAGTGTGTTTCTTCTTCTGAAACACACTGGGTGCAGTTTGAGGGCGGGTGGAAAACACTGCCTTGTCCGAGGAAACCTTTGAGTCAGTTATGAGCATTAGTTCTGCGTAAATGGTTGTCTGTGGTGGTGGGAGTACGTTTGTCTTCATAAAGAGCCAATACAGCTGTCTGGTTATGTAACACAGTGCCAGTTCATGCCTAACGTATTGCAACGCTAATATATTAGCACATCCCGATTTGCTGAACCCTGCAAATAAAAAAAGGTGTAGTTGTCCATTATGAGTTGTCGGGGCTGATTTTGTGCAGCTTACTTTCTTTTCAGAACAGCAAACATCTTTTTCCAATCTGAAAATCAGAAGTTGAGGCTCAGTAACTGACGTGTCCATCTGCTGTAGGGAAGGAGTACAGTGTCGGTCTGTCTAAGGATAATTCATCTCAGTAGGTGTTTCATCTATAATGATCTCCTGTTCATATCAGGGAGAATGAGCTCCTGTATTGCTTGTGTGCGTGTGCGTGTGTGTGTGTGTGCGTGCGTGTGTGTGTGTGTGTGTGTGTGTGTGTGTGTGTGTGTGTGTGTGTTACCTGTAACAGTACATCCCTCCTTCTTCTCTCCTCTCCTCTCCCTCTCTTTCTCTCTCCAGACTTAGCTGTAGCTGGGAATTCTGACTGATTGCAAATCGTGGGGTGATTACAAATTTTGGTCAAACTACAGGTACAATGTTTAATGCCACAAATGTGGTAGAAGAATCCCGGGGGCGTCGTCGTCAGCAGCCCTCCCTCCATCTTTGTCCTTTATCAGGTGATTAATAAAGATCACCATGTCCCACCTCACCTAACCACATCAAAGTTTTTTTTTTTTTATAGCTATCATTCATCAAAACCAGATCCTTACTTTGCCAGTGTTATGCCCTGAGGATTTTCTCCTCTGCTTTGACACTCATGTTGATTGCAACACCGCCCACCTCTATCTTCTCTGCCACTGCTTGTATGCGGTTGTCCACCCAAGCCAATGACTCACAGGTTCTAGTACAGGGTGGACATGTATACTGTATGTGGCACTTGCAATCATGGGTGTACTTCTTCTAAACCTTCTTTGCTGTTGCGTGCTCATCCCCTCCTCCTCCTGTATATCCTTTAGAAACAGCTGCCAGCAGGTGTTACGGTCAGCAGCCATGTTCTCCAGGTACTCAGGTTCGATCCTCCACCTCCTTGGCACTGTTTTTAACTGGACAGACACAGCCAGGTCCAGATGTCTGGTGTGAGTCCTGACCGGTCTTTTACATCAGATTGGCAGCAGCACTGGCAGCAGCAGAGCCAGCTGGAGCTATGCACTGTTTTACAGCTCTGACAGTGGGTCAATATGCTATCTAGTCCCATGTCGCATGTCCTGCGGGAAGAAGGACAGTGCAGAAAAAGAAGTAGAAAGCAGTAAGCGCTGTGTGTCAGCACAGACAAATGGAGACGAGCTGGCATGTAGCCACTCCAGTCTGCCCTGCGTGGCTCTGCCTCTCATCTCTCTGATTAAACACCACCCTTGGCTCAGGAATGCCGTGCATATAAAGCACAGTGGATGACACTGGCACAGAGTGGCAGAGACCAGGTTAAAAGGTAATGGGATAAAAAAAATTAAATGAATAATAAAAAAAACTGCTATTATTGAAGTAGTGGACAGCTGGCACCTCATATAACCTGTAGAGATGTGGGCCCATTTACATTTCAGTTCCCCATTTCAATACAGATTTTAGACCCTTTTGTTAGCACTTATCTCTCTTACATTAATGCACCGCTTTTGACTATATTAAAATCTGATCACAACCTGTCTTGAATCTTCTGCCCTGCATGCAAATAGTTGTCAGCTCTACTCCGAAGAGTGCTGATAAGGGCCCCGAGGCGGTTTGCCAGCTGCCAGAAACATTAAAAAATAACTTCTGCCCTTTAGCATTTTAGCTACAAGGCATCACCGCAACCCATAAACATGCACACAAATAACACAAACATATGCATGTATTACTGTTCTTATAGCCTCCCACATCTCAATTATCCACACAGATTAATAGGTTGTGTTTTAAAGCTTAAAGCCAAACAGTTAAAACAAGGATGTCAAAGAGATTCAAATGAAAACAGTGACTCACTCTCTCATTTCTTGGTATTTCTGTCTATCAATGCTATATAATCATGGTATGAAATGTTTTCAAGCTGTGGAATAGAAACTTTATTAATCCCTTCGGAAGGTTCAATCACCTGTGGAAATTCAGAGGTTGACCTGAATGTTTGGGATGGCTGTTTATTTTCCACTTGTTTTATGCAGCTAGTTTTGTCTCTTGTTTCTCATATGACTGCCCACATTACAGAATTGAGCTTGTCATTATTGCCCTTTTGATACTCTGAGTTGATTTGTTGTTTTATCTTATCTTATCTTTAACCCACACTACACCTAACCACTGTCACAGATGTGTGTGTCACAGCATTCACTCTCACGCCTTGGGGTAATATAGCGATCCAGTCAACCCTAATACTGTATGAATGTTTGTGGACTGTGGGAGAAAACTGGAGAATCCCAGAAAATCTGTACACAATGGGAAAGCATGTTGTGAGATGACAGTGCTAACCACTCAGCAAGTTGTCTTTGTGGATTTTATGTTTTTAATCAAATTGTCTTTATGCCGCTCCATGCTTCTCTTTCTCCATATTGAGACAGAATCAGTTACTTTGGCCCGGACTGCTACAACAAACCTTGTTTGCATAGATTCATTTACATAGAGAAATTCAATGCTAAATGCAAGATATTGAAACCAAGATGAGCAAAACGCAAATTAAAACCAGCAGACAGGGCAAGTTGATACAGATAAGAGGTTGATATCAGATGATACAGGATACAACAGTCAGGTCATTACCAACTCATTAAAGTGCTCAAAATCTGAGTGATACACTTTGCTTTGCTGCCTGTTAAACCCTCCTGTTGGTGTCTGAGAGTCCACCACATCTCAGACTGAAGCCCTGGAGCACATCGAGAGCAGCTGCTCCACAGCGACAGAGGAGCATGATGCAGATGGAGACCTGAACAAGTCGCAAAGAAAAAATTAAAACCAATCTGCTCAGGTTATGATGGCACAACACAACATATGATCCTTTATGAGAGATCCATTAGACCCGAGGAAACAAGTGAAATTCCTTGCACTGAAATGTGGAACTGCTCTCCTTCAGGTGCTGACAGTCCTTTGGGAGATTCAAGGAACCTTTGAAAGGAATCTCACAAAGAACAAAAGGCTTCTTATTGAATGTAGAGAGGGCAACTTGACACCACTGTGCTTTCCAGTAGAGAGGCTGGATCCAGGGGCTTTACGGCCTGAGGTCTGCCTGACAAGCCCTCATCTGCTAGGGGGAGGAGAGGGAAAGGAGCCATCAGGCAGCATGGGTGAAGTGGTTGAGAGCTTTAAAATGGCTTCAGCTCAAGCGAGGAGCGTCATGGAGGACAGAGCTGGCCAAATTGGGATCTGAAAAACCCCGGCTTGGATCGCTTTTGGCCGTTGTATGACACCACTGATGGGGGGAAAACAGAGGGAGAAGTGCAGCCCTCACGTATTCTATACCCTCCACTGTTTTCTGCTTTTCAGTCCCTATTTATATTCCTCCAGTTTTGTTCCAGCGTTCCGACCGTCCTCCTCCCTCCTCTGCTCTAATCCTTATATTCTCCCACTGGGGCCAAAGGTAGAGCTGGAAATAGATATTCCTTGCCCAGTCTCTATCCTGTGATTAGCTATTCAATTCAGCCATTAATTCAGCTCACTGAGGGGGTGAAACAAAACACGAAAGAGCGGTAGAAAGCACAGCGAGATGAGGTAAAGCTGTGGCAGCGCAGTTAAACAGGAAAGAAAATACTCATGCTCGGTCGTACAACATGTCTCCTCGGAGGCCCGTTCAGAACTCATGAAACATTAAGACATTTCAGACATGTCTACCTCATGTTTGAATAATGCATGGCGTTCCTGTCACTGTTTTCCTTGGAAGAAACTCTCATCAATTCCTCACAAAAGACTCAGATGGAGTATTATGTGCTTTATTGTATTTTTCCATGTGCGAAAAAAGGCAGCCAGACGCCTTCATAAATCAGTTCTTCTGTATACTGCACTGACATGGATATACAGTGGGTTTATCTGTCTTTATGAATCCTCTGCACATAAATGTAGATGCATATAGGAGTTGTGTGTATGTGTATACCCTACAGCAGCATCTTAATGCTGTTAAGGAGTCTTCCAAATGATTAATGAATGAAGGAAGTGAGCAGCTATGTCCTGGAGTGAAGAGAGAAGCTGAATTGTACTGTAAAGCCACTGGTTTTAAAGTGCTTGAACAGCGAGAGGCACACAGTGGACTGCAGTAGAGAACAGAGGAGGGACCAGAGAGACACTAAAGGGGCATGGGTGGAAAAGAGAGAGGATGTAAAAATTAGACTGAGACGTCAAGACTGATGGAGAAAAATAGCCAGACTAAGACCAAAGACCGAGACACACAGAGAGGCTGTATGTGTGTGTGTGTGTGTGTGTGTGTGTGTGTGTGTGTGTGTATGTGTGTGTGTGTGTGTGTGATTACATGGGAAGAGAGATTGCCTTGGTGACATATTAGTTTAATCAAGCGCTGCTCTTTGGGCGAGGGGAGGCTCATTCGACAGGGCTGTCGTCATTCAGCTAAATTGATGCCGGTCCTTCCTCGTTTTCATCCCTCGCTCTCTGATACATACTGATGTGCCCAGGGAGTGACACCGAGATGGAGATATGACTGCAAATTGTCTTCGTTTCGAAGGCGCACGAGAGCCCGTGCTCGTTCTCTGCGCTCGGGTGTATTTACAGATTTTATCATTCCGTGTCGATGTGCTCATGTATCTGTATATGCAAAGCTGTGTGTCCCCGCGTGTGTGGGTGTGTGTGAGTGAGTGTGTCTTTTCCCAGAAGAGGACTGCCTGCAGCCACCTGGTCCTCTGTGATAGCTCTAACCCAATAAAGAGCTGAGAGAGACTGACTGGCAGTGGCCGTCAGACCAAGCTCTGCCAAACCAGACAGACTGAGAGGAAACCCTCCCATTATGTACGACGTGTGTGTGTGTGTGTCTGTGTGTGTGTGTGTGTGTGTGTGTGTGTGTGTGTGTGTGTGTGTGTGTGTGTGTGTTTAATCATCGTTAAGCCTTTACAATACCCATAAACACAGCAGGGACCGAAAGGTTTAATCTGAATACAGTGTAAAACTAAACCAATTCAATGCTCAGTTCTTGATATTTGAAATGAGAACAAGGCGCAAAACAGCAACGCATGTCACACTTGTCTCCTATCAATACTCAGCTGACAGCACTCGACAGGATGACAGCCCATGCGTTTTAACAGACAGATGATATGCATGCGAGAAAGCCTTTTGTCTACATACAAGAGGACAGAGGCTGCGTAAATACGCATAGAAATCAGTGGTGTAGAACTGCATTGCTGAGTAGCATAGGCTGTGAAGAGCTGCCTGTGACATAACTCGAAAAATGTTTTTTATACCAAGGTTTACATCTTTTTGCCATCTCTGCAGGTTACTAGAGGAGGAAAATTCAATCTGGGGCAAATGGAAAAAAATAAAACACTCAGGCAGGAGGCATGGGAAGATGGGTTGCAGCAAGCAAGTATGACTAAAATATTACTACACCTACTTTTTTATAACTATTAAATATAACGTTACTTCATCGGAAATATAGTGATTTTATGTCTGGAAAGTTTTTTAGTTTATGTCTAAGTGGTGAAACAAATGTTTCCCTATATAACTCTGAAGCGTTATGTTGATGTCTGTGTTTCCTCTACAGCCTGTGGGCTGAGCAAAGCAGATAATAAATGAGGAGTCTAGACAAAGATATAGTGGATAACCAACTAATCCTGATTTTAATCATGTCGATTGAATTACATGTGCATGCACGCAAGTAAAATAGAATGATTCAAATCTTACTGCTCTCTTAAAGAAATGCATTCATTTTTTGGAGACTTGCTCTTAACCTCAGCCTCAACGTTATCTTAACACTTCAGTTCCTGCAGGGGACACAGACTTTTGCCCCCAGCTGTACCAGCTGACTCTGATTAACTTGTATTCAGCCTGCAGAGTGTCCCTGAGAACTGTCAAAGTCACTCACACACACACACGTATAATACTGACACACACGTACAGTACAATGGGGAACCACCATCTCTCCTGAGTAAATGGCAGCCTGTGTGTACAGGGGGAAGTAAGGCAGCCAAAAATTATATTAGCCGTTTCACTGTCTGTACATCTGTTTGTGTGTGTGAGAGAGAGAGACGGAGAGAGAGAGAAGGTAATGTAATAAATTTGTTTCCATGAGGAAAGCACTTGGAAGATAAAGAGCAAGACGCTGTGTTACTGTTTCATCAGTGCAGGTAGACTGCAATCTGCTCTGTCTCACTCTGCCTGTTTACAGCCCCTGCAGACACACTCACACACAGAAACACACTGCATCGCATACGTGCCACTCACACACACACGCACACACACACACCTGCTGCGCACACCAATATGCACAGCGGGCGGAGGAAAACACTCCAATCTCAATCCCAAACAATCTCCTTGAAACCCACTTTATTTCACCTTATTATACATTTATGTGGTAAACACAGGGAAAACAGTGCATTTAGCAGTGACGATACAGTAGGTATTTCAACAATTTCTAAACTGAGTTGTTGGAGTGTCGTGTGGCGCCCAGGCTGTTCCACTTGAAATAGTTTTCTGAATGAAGCGTGAAATAGTCAGACAGCGCAGGTTGCTTTTCAGCCCCGTGGAAAACATCTCTGCATCACTGCCCTGCAACGTCCAGCTTTGCTGAATTACACGCTTGCTAATGTCCTTCGTAGGGTGTGATTAGTTCATCATGAAATGGTGTTATTTGTTTGGTTTATTTTTTTTACTTTTTCAGGACAAAAAACACCAGCAAGTGCAGACAGGTGTCTCTGAGCTGAATAAGCTCTAATAGGATAGAGTTTAGGGGTACAAATTAGTTTTGTTAATCCACATACTTAAAAGTTGTTTTTAGAGAAATAAATGTTTATATGACCTTTTGTTTTCTATGCTATTTTCTATTCTAAATGGGGTTTTTTTTGTTCTTAAGAATACATCATCGCCAATGGTTGGTTACCAAACGAGGAGCAGTCAGCACCCTAACATGCCTACACAAGCGTCAGGCTCCCAATTAACAGCACTGAAAAAAAAAAACAGGCCCACAGCTAAAAGTAATTGCCTAGCCCTGATATAAAGGCTATTCTTTGATGCTGTGTTACATCCTGTTAAGTGAACACTCAGGCTAACAACGACCCCAGTGGGACCAGAGGACCTTTCCCGGCTGTTCGTGTTGTTAATACAGAACATTGTTCTGGACGATGTGAGAACGTCATCACTCCACCATTACCAGACAGGTAGTTTCACCTCAGCATTCAAATGGGCGAAGGCACATTTAACCGGAATCATCCGCCATAATAAGAAGCGGTTACCATGTCAACTCTTCCGGTAACCATGGAAATAAGAGGCCTTGAAATGCCAGCTACAACGGTCCCCGTTGGTTTATTATCTCTGCCTGTTATTTACTGTATCTATATGAACTGCACTTCACCGCTATTGCCATAATAACAATAAAATGCCACTTTGGAGCAATTGCCGTAGAATATTCATAGTGACAAACTAGCAGCTGCTGGCTGCCCGACATGTTTGTTGGTATGCTACATGTGATACCAACCGTTGGATTTGAATGAAACAAGTTCAAATAAATGCAATTTGCATTATAGATGCTGAAGCCATACAGCCTGTTCCCTCTTTATCTGGCACAGCAGCTGTTAATGGCAATTATTCCTCACATCCTCACAGCTATACAATGCCAGGGAAAGGAGGTTCAAGCAATGGATCAATGTTTGTCGGACTCATTAGTGCTTTCAATTGTCGTTGACGCTGAATCACATCAATCCCGCCCACACTCCTTCAATTAGAGAGCATTGATTAGCTGACATGACCGCAACAAACAGGTGCTGTCTGTGTACGAGTGCATATGTGTGACATAATGAATGGGTCTGCAAAACTAAAGGTATTGGTTTGTCCAACAGGCACTTAGCCTCTGTCTTTTCCTTTAAGTGCTCTCAATTATTTTCATACATTACATCACATGTAAGCGGAGGCTTCACCTTAACAGACATTTTTTGCTTGAATCTCGCACCTCAGTGGTTGTGGTCAAGTGGCCACGCAGCAGTGCAACACAGTCGCACTCCTGCTTTATTAGTCATAACACCGAATCGATTCCCCTGAAGATAAATCATCTCAGCCTTCCTGAGGGCAACATGTAGCGAAGCTCTGCATCCTGTAACAAACTGGGTTCAATGTGTGGAATTAGTACGGCAAAGCCATTTAATTAGATGACACTGTTCACGTCCACTGCCTAGTGGCCAGGGAAAAAATTCCCTGGCCACTATGTCTGTCTAAATAATGGATGGATGGTTTATGCTTCTTACAGCACATGAAGTTGAATTTGTGCCATACATTTTGGTTTTGCTAGGTTTGATTCAGATAAAGTTCAGTGGAAGCATTTCTCATTCAGAAAACTAAAAGTAAGAAAATGTAATGCATGCAAACAAAACAGCAAAGGTCTTAATAAGCTTGCCCCTGTGCTTGCAAACGATCCCTCTTGTCATTAACTTGTTTTATTTTTTATTTTTCACTCTGCCAAGTCATGGAGGCTGTTAATCATTCAGGAGACTCTGGGCTTTCTTTGTTAGTCTCTTCCTCTTCCTCCACACCAACCTCTGACCTGCCCAAAATGTGACGTCTCCTCTGTGAGACAAAGTGTGCTGTGTCATTCCCCCGAAACAAATGTTACAGGGAGAGAGAAAGAGAAAGAGAGAGAGAAAAAGAGAGAGAAGGACTGACAGGAGATAAATATTTTTGCTCAGCGATTTATTCGTCTTTGTTTTCTTCACTGAAGGACAAACTCGTTTTTATGCTTTGTCTCCCTGCAGACATCCTGTCTTTCTTATTCAGCTGCTGCAGTTGGACTAAGAAGAGCTGTTAGGTGAAAAGGTTATGTTTTGTGATTTAATTTGCTTTAGGGTTTGTTTGGCATGAGCCAAAGTCACGCTGTGCATTTTTATAGCTGCAGCACGTCGCAGCCTGAATTGTGATCTCCGACCCTGATCCCAATGAATCTTAATAGGCTTTGACATTTCTTTCCCATAAGTACAGAGGAAAAAACTGCCACTCAACTTGTAAACAAACAAATACAGACTGCTCTGTGTGTCTTCCATAAATAATTCAAAGCACTTCAGATGTTAAAGATCAAAATAAATAGCAAAAATACAGTTATAGTCCAATTATGGCAATGATGCCAGTGCCGCTGACAAAGATAAATATTTGAGTCTGACCAGCATCTGTCACACACAATTTCCTCTCATTCCCTGTCACAGCAATCTTGTTGTATTTATATTCAAACTTTGTGTTATGATCATTTACAATTCTTTATTTGATTTTGATTGATCAAAGCTAAAGCACAATTATGCCAGGACACTGTATGCTCCAACTCAGAAATCTCAAACAGGCTCCCAAACCCCCCCCCAAAAAAGATTTCCAATTCACTGCAGCTCGCCGAGACTGTCCTTAGAGATAATATCACTTCCATGTCCAAGTAAGCATAAAGCAGAAACCATTTCAATATGATTTTCTGCTCAAGTCTGTTCAAAATTGGCTCTATTTTATGAATGAAAATTTCTAGTGCCATTGTTCTGTGTTATTTACTTCTCATCAGCCTTTAACAAATACTATTTCTGACAGGTTCAAGGCCTCTGGGGCTGAAAGATCTGCAGACTGACAGTGTGAGGCTGCAGCTGAGTGGCATGGTGATGTCATCACATAGAGAGATGGCAGGGCGGGCTGAACACTTCTGACACTGAGTGACCGCAGAGATTGTGACTACAAAGTCAGACTAACACCAGAGGAGAGTGTGTATGGGTGGATACCACTGATAAGGCAGAAACATGAATGAGTCCCATCCCGGAATACAGCTAATTTTTGACAGTCAGTCCATCTAAATCTCTGTCCAGCTGTTCTCTAAGAAATATAACCACGTTATCCCACAATTTGGCTTCTCCTTTTAAAGAAAAAGCATGGAAATTATCTGTATTTCTGTGCGTAATCGAGAGATTGTACAAAAAGTATTCTGAGATATGCAGGAGCGATAAAGCCAAAGCAGGGATTGAAAACGATCATGGATTTGAGGATGGTCAGTTATAAATCCTGCAAGAGTAGTATAAAGGATGTGTGTGTGTGTGTGTGTGTGTGTGTGTGTGTGTGTGTGTGTGTGTGTGTGTGTGTGTGTGTGTGTGTGTGTGTGTGTGTGTGTGTGTGTGTGTGAGAGAGAGAGCTCGGTTTGGATTAAAACAACTCCATACAAGATTGATTGTAATTCAAATTTAGGTGGAATTAGGAAGACATGGAGAGGCATTGATGTCTGTACTCTGTATTCTGACCTTCTCTCTGTAAGTGTCAGGCAAGTATTTAATTCCTCTCTCAAGTACAAGCACCGTCACACACAAACACATGCACACACACAAACAAGCCCCTTAAAAACTCTCTCCCACTCTGATTCTTCTCCTGAGGACCAGGGAGGTTGGTGCAGCTCGTCCCTGTTTTGACGCCACATTAACAGGACAGACTCATGTGTGGAGCAGCAGACAATGGGTATTATGGTTTTATTGCACTTAAATCGAAGAATCATGTTTGCACTCTGCGTGTGAGCAAATACTTGAGTCCGTCACGGACTGCAATTCATGCCCGCGCTTGACTCAGAATTACACAACTGCTAGAAGCTGTGAAGAATATTAATTCTATTTATCCTTCAACTTCCAAGCACTGGTGGAGTGCAAGAGGGTCAGTGCGTGGAGTCGCAGTGACGCCGGGAGCTGAGGACAACGTTGACATTTTGTCTGATGAATATAATAGCGTGCGAGTGTGAGTCACTTCTCCCTCTGTGGATTCGGAGGGCTGAACAGTACCGCTAAACACAACACGCAATCATATTGAAGCCATGTTCATGATGAGCTGCGAGAGGTGTGCGTCCCTTGCTCAGTTTGCCAGCTTGAGGGTTTTGAATTAAATCTTTCCCCTCTGCTTCACCCAGTGCACACGGTCTATACTGTACAACCGTGTGCGCTGCATGTGTAATTGGCTGTGTAATATCCTCCTCAGTATGTTATAGAGCTCATTGATTCTTGGTTTCAGCGCGAGACGCTTTACACGTCAGTGTCTCTCAAACAATGTGTGCCCGGGAGCTCACTGGCATGATCAATGTCAGCGGTATCGATCCAGCTAATTCAGACACGCACACACAGCGTTTCAACTGTTCTGCGTTGAGGGAATGGGTAAATGTAATGTGTTTTATTCAGGAGTAGAATCTATATAGGCAAGGTCTGTTCCCTGCAGAAATGCACAGCGTCAATCCACCTAAATACTGTAGCTGGCTTTTGGCAATATAGCCCGGGTCGGGGCAGCAGCAATTTGTCATGTTTCACTGACCACACACACACACACACACACACACCCACACGCACTCAGTGAACGGACTTTGATTCTGCTCTTAATTAGTTCACTGCGCTGATAGTGCCGCAGTTGAAGTGGGGCCTATGTGAACCCAGATAAGCTACGGGCCAGTAACTTATAACAGAAAAGACTTGTAGGTGATTTAAGATTGTGCTGACACTGTGGAAGCAGACAAAACTGAAGTTACACCGAGTAATTATATGGAGAGACCAAATCACAGCTCTGGAAAGTCGACTGTTAATGTTGTGAGCAATAATAATTCTAGGCTCCGGACCCACCACCTCGGTTATACCCCCCTGGATTACTTCTACAGTACAGCAACTTTCACGCTGAAAGACACACTGTAAAAAATGGATCGTTGCTTTTTAATTAAATCTATCTTGTCAACAGGCTCCACGAAAGTGTAACATGTTAGTTAAAAGCAAAAGTGTTCAGGTCAACTTAAATGACTTTTTCATTTTTTTGAGTGTGCATCTATCCTCGGCCCTCCCTGTTTCTGACAGTTGCTTCACTTTCTTGTGTGTGATGGATCTGTCCATTGAGGAAAAAACACCCTCTCCTCTGGCGTGAGGGATAACCTGTCAGCAGGGCTTCTCGCTGTGTGTTTGTGTATCGGTGTGTGTGTTTGTGTGTCTGTGTGTGTGTGTGTGTGCTTGCTGCCAGCGTACTCAGCGTAAATGAGCTTGGATGAGGTTCAAAAGGAGCATTTTGATGAACCCGTGTTCCCCCGCTAACACAGCAGAATTTCACCACGGCGAACACAGCTCAAAGAGTTGGAGCTGGTCAGGGAGAGCCGATGAAGGCAGGGCAGTGGAGACAGGAAGAGAGCACACACTCTCAGTCTGACAAGGCTACAACACAATATGCTCAACTTTGTTTTGTACAAGTTGTTCAGCTAGATTCCAATGCACTTAATCTGCCGTTGCAGTCATTGCGGAGTTAGTGCAGGGTTACTTGTCTTGTTATTTCTTTTGATGGGAATCCATAAGGTTACATCATCAGACCAATGGGGACTATGACAGTGGACTTTATCTTAATTTCACCAACGTATCAACACCTTGAGGTTCGGAATAGAAAGCAACAAATTGTTGACAATATAAAACAAAATGAAAAAAATTGAAATCCTCAAATTGGAAAAGGTCACACACTGTTTTAAAAAAGTTGAGTAGAGAAAGTGTAGAGAAAGGTGAATATGAAATGTGAGATGAAGTATTATGCACAGTGGGTTAAGTGAGCCTCTAGGGCTCATCATTTAATAAACAAGCAACTTTCACCCCCTACAGTATGCAGATGTTGAAGGTGGAAGCCAAGAGATCCATACAGAAGGAGCTGTCTTTACCCTGCACAAGCACTATCGCTTCTTATTAATCCATCATAGCAATTTGTTCATTGTCAAATTTGTCAATATTGTGACCTATCAGGAGCTCCCAAATGTGAACATTGTCTTGTCCTGTAGACATGATGAACAGCATCATTAAGTGCAGCACAAATCTCAACACTGTGTATTTCTCCAGTTGCCTTGTGCTTTCGGATGCTCAAGTTATTGTGCTGCACCAGAAAATTTTATATTGTGTCAGAGAAATTTTCCACTGAAACCCACTTTGCAATAATACTGACTGTTCCATCCCTGACAAATCAGTAAGTATGTAGTCTATTACAATATTGATGGCCGAGGTTAGTTCAGCCAGTGAATTTAAAGTCTGAAACCACTTCATGCAACACACAGTACGACTCTGAAACTGTTTTACTGTTGTAATATATACTCTGTGCATTTGATGAGTGTGACTGTGCCCTTTTTATATTAGATTAAAATCTAAATCAAGCCCGCTGAAATTTACTCAGCAGCACACAGAATATTAATGGATTTGGAAAATGCAAGTGAAAGAGCCTCAGTCCGTCCGCAGAGTGATCGTAGATTAGCTTGCCAACATCTGGTAATAAGCCAGAAAGTCTGCAATTTATTGCTCACCCATTCTACAGTATCAGATTACTCTCTGACTCCATCTTCTGTATTGATCCGCTCAGCTCCCAATGTCACACACTGGAGGTAATCTCATAGAGTTGTTAGAGAATCACAAAACCTTTCTATTTAACGCAAGAGTTTTGTTTGGTTCCTTGGATCACAGACGCGTTTTCTTATCTCTTTCACTGGTGGTTGAAATGTTGGTTGTGTATTGACTCTGACTGTTGGTAGGAAATACGAAACAAGGAGCTGTCTCTTTTGATCGAGTCAACATCTTGTTGACCCGTCTGTCCGACCCTGCCCCCCTTTCCCCTCCTCAGACACTTTGTCACTGTCTACAGTAGCATCACACTAATCCCCTCTTAAGATCCTGACAATGTAACATGCAGTTTTGGGGCATTTGCTCAAACCAAATGATTTATACTGACAAATGCCAACGTTTTCAGAGCCATGCATTGTGTGTACAAAGAATGGCACAGTGAAACATTCACGGGTCAGGCCATATGGGGCGGGCATATGGTTAGCACCGTCAGTAAAAGCAACTTGAGGCTAAATTCAAAATAATTTGGTCTTACCTGGTTTCATGTTTCTTTTCAACACTTACTGTAATTATTCTGATAAAATCCACCGCAGAACATGAAAGACAAGAACACGTAATAATTCACTGCTTAACCTCTGGGTCTGCACCAGTCTCTGATGGATTTCATGACACTTCATTGTTTTGCTGGATGTCTGACAAAGCAATCAAACATGAAGTACCGGGCCCACTATCATCTCACAGTGCATCATATCAACACAGCAGCTCCCTTGCAGAGGCAAGAATGATGCCTGCCAGCCATGAGGAACATTAGAGAGAGAGGAGGTACTGCAGAGCTACTTTCACCAAGCTGTGTGGATAACTCCCTGCCTTTAAATGTCACTCAACAAAACAGGGCTTCTTCTTTTTTATGTCCAGTTTCACTTCAAACAAGTTTTACAATGGTAAGCAGGAATCGCTGTACATGAGCTGGAGGGCAGCAGGTCAAATATTTGGAAAACAGGGAGGAACTAGGTCTCTGTATGAACTTTCTAAATGTTATAATTGGATTAAAAGATGTTGACATTTCTCATTACTCTAAAGGGTAAAATGGGGAATTCAGCCTGTAAGGATCGATGGCTCCAGGTGATGTGAGAGGAATGAGCCACATCAGATAATAACATTGCTGAAACGATGAAACTGGTGTGGTTACCAGTTTTTTGCACAGGCACTTAATGAAAGGCAGCACGGTCCAGCATTTTCCACTCCATATAGGGTGCCATTCCTGCTATTACTCTGTGTTGATGGGAGAAGAGGGGCTGTGGTTTTTAAGAGGCTGGATTGTTGTGTGTGGCTGACCCAATGGCTTCTCCTGCCAATCATAGAAAGACCCCACAGACCCAGCTTTTAACCTGTGACTTTCCCAAACTGCCCCAGCGATTACTCATAATCATCCAGGGCTGTTTCATCACCATGGGCTGTGTGCTAGAGGGATCAGAGGTGATGACTGGGTTTCACTGACTTTAAGTCACTTCTACAACCCCGTGTCCTCAGACCACCACCTCTCACCATGATTAAACCAGACCTGTTATCAAAGAGCCTTAGTACGACCAGACAAGCTCTGTGTTATTGTGCAGTATACACTAAGACCATTTTTAAAGAATGCTTAACTGGAATATTTATCTTTTCTCTTTATTTTTTGCTCTAACAAAGAAGCTATGGAACACTGGTTTCACCAGAAATGGCTCAGATGCTATTTTACAATCCCTGTTACGGTCCTAGATAGGGGATGTAAGTGAGCTCACATCTCTGCTGCCTTCACATGCTATGGGAGCTATAGCAAATACCAGCAAACAACCTGAAAATTGCACTTGAATACCCCTCACATTAATTTTGATGATTTGTTTTAAATTTTGCATTTTGATCTGCTCCGAGGCACTAAAGATTTTAAGTACCTATGAAACACAACCAGTGGTCAGTGTGAAAGCTGCCAACTGAATGGTAACTTTAGGTAACTGTCCCGTGTTCACATATTTGTAAATCTGACTCAGTTTTAAAAAGTCAGTACCTCATAAACCACTAACCTCACAGCATATCACTGGCAGGTATACACAACTTATTTTAGAGGTGTGATTTGTGGTTTGATTTACATCATTTTTATTTTATACCTCTTTCTGTTCAGATTCACTGGCATTTTGTCTGTGTTTCAAAATTCTGAATCGTAAATGAAAGAGGACATGATGATGTTTTTGGACTTGCTGTACAGCTTCCAGGAATGAACTATTATTCAAGAAAGCCAAGGTAAAAGTGTTTTTTTTTAATCAATATCATTGTCATTATATGTAAAATGATTGTCAAAAGAGGTACACTGTGGTTAATGTTTGGGCTTTTTATTGAGATGTTACAGAAAATGACTCAGATTGTGATGGTTTCTAATGACTGTCTTCAAGAGTGTAAAAGATGAACTCAGCAGCTGTAAATGTAAAAAAAGAATGCTCCCAGTTGTATTATTGTGCATTACCTTATTCTGTGTGTGGCTTATGTAACCAGATGCTACAGGGAAGCGTTAAGACTGCATGCTTTTATGTAGGGAGCTGCATGACCACACAGTAATTACACTTTAAAACACTCATACGGACAGGAAGACGGTGGGTAAAGGTCTGCAGGAAAGGTTGGGCGGAGATGAGCGCATGTTAAGAGGAGTCTGAGTTTGCTGAATAAGGGTATTACGTTGAACTCTGGAACCCTGGAAACTTTTCTGAAAGCTGTAAAAATAAAGGAGTGATAATTAAGAGTTATTGAGTTCGCTGTGAAGGTGGAGCGATGTGAGATTTCTCCTAACACCTCGTCATCGCAGCTCCGTACTATTATAGCATGCACCCACGCTGCTTGCAGACACCAAAATAGGTCCAAGTAATGAATCGCTGTGCTCTGTCACAAAGCAGCCAAGCCCACTGTTTGTTTGGAAGACGACCCTCTACAGTTGTTCATTAGTACCCTTTCTTTTCTTTTGCCATCTGCTGCCAGCAGAAGCCAAAGCCACCAAGTTTAGTAGATAAATTTGACATATCAGGCACAAATGAACCAAACACAACTGCTCTGATTAGGCAGATGGCGGTTATAACACACAGCTTAATGTGTCATGCAATAACTCATGACCCATGTGGCACAAAATAAAACTCTGTTTTGTCCTTATTCTTTTACAGTTTGTAGCCACTTGTAAATGTATGCAACAGCTTTTGTTTGCTTTCTTCATATTGTGGATAAAATATCAACTAGGGTCAGGGTTTCCAACTAGGGTTATGGTTCCTAACTAGTGTTAGGGTTCCCAACAAGGGTTAAGATTTCAAAAAAGGGTTGTTAGGATTTTCAACTAGGGTTAGAGTTAGGGTGTCTAACTAGGGTCAAGGTTAACAGCTAGGGTTAGGGTTTCCAACTAAGGTTGGGGTCTCCAATTAGTGTTAGCGTAAACAGCAAGGGGTAGGGTTTCTATTTAGTGCTAGAGTAAGGATTAATACCTAGGGTTGGAGTTTCCAAGTAGGGTTAGGGATAACAGCCAGGGTTAGAGTTTCTAACTTGGGTTAACAGCTAGGGTCGCAAGTCAAACGGCCGAGCCACGCGTTTTGATTTATTATTTTTGTGGCTGTGATCAAGAGACAACAGGTGCATCAAAAATGTCTGCTATAATAAGATGCAGAAGAATAAACACGCCTAAAAACGAGAGAGTCCCTTCCAGAGCATAATCGAAGAAAGCAAAGACACAGCATCTTCACCCCTGATTGAAATATCCAATCAGTGTATACAGCATGTGCGATTCTGGATTCTGTTCGTGTAGAATACATTTGTCAAATGTAATTGTATTATAGGCACTGAGCTGTATCACATATTGGATTTTTAAGGGTTTTAACCAACTGTATCCAATCATCTTATCGACATGATGAACAAACATCCCACTGAGCCGTCTATTGCTGTCCTCATGGCTTTTTAATGACAAAATGAAAACTGCAAGGACGAAGGTATGCAACAGTGCAAATGGAAAAAAAAAAATCACAAAATGTTTTGTTCCAGTCCCGGTTCAGTCGGGCATTACTCTGAAAGCTCTCCTGGTTCCAACGCAGCGACTAAACAAAGGGAGAAAACAGCACCACGAACTACCAAGTCAACAACAGCGAGGCAGATGTGGCAATATTCCCCTTGTCTGTTTGACAAAAACAGCAATACGCATTAGAGTAAATAATAAGAAAACAGCAATGTGGATGAACAGAATTTGCCCACAGGGGAACTGTAATGACTAAATATATACAAAGATGGGAAGAAACAAGAAAACAACTGCCACTGGGACAAGATTGGATGGCTGGGTGTGTTTATGCATCAGATCACTTGTCTTTTTTGTGTTTGCTCATGTTTTGACAGCCATATGTCTCAAGCAATATGTTGGAACGGGAGCTTATGATAATGTGCCATTTTTATTTGTATTCATTTTCAAAGTCCTTGAGTCGGACATTCATCCATCCATTATCTTAGCTGTTTTGAGCCCTGAACAGTTTTGACGGTCTGCTGGAGCTTATCCCTCACATAGACCATAGACTGAAGGCAGGAAAACTAGCCAGGACAGGTCTGCAGTTCAAGGGACATACACACACAGACTCACACCTAGGCCAGTCTCCACTTACCTAACCATGCACGCATTTGGACTATGGAGGAAACACAAGTACCCAGACAAAACACACAGAGTAGTGTGAGTATGCAAAGCATGTTAGTAGGACGATCCTACTGTAAGGTGACAGTGTCACTCAACAATCTGCTGTGTCGCCCACAAATGTCTGCATTCTACTGTCACTTATTTAGTATTTGCAGTCTACCTAATTTGGGGTATATGGAGTTGCAAATGTCATTAAATAATGGCAGTGGACGGATCAAGGGTGCTGCTCACAAATTATTCATGTGCAAAAAAAGTATGACTATTATTGCACATATAATGGGGAAACAAATTGCAAATGGTCATTGCTGACACCTCACTGAGTGAAAGCACATTGTGTGCAAGCACATTATTATGTGCTTGTTATTTGTAATTGTTGGGGGGTGCAGATTAATACAGGTGGACGTACATTTTGTCTCCTCAAGATAAGACAGTCTAATAACGACAGTGTTCAAGGTATATTAAATATGGAGCTGTCACAGTCACACGCATCTTTAAGCACAAACTGTATGATACTGGTGCCCCCCCCCCCCCCCCCCCCATCACTACCACCTGCCCCCCTCCACTGCCTCTTCCTGCCTGTCACTCTCTCTCCTTTCCTCACACTCAGGTTCACATGAAGTGTTTTTAAAGGTGAGGAGTCACAATCACTGCCTGTTGACAGATCCTTCTATTGAGTACAAATGTGTGACAGCCCTTTGAGGGCAACTCCTTTTTGCATGTACTCTTTACCTCTTATTTTTTTCACTCACTGGTATGTAATTGACACTGCTCAGTGTTGGAGCTGTAGTCTGGAAAAAAAACTCATCTATTGCAGTGCAATAGCAATGAAAAAAGAGCACTTTCAGGGATTGTAATGTTCAGACTGCAGGGATGAATGTTTACTTGTTTGCTGTGCTGTTCACATTATTCCATGACACTACTAGTCATCAAAAAGTAATTAGCCTCAGCAAATGCTGCTCACATGGGGAAAGTTGTTCTTGCAAGCATGAAGTGCGAAAATGTGATGGGTTTCAACGTAGCACGTGTTGCAACCTTCACACTCTGAGTGACAAAATACTAAAGCAATGATGAGATGAGCTGCGATGAAAGAAAGAAAACAATCAGTGATGGGCAAATCATGATGCGTGTCCAGGGCCCAGACTTTTCCTCCCATATGCTGTGTGTTATCCAAAAGGACATTTTCACAGCAAACGCTGCAAACACTGTGAAGCTTGGGAATGTGTTCCAGGAGCTCAGACACCCCAACACATCATACAGTCAGGCCTTTTCTTTAACAGCAGATGTTCTGCCTTTCTTAGCATAAGTTTTACTAAGTGTAAGGTACTTACCTGCCATGGCTTTGTTCCATCTTCATGTGCAGCAGATACATCAGTGAGTCAGCATGTGCAACAGCAGCTTGCTGGATCAGGTTTTAACACCTAAGTGAATTCCAGCATCATTACCATTTCTAATTACATCTGTGCTTCTCCTGCTGCAGCAAATCAAAGTGGGAAAAGGCTCCTGCCAAATTACAGAGATCCATTTACTTCACTTCTGTTTATGCTCCATCAAACTGTGAAAAAAAAACCTTTTACACCTGAATGGTTTTTTTTGCATCTGTCTTAACAGTCAGTAGCATGGCAACAAATTACTATTTTCACCTTAGTGTGCATTTCTCAAGAATCCACTGAGCGGATGTGAAATGTTCCAAGTAAGTCACATTTACATGCCACATCTGATTGTAGAGAATAATTACATTCTGTTTTGTTAGCATCCACCGATATGAAAAGAAAATTGAAATAACTACAATTATTACCTGCAGCTCAGATGTTTTTCCAGATCAGACATTTTAAACCAAGTTCAAGGAAGGACATATTCGGTAGGGTGGTCAAAGAGTGAGTGAAATTGGTCCAGGTCCAGGCCCTGATCCAGGTCCAGGTCAAGATCTAACTCCTTTGATAGAATAGAATATCATATTTTGGCAAAAACAGTATTTCCACACTGAAAAAACATGCTGAGGTGTAGTCTGTTGCTAGACTTTAACATTAGTTCTGAAGAAAATGGCCGTATTTCCGGAATGGAGGTGCGGAGAGACGAATGAGTGCGACCACTGCACAGCTCAAACGAGATTTACATGGGGTAGGATTTGATTTTAAGACAGTAGGACCCTCCTTTCAATAGTTATTCGACTTGAAGAGGACTAAACGTGAACCCGAGCCTTAATCCTAACCCTAACCCTAACCCTAACCCTAACCCTAGCCTAACCCTAACCCTAACCCTAAACCTAACCCTAGATTAACCTTAACCTTAACCCTAACCCTAACCCTAGACTAACCCTAACCCTAACCCTAACCCTAGACTAACCCTAACCCTAACCCTAACCCTTGCCCTAACCCTAACCCTAACCCTAGACAAACCCTTCCTCCTAACCCGAGACTAACCCTAACCCTAGACTAACCCGAACCCTAACCCTAACCCTAGATTAACTTTAACCCTAACCCTAACCCTAGACTAACCCTAACCCTAACCCTAACCCTAGACAAACCCTAACCCTAACCCTAACCCTAGACTAACCCTAACCCTAGATTAACCCTAACCCTAACCCTAGACTAACCCTAACCCTAACCCTTGCCCGAACCCTAACCCTAACCCTAGACTAACCCTAACCCTAACCCTTGCCCTAACCCTAACCCTAACCCTAGACTAACCCTTCCTCCTAACCCGAGACAAACACTAGCCCTAGACTAACCCTAACCCTAACCCTAACCCTAGATTAACTTTAACGCTAAACCAAACCCTAGACTAACCCTAACCCTAACCCGAACCCTAGACAAACCCTAACCCTAACCCTAACCCTAACCCTAGACTAACCCTAACCCGAACCCTAACCCTAACCCTAGACTAACCCTAACCCTAACCCTAGATTAACTTTAACCCTAACCCTAACCCTAACCCTAAACCTGGACTAACCCGAACCCTAACCCTAACCTAACCCTAACGCTTCCTCCTAACCCGAGACTAACCCTAACCCTAGACTAACCCGAACCCTAACCCTAACCCTAGATTAACTTTAACCCTAACCCTAACCCTAGACTAACCCTAACCCTAACCCTAACCCTAACCCTAACCCTAGATTAACCATAACCCTAACCCTAGACTAACCCTAACCCTAACCCTAACCCTAGACTAACCCTAACCCTAACCCTAGACTAACCCTGACCCTAACCCTAGATTAACCCTAACCCTAACCCTAACCCTAGACTAACCCTAACCCTAGCCCTTGCCCTAACCCTAACCCTAGACTAACCCTTCCTCCTAACCCGAGACAAACCCTAACCCGAGAGTAACCCTAACCCTAACCCTAACCCTAGATTAACTTTAACCCTAACCCAAACCCTAGACTAACCCTAACCCTAACCCTAGACTAACCCTAACCCTAACCCTAGACTAACCCTAACCCTAACCCTAACCCTAGATTAACTTTAACCCTAACCCAAACCCTAGACTAACCCAAACCCTAACCCTAACCCTAGACTAACCCTAACCCTAACCCTAGACTAACCCTAACCCTAGACTAACCCTAACCCTAACCCTAACCCTAACCCTAGACTAACCCTAACCCTAACCCTAGATTAACTTTAACCCTAACCCTAACCCTAGACTAACCCTAACCCTAACCCTAACCCTGGACGAACCCGAACCCTAACCCTAACCTAACCCTAACGCTTCCTCCTAACCCAAGACTATACCTAACCCTAGACTAACCCTAACCCCTAACCCTAACCCTGACCCTAGACTAACCCTAACCCTAACCCTAACCCTAACTCTAACCCTAACCCTTAACCCTAACCCTAACCCTTTCAAAAGTTATTGGACTTGAACAGGACTAGACGTGAAACCAAGCCCTAACCCTGACCCTAGACTAACCCTAACCCTAGACGAACCTTAACCCTAACCCTTGCCCTAACCCTAACCCTAACCCTAGACTAACCCTAACCCTAACCGTAGACTAACCCTAACCCTAACCCTAACCCTAGATTAACCCTAACCCTAACCCTAACCCTAACCCTAGTCTAACCCTAACCCTAACCCTAACCCTAGACTAACCCTAACCCTCCTAACCCGAGACAAACCCTAACCTTAGACTAACCCTATCCCTAACCCTAGCCCTAGACTAACCCTAACCCTAAACTTAGACTAACCCTAACCCTAGCCCTAACCCTAACCCTAGACTAACCCTAACCCTAACCCTAGATTAACTTTAACCGTAACCCTAACCCTAGACTAACCCTAACCCTAACCCTAACCCTAACCCTTGCCCTAACCCTAACCCTAACCCTAACCCTAACCCTAGACTAACCCTAACCCTAACCCTAACCCTAACCCTAACCCTGGACTAACCCGAACCCTAACCCTAACCTAACCCTAACGCTTCCTCCTAACCCGAGACTAACCCTAACCCTAGACTAACCCGAACCCTAACCCTAGATTAACTTTAACCCTAACCCTAACCCTAGATTAACCCGAACCCTAACCCTAACCCTAACCCTAACCCTAGACTAACCCTAACCCTAACCCTAGACTAACCCGAGACTAACCCTAACCCTAACCCTAGACTAACCCTACCCCTAACCCTAACCCTAGACTAACCCTAACCCTAGACTAACCCTAACCCTAACCCTTGCCCTTGCCCTAACCCTAACCCTAGACTAACCCTAACCCTAACCCTAACTCTAACCCTAACCCTAACCCTAACTCTAACCCTAACCCTTAACCCTAACCCTAGACTAACCCTAACCCTAACCATCGACTAACCCTAACCCTAACCCTAACCCTAGACTAACCCTAACCCTAACCCTAACCCTAACCCTAGACTAACCCTAACCCTAACCCTAGATTAACCTTAACCCTAACCCTAACCAACAGAACCCAGCAGACTTCCAGCGCCGTAAGTGCCCACCTTTGTTCATCCCTTACTTGTTTCTTTTTTCTTTTACACCTGACGAAGATAAATTGATATCGAAACGTCGTGTTTTAACTGTTTTTAACCCTTGGTAACCCTTTCTTTTAAACAATCATGTAACCACACTGCACTGGCATTGTCCTTTTTTAACCCAGATCTTTTAAGAATTTTACCTTGTATTAATAAAAGTCACCTATTTATACGTTTAAACTCTCCTTTTTTTTTCTCCCCCCCCCCCCCCCCCCCCTCTCCCCCTGTTTTTACTCTTTTTCTATGTATTTAAAAAAAAAAAAAAAACATGGACCACTCCCAAAAGCAAACCACACCAATGGAACATTGAACTTCTGTTATAAACTCTTTTTATCCATTTTTTTACCCCCTGGACCTTCCACCTCCCCTTGTTTTTGTCTTTTTTTTAAACAAACAAACTGTTTTTACCCCTTTCTCCCCCCATCTCCACTCACCATAACCCTAACCCTAATGCTAACCCTAACCCTAGACTAACCCTAGCCCTAACCCTAACCCTAACCCTAGATTAACCCTAACCCTAACCCTAGACTAACCCTAACCCTAACCCTAACCCTAACCCTAGACTAACCCTAACCCTAACCCTAGACTAACCCTAACCCTAACCCTTGCCCTAACCCTAACCCTAGACTAACCCTTCCTCCTAACCCGAGACAAACCCTAACCCTAACCCTAACCCTAGACTAACCCTAACCCGAACCCTAGCCCTTGCCCTAACCCTAACCCTAACCCTAGACTAACCCTAACCCTAACCCTAACCCTAACCCTAACCCTAACCCTAGACTAACCCTAACCCTAACCCTAACCCTAACCCTAACCCTAACCCTAACCCTAGACTAACCCTAACCCTAACCCTTGCCCGAACCCTAACCCTAACCCTAACCCTAACCCTAGACTAACCCTAACCCTAACCCTAACCCTAACCGTAGACTAACCCTAGATTAACCCTAACCCTAACCCTAACCCTAGATTAACCCTAACCCTAACCCTAACCCTAGACTAACCCTAACCCTAACCCTTGCCCTAACCCTAACCCTAGACTAACCCTTCCTCCTAACCCGAGACAAACCCTAACCCTAACCCTAACCCTAGACTAACCCTAACCCGAACCCTAGCCCTTGCCCTAACCCTAACCCTAGACTAACCCTAACCCTAACCCTAACTCTAACCCTAACCCTAACCCTAACTCTAACCCTAACCCTTAACCCTAACCCTAGACTAACCCTAACCCTAACCATCGACTAACCCTAACCCTAGACTAACCCTTGCCCTAACCCGAACCGTAGACTAACCCTAACCCTAACCCTAGATTAACCCTAACCCTAACCCTAACCCCTAACCCTAACCCTTTCAAAAGTTATTGGACTTGAACAGGACTAGACGTGAAACCTAGCCCTAACCCTAACCCTAGACTAACCCTAACCCTAACCCTAGACTAACCCTAACCCTAACCCTAACTCTAACCCTAACCCTTAACCCTAACCCTAACCCTTTCAAAAGTTATTGGACTTGAACAGGACTAGACGTGAAAACAAGCCCTAACCCTGACCCTAGACTAACCCTAACCCTAACCCTAACCCTAACCCTAACTCTAACCCTAACCCTTAACCCTAACCCTAACCCTTTCAAAAGTTATTGGACTTGAACAGGACTAGACGTGAAAACAAGCCCTAACCCTGACCCTAGACTAACCCTAACCCTAGACGAACCTTAACCCTAACCTTGCCCTAACCCTAACCCTAACCCTAGACTAACCCTAACCCTAACCGTAGACTAACCCTAACCCTAACCCTAACCCTAGATTAACCCTAACCCTAACCCTAACCCTAACCCTAGTCTAACCCTAACCCTAACCCTAACCGTAGACTAACCCTAACCCTAACCCTAACCCTAGATTAACCCTAACCCTAACCCTAACCCTAACCCTAACCCTAGTCTAACCCTAACCCTAACCCTAACCCTAGACTAACCCTAACCCTCCTAACCCGAGACAAACCCTAACCTTAGACTAACCCTATCCCTAACCCTAGCCCTAGACTAACCCTAACCCTAAACTTAGACTAACCCTAACCCTAGCCCTAACCCTAACCCTAGACTAACCCTAACCCTAACCCTAGATTAACTTTAACCCTAACCCTAACCCTAGACTAACCCTAACCCTAACCCTAACCCTAACCCTTGCCCTAACCCTAACCCTAACCCTAACCCTAACCCTGGACTAACCCGAACCCTAACCCTAACCTAACCCTAACGCTTCCTCCTAACCCGAGACTAACCCTAACCCTAGACTAACCCGAACCCTAACCCTAGACTAACCCTAACCCTAACCCTAACCCTAGATTAACCCGAACCCTAACCCTAACCCTAACCCTAACCCTAACC